>OZ012688.1:12253261-12613261 GCA_963942565.1 Maea johnstoni | reverse complement strand
ATAGTAAGAAAAAGGTAATGATGAAAATCATCGTTCTGGTCACTCGAAGACGGGGTTCTTCTTGCCAGCCTTTTGCATTTTTATTCCACTTTGATTTTTATACTAACTATATATATTTCGTTGACTTTTTTATTACAACTAGATACTGTATAAAAATTATTGTCAACTTTTTCAGTCATTTTAGTGTAAACTTCAATCAGAATGAAACCGCTCCATTGGCGTAGAGACATGGCACGATTTATATTTAGATTCATAATCTAGGACCCACAAACAATATCGGAAATTGCTACATTTGATAACTTCCTGCAGTGTGGAAAACATTTGGATGCGAACAACTCTTTTTTGTGTAGGTCAATCAAAGTAACTATTAACCTCTACACATTATGTGCGAATACCGGTAGAGACCGGAGAAGAGAAAAGGCATGATGTGTTATTACTAGTATATACTATAGGCTAGGAGCTAGTCTAGGTTGTATAATTGCTCAACTTTGAACTCCAGTTCTTCTTCTGAGGTTGTGTTGTTGGTTCATACCCCGGGGTTCCAAGCATACAACATATACAACAACCCACCAGTGCTTCTACGTGCAAAGCTCTAAAGGTGAATATACGACAGAGGCAGTGATAGAGAGGACACGAGTGTTTACTATTTGGGGCGTAGTCTTTGATAAAGGCAATTGTAAAAATGAAGAAATATATTTCAATAGTAGTGAAGTAGGTTGTTGTAAAAACCACGCCTTGAACTTCGATAGCACGGGGCACATTTGGGTGTGTCTATATTAGGACATAAAAGTGTTTGCATCATCCAATTCATCCCATATAAATACAAATAAAGCAATAATTGCAGGTTATGCAGAGTATCGATCAGTGATGGGGCACATTTTCAATAACTTTCTATTGCCTCGAGTTAACCTGATAAGCTATAGCCTTCGTGTATTTCCGCTGGTTGATATTTTTGAGCATAGTCTCTCAGGAAATAGCAAATAGGGAACCAGACTAACTAAGAATCCAGCGTATGTACTATGTATGTATGTTGTTTATTGACTATGGCATAAGCCATAAAATACAATTCATACAAAAAATACGCATATGATAAACATAATAACTAGAAATCACAAGTTAATACAATATAAAAAGATCTCAAGGGCATAGGAGGAAGGTTATCAGAATATACATTATACAAAAGAAACTCATAGTCCATTGTTATTTCGGTCTGAGTCCATTGTTGGCGAGGGGGCAAGGATCTCACTTAACCGATCCCTACTCTAATCTTCTAATCTTCCGTATGCTATGCGAGTTTGAGACATAATTCATAGAATATTTTTGCAATATTTTATACTATTTGTGGTTTAGTTATACATACATTTTTAACCACTGCTGCTACTGCTACTGCTGCTGCTGCTACTACTACTACTACTACTACTACTACTACTACTACTACTACTACTAGGGAACAACTTTATAATATATATAATAACGAAGTATCTTTTAACAGAGAGAGAAATACAAGGAAATTTCTCCAAGCTTATATGATAGCTGCGCACCAGGCACGCAGGTTTTTATCACAAAAAGCCGCTAGGCTCTCGACAAGGAAGCTGCTACGTCTCAGTTTCTTATCAAGTTTTTCCATTAGAGTGAAACTCAGCAGCCTATCTATACTTACTTCCTGGTCTGTTCAGCGAATGAGACTCCTCCCCACTTCACATGAGTGAGTGAGATTAGGTTAATTTATTTTTTCGGTTGGACCCGTAGAAACGGCAGGTAAGGCATTGGTTACAAAATGCGGGAAGTTAACCTTTATGCTGGTGGTGGCTAATTTAGCCAATAAAAAGTGATGCAAAAACCCAGATAGGGCCCCGTTGAAAGAGGTATTGGGAAGACAGTACACTTACAGAGAGGAGGAAGGCAAGTGTTGCGGCAGGGCGCTTATCTCGGTCGCAGGATATGAGTACAAGATGACGATAAGGATCCGTGCGCCCAAAAGGTGAGTGGCGGGCGCACGTATCCAAGCCCATAGTGCAGTTGAAAGGTGCATACATATAGGGCACTGATCAACAGGTGACGACGTTAGAAGGGCAAATAGAAGGTGAATGGGTGGAAGTTGCATTGAATAATAAGCATGTGGAGCAAGTTTGCATGCACGTGACAATACCAACATCATCGGGAACATATCCTTTATTTACATATTTAAATTAATATTCACATCCATTAAACTATATATTTTTCTTGAAGAAATTCTAAACCTTATCACTTATGATATTTTTTCTTTTGAAAGCAACAAGCTGACCACTTAACAGATCTCATATTCTATGTGAAGGCTAGGCATTACTACACCCATTAAACTATATTTATTTTTTTGAAGAAATTCTCAAATTGCCGACTGCACCTACAGATTAAAGTGTCATCCGAAGCATTTGGAAGCTAGAAATAAATTCTTGCAAAAAAATGTATCCTTAAAAATTGGACAAGATTCGATCCTGCGGCCCTTGACTCTTCAAGCCGGTACTATATCAATGTGTTCATTGAGTCGTGTTATCCTTATATGGATAAAAAAACAAATTAATGTCCATATTCATTATTTGGGATCGTGCCTAACATACCGAAAAAAATCTTGTTATTTACTATTTGGCCATTTTTATTAATAACCCCCCAAATTTAATGCGTCCCCAAAATGTATTCGACCCCCTACCTTACCGAGTCAACATGTTGATCCATAAATCGTCCAGTATATGGTAACTAAGATGGCCCCACTCTTACGGTATACAGATCACTCGAGATTACGAGCGCCAAAACAACTGAAAAAACTTTGGCGATATACCGACTTTATCCGGTTGCCGATGAAAACACAATAATGAATATGGCTATATGCGTTTTCAAGTCGTTAAATCTACGGTATCGTCGATTTCTCCGCCAAATCTTCCCTTCTAGTAAAAACATCTCTGGGTGTGTTAAGATTGTAACATTCGCAAACGTTTCACTTTTCCAGCCGCTTACCGCGGCTACGGTTGAACATAGCGTCTAGTAAATGGCTGAAACCCTGGCAAATGGGTACTCATCTGAGAGTGCCCAGCGAGAGCTATCCCACTGAATACCAACATGGCATGGTTTAGATGTTTTTTGAAAATATTTGCGTCTTTGCGCGTTGGACGAAATTAGCATTAGCATTGGAAGGGTTAACGGACTTAACCCCGTATTTACCACACGTTTTCAGCATGTGCCGGTGGTTTTATTTGCGATTTAGAATTTCGATTATCGTCAGCTTTTCAGCCTTTTCTGCCATTTAGGCTAAATAGGCTAATGCATAGCCACACAATCTAAAGTCACTGACAACTTTCGCACATTCCCTGGCCGGGATGCGAACCTGCGAAGGGGTGAGTGACATCGAGCAGTCCTTGGCAACCCCTTATAAATGGCTAGATTTTCAAGCTGTCATGTGTACTTTTCGTCTTCAAGTTTTTTTATCAACAGACTCCAAGTGGTGAAGGAGGCCATCATGGCAAAATTATTGAATGGTAAGGGTAAACAAGTCAACAGATACTAAGGGGATGTGGGCCCCAGCGTATTCATTCGAATACATTCAGTCCCATGGGGGTAGTTAAAGGGCAAATGCACCATCAGAATGGTTTAGGTTCAAAATGAGCTTATACATGTCACCTTTCAAATAAGACCTTCCCCGAACCTGACCTCTTCCGCACTACTCCGTCAGTTACAGCTTACAGATGTGACCAAGTAACAGTGCTAAAGAGGATAGGTTCGGGGGAGGTCTTATTTGAAAGGTGACATGTATAAGCTCATTTCGAACCTAAATCATTCTGATGGTGCATTTGCCCTTCAAGCGTAGCCTATGGATGACATTTTACATTTATCTCACATGGATAAAATTATGATGGTCACCTTTATCTCACCGGGTGAATAAAGGACTCACTTTGAGGATGACGACTTAAACCTCTTGAGATAAATGGACCAGGTGGCTCCATCTATCTTGTTGGCACTACACCACACTGGTTGATTGGTCAACCCAGAGGGGAATGTAAACTGTTCATCACAACTTAACAACTTAAACTTCTTGAGATAAATGGACCAGGTGGTGCCATCTATCTATCATTGTTGGCACTACACCACACTGGTTGAATGGTCAACTCAGAAGGGAATGTAAACTGTTCAGGGACTATGAGCCTGGTCTACCACTCGCCTATCAGTGCAGGTCCCGTGCCAGTCATAAATGCTGATCTCCCGCACTAGTGTCGTGTGGAACTTATATATATATATAAAGTAATTTGCAAATAAATCATTTTCACAAATTATTCGAAGGAAATGTGCAATTTTGAATCTGATAAACAGTTCTGCAAATACTTAACAAATGATGACTTTTTTCTTAGAAATATCATTTAATAGTCATGCGATTATTGGCTTCAAGAGACACGAACGGGTATTTATAAAAAAAAAGGGCAAAAAGGCTGTCTCGCCGTTTCTGAACTCGTTACCACCTTATTACCGACTCCTTCATTGTTATGATTATACCAGAGTTAGATACCAGGTAATTATAGCGAGGGGCTTACTACCATTTAATCACATTAGGCCCAGTGCAAATGCACATTTTTTTCAAATTGTTTCCAAAAAAGAGAATGGTGATGGAAGTGAATTCAATTGTGTGGGGAAAATATCCGTGTATGCGCCACGCGACTTTAAACTGCTCCTGGCGGCCGATGATGAAACTAAAATACGAACTTATTACAGAACAAGCTCTGTACGACTGTAGTTCAGTATCATGACTCACTCAACTATGTTATGGCTGGTGACCCAACTAGTCTCTAGAAAATTGATGAGTGATCCGTCACTGGTATTTTTTTGCTTGCCGTATTACATAGGACTTTTGCCATTTTGACTTTTTAAAGGTAAGCATGCATCCGCCTTTGAGCTGAATGGTGGTATGCAAACAGACAAGTGATACACTGGATTTAGCATGCCCAGAGTGCAATACTTATAACAGATTTTCCTTCAATACGTATACATTGTGTTTTGGGTCCAAATTAACACTTTTATAAAAAGTAAAAAAATAAACCAAAGAGCCCTAGATGCGAAAAAATATATACAAGGCTCTGCCATCTTCTTTATATTTTGAACTTGAATTAAGATATCATCTGTGGTTGCTCATCTAAGATTTTGACCAGCCGGCGTAGCATTAGTGTTAGCTTTCGCAAATTTGAGAAATATAGCGAAAGTCACGGCAGGACTTTTTCATACAACACATTGATGCTATTATATTATTGTTACCAGGAAGGATAACATTACTACTTGCAACAGGACGAAGCAATCCCTTTCTTATATTGTGTTAATTTCTATATAGATATATGTTGTCGATATGTCTCTTGCCACCTATATGGAAGGCCAAAGTGGACAAAAAGGGCATTTATTAATATTAATAAATCATTTATTAATATTAGAAAATCATTTATTAATATTAATAAATGATTTCTTAATATTAATAAATCATTTTCTAATATTAATAAATCAATTATTAATATTAACAAATGCCATGATTTATTAATATTAACAAATGATTTATTAATATTAATAATCATTTATTAATATTAATAAATCATTTATTAATATTAATAAATGGAAATGATTTTCTAATATTAATAAATGATTTATTAATATTAATAAATGATTTATTAATATTAATAAATCATTTATTAATATTAATAAATACTTCTTAATATTAATAAATATTTATTAATATTAATAAATGATTTATTAATATTAATAAATGATTTATTAATATTAATAAATGATTTATTAATATTAGAAAATGCTCTTTTTGTCCACTTTGGCCTTCCATACACCTCGCTAGGCATTGTCTGATAGATTTATATTAGTCATCTGCGTTATGTTCTTACCAGTTATTCGTTTGAACAAGTTGTGTTTTCAATTCGCTTTTGTGGTATTTTCCTTTTCATTTCTTAATTTTAGTTGTAATAATGATTGTATTAAACATGCCTTTGTAACAATTTATGATTACAGACAATAAACATACAATACAACAATACAATTGAAAAAATACAAAATGTGATTGTGATTCATTTTTGTATTCAAAAAAAAAGTTAATCTAACAGCCTAGCTAGCTTTTACATTTAAAGCTTAGTTTTGCCTATTTAGATATATCTGCATTTTATTATGATAGGCTTTTGGCTTCACATTATTATCAATATGCACTTTATTCCCTTTAAAGGGAATGCATTTTTCTTATAGGAGAATTAGATTCCCTCGATAGAGAATTGAATTCCATTTCATTTTAAAGTATCATATTTACCTTGAAATTCCTTTAAAGTAGATTGATTTTAAAATTCCCTTTCGAAGAAATTAATTTTCCTCTTTAAAATGTAAATTGATTTTCCCCAAGGAAATCATATTAATTTTCTCCAAAGGAAAATGAATTCCCTGTAGAAACCGATAATCGTGAACAAATTCTATAATTCAACCCAAGACTTCTCTTATCAAATGCCGTCAATATTCCATGTGAGCGCACTTGCTAATATGAATATGAGGATGTCGTTTTATTCCCCCGTAAAACACTTGTGGTTTATCCCAACTAAGGTTTCTTGCATGTTTTTCGTTTAATTGTGAAGTATTCGCCTAAATGCCATGAATGATGTAATTAGAAACTACCATTTTATGCCATTGTGATATTTTTCAATGGTATAATCATATCTCTGACCGAATCTGGACTGTAATCAAAAGTGGTTTCTCAGCAAAGAAAACGGGAGCCAGAAAGAGGTCATCATATGATCACATGACTATCACAACAACCCAAGATGGCGGACGAGGCGAATGAGGAGCGAGCGCCCTTATTACAGAACCAATCTTCGCCCTCTGCTCCTCCCCCGGAATATACACCATTCCCACACAATGAAGTGACAGGTAATGTTACAATGAAATTCATATTTGTCCTTCAACGGAATGTGAAGACTGAACGCAATACGAAAACATGTTAGTGTTCGAAATGTTTTGGATTAGAGACCAAACGTCAACAACAGATTGAGGTGTCAGATCATATCGTCCTACTAGTCGTTTTCTATGTCATTCCTTTATATTTGCTAGACATTATATGTCTCGGTAAACCATAACTTATGCCATTGAAGAGAAGGTTCCTCCTTTTATACGGTTTGTTCATTTTCATTTTGTCCCGTTCTCGATTGTGGAAATGGGACATTCTCCTGTGAGTGTGTCTGTCTCTGAATGAACATTTTAACATAGTTTTAATGAATGAACATTCCCTGACCTGGGAAGAGACACAAAATATCATAATGTGAAATCATATTTACTGTCTCACATTTCATTTGAGAAAAATGAATATTCATATTCCACATCACTTTAATTGTAAGATACATTTTTAGTCCTTTTTTTAGCCAGAAATCTTTAATACTATCTAGCTTATCAAATATGAAGATGAAGGCCTACTTAGTCTTCAAGACATTAGAAATTGCATACATGTGAGTCATCTCTGTCAAAGATAAATTGATGTTTACCAAGAGTAAAAATCAAGTTCTCAAAATTGTTTATGGCACACCCAATGGGATTTCTATAGTGAGGCAAGAAATTCGTTATGGAGATTAACTGCAGAACAAGATATCACTTCCTGTTGCTCCAGCTTTCTTAACCCCAGGGAGTGAACAACACCTACAGACCCTAGAAAACAGGAAATTCTTGAACATATATCCAACCCATCTAGGGTTCAATATCATGCGCAGCCTGAATTTTCTAATGATAATCAATTTTTGATAAAACACAAAGTGGAGGACTGAAGGTGTTCGCTTTTTGTAGTGATCTGATATGTGATTTAAAAGCAAACATCATGCTTCAACAGATTGTGAGTGAGAGTCATGGCTACCACTTGTCTGTCACTTCAGGGACTTTACTTAGCTAAAAGCCTAGAATCAATCTAGCCTGTCTTTTGGACTGGCAGTTTTCTGAAAAACTCCTTTTTAGACAACTTCAGAAATTTCTATGAAGAATTTACAACTTTTACTTTTTTGCACTTATAAACAAAATCTTTTACTGATTAAACCATCTTTCGAGACATGGTTGAAATGTAAATTGCCCCTGTTGATACAATAGTCTATTAAATGTAGTTGGTGTAAGGATTTAAAAATGGAGCTAATTCTGGAAGAGAATTTTTTTTAATGATCTTTTGGGCAGGCATCTTTTTGATCCTGGCTAAGACACTGGGCCAGCTCTTAGGCTTACTTTGTATAAGGGGTTAAGCCAGAGCTAGGCTGATGGGTAGCAAATATAGAGCCAAGGGCGGTCTGCTGTTGAGGGTGCAGCTAGAAGCCTTTTGATCCACACTGGATAGATCTCCAATGCATTAAATTTGTGACCCAGCCAAACTGGCATTGGCTTGGTGGCTACTATAATTAGATTGTAGCTTGTAAATTTTACCAACCAACCAACCAACCACAAAACCATCTTTTAATACTTATGGGGTGAATTAAAAAAGAAGGGACAAAAGCGAAGAGAGACATAAGGCCAAGGTGGATTCAGGCTGATAAGAGTTAAGAAATTATGTCATGCAGTTGCTATAGCAGCAGACTATAATACCGCTCACTGCATCCTACCTCCAGGCTATGTGAACTGCTCCTGGTGCCAACTGCCCAGTACATTATTTCAAACTTTAAGTTTCCTAAAATGCATTTTCATCTTTGTTTTCACAGGTTTAGCGACAAGTTATACTTGTACATGCAACTGAATAAAAATGTTCCAAAAATAGAAAAAGTTTAGCGACGAGTTCTGATAGTTTTGTAATCTCTAAATGTGCTAATTAAGTATATATCCAATATGTAAAAAAATTGCATTGATTCGTCACTGTGTTATTTCTAAATGAAATGTATATAACAAGGGTCAGTACTTCGTCATCACTGAATTAAACACATATATGATTATATTTTGTTTACATACTTCTAAGATTGTTGACATTTTTTTTAATGAATATCCTCTATTCAGACCAGGTTTAGTTGTTTAGTTGTTCCCCGGGTGAAACTTTCCCTGGGAAAGCGTGGTGCACTTCTAATGAAATAAACCATACAATATATATCTACAATTTTGCTTTTTTTAGGCCAGTAACTGCTTTGTTTGTTTTGTAGGAGTGACACTACATGCACTATCCTCTAAAATTGTCATCATCAGCAAATCCTGACCTAAACCTTTTGGTGTCCAAACTGTCTCAAAAAACAGTGTTCTGGATGTCCAAATGACACGCTGGACGCATAGGTGGCTAAGCCCCCATTGTTGACTTATGGTCTAGTTTAACCTATTTATGCATAGCTAGGCTAGACTAATTTCTTGACAATATCATCTGATATAATGGTTCTTTAGAAAATAACATCAGGGTAGTGCAAACTTTCACAATTTGAAGCAGTAACTTTGGTTATGCTATAATTAACAAAACATGCTTGGAGAACCACAACTCAAAGAATCCATTTTCCCACTAATGAATGCTTATGATGGTGTCTATGTAAAGCTATAGGCATTCAGGCCTTGACATTAACTTTTTGAGGCACTTGCCCCGCGGGCAAGTGGCATGAGGCTTTCACTTGCCCGGGCTAAGTTTTACTTGCCCGGCCTCACTAGGGGTCAGGCAACTGGTAACTGAGGACTGCTGGGCTATAAGTTCACAAGTCTTCATAGATTCATAGATTTCCTGTAGATCAGAGCCAATTTTCTTCAACAATGGACTTTTAACTGGACCCGTGATCACCCGGAGTATTATGCGTCTGATAATTCCACTGGTCAGCCGGAACAGTAACTGAACAGAAGTACTTGTCCGGCGGCCAATATCACTTGTCCCGGACGACGGGACAGTGCTTAATGTCAAGCCCTGGGCATGAGCAAGGCCAATGCAGTACAGGTTCGGGGACACCAATTGAACTGGTCCTTTATAGACTAGCACCTGTCTACACACAGATTATTAATTGTAATTTGTTGAGTGTAGCTACCAATGCAGGAAGTGGTATAGATTGTAGAACTAGTTTGCATCCTAGGGTAGCTTTGTATAAGTGCCCAAGGTTATCATGGAATGATTTAAATAGGTATTACGTAATTTCAATATTTCTTTAATCCTTATCTCTTTGTTCTTTCAGGTATCCCTCCACCACAGACAGTGGTGACGGTGCCCCCCATAGGGCCGGATGAGTTGCCCCCTCCCTACACCCCCTCCCCCCAGGGGGGAAGTATTCCCATGATCAACTGCAAGGTGTGTCAGTCTATGATCAACATAGAGGGGAAGACACACCAGCATGTGGTCAAGTGCAGTGTCTGCAATGAGGCGACGGTAAGTAACACAGCCCTATTACTACTACTACTACTACTACTACTACTACTACTACTACTACTACTACTACTGCTGCTACTGCTACTGCTACTATTTTACTACTACTACTACTACTACTACTACTACTACTACTACTACTGCTGCTGCTGCTGCTGCTGCTGCTGCTGCTGCTGCTGCTGCTACTACTACTACTACTACTACCACTACTACTACTACTACTACTACTACTACTACTACTACTACTACTACTACTACTGCTACTATTTTACTACTACTACTACTACTACTACTACTACTACTACTACTACTACTACTACTACTACTACTACTACTGCTACTATTTTACTACTACTACTACTACTACTACTACTACTACTACTACTACTACTACTACTACTACTACTACTACTACTACAATGGTAGGTAACAGTATTGCAAATATTGGCAGTAAAACTAATTTTTTGAATTGTAAAGAGGGTTTAATTAAGATCCCAATATTTTCTGCAGCTGGTACTGGAATTCTTCTAAATTGGAATGGATATCTTTAAGAACGAGATGGTACGGTATTGGTACCATTGAAACAGTACAAAATTTGAATGGTACTGTTAACGGTACTTAATTGCATTATTATCTTATAACATTTGTTGTGAATAATCATTTTTAGGATCCTGGACAATCCTTTGGCTTAATAAATGAAAACTTCACAGTAATTAGTATCGTTAAGAGTTACACACAGTACCTTAAGGAATGAAACTGTAGGATACGGTACTTTTTGAAACGATACCAGTACTGGTACCTCTTCTGAATGCATTTTCTTTTTCTTCGTTTCTCCAGCCGATCAAGGCAGCGCCCCCTGGTAAGAAGTATGTGCGATGTCCTTGTAACTGTCTACTCATCTGTAAAGGCTCATCACAGAGAATCGCCTGCCCCAGGCCCAACTGGTGAGAACCAATATATTAATTTATACCACTGGGAAACGGATAAAATAACAAATGTATACAGGTGAACTTGGATATGACAGACTCAATGGGACCAGGAAAATTGGTCCGTTATAGGCAAAATCTGTCATATACATATGTCGAATACTTGATATGCATCGGACTGGGACCAAACATATCGTCCGTCATATGCAAGAATCCGTCGTACAGTGGTCCGTCCTATCCAAGTTCACCTGTATTTATGAAGATATAATAACTAATAATACATTATACCATTGGAAAATGAATGAAATACCAATGAACTTTAATATAGGTAATCATACCATCAGAAAATGATTATATTTATTTATTTCTCTTATAAATGCATAGCATATCACATTGAAATGAAACTTTTAACCTGATATTCGTCAGTGACAGTAATGTATACATTAATGAAATGTTCATATTAGTGGATGCAGTGACAGTAATGTATACATTAATGAAATGTTCATATTAGTGGATGCAGTGACAGTAATGTATACATTAATGAAATGTTCATATTAGTGGATGCAGTGACAGTAATGTATACATTAATGAAATGTACATCTTAATGGATGCAGTGACAGTAATGTGACGTTTAAAACAATAAAGAGGTTGATTTGTTCTCTCTCCAGCAAAAGAATCATAAACCTTGGTCCGGTGGCGGCGACGGTGACAGTGCGCCCTCCCGGCACCAGTAGGGTCGTCTGCGGACACTGCAACGAGACATTCCTGGTGAGTAACATAACAGTACTAGGAACCTGAGAGCAATAAAACAATGGGAGATGAAACAGTTGTCAATTTCATATCCTCGTTCATGCTATCTGTGTCGTCTGCATATACAAAAAAAAGCTCTCCTTACATGTCTGAGCCACCCTTTAAAAAAAAAGTTGTCCAATGCTGAGGCTACTTTTGTCCAAAGTACAAGGACTCACAGATGTTTGAAAATCATCTAAACCCTATCACGTTGGTATTCATTGGATAGCTTTTGCTGATGAGTACCCATGTGCCAGGGTTTCAGTCATTTTTCAGTTTTTTTGCATCATTTTTTAATGGCTAAATGAGACATTTCTGGTGAGTAAGATAACAGTATCAGGAACCTGGCTCTGGGAGCAATAGAACAATGGGAGATGAAACTTTTGCCAATTTGTTAACAAGTGCATTTTTTACAAAATATTTGAAGGAAAAATGTTCATTGAAATCCAATCAGTTCTCCTTTAAGGTGGCTGTAAACGTTTCCCGTGGAGAGCAGACTTTCCCTCAAATAATGGCTGATTTCTCATTATTTGTACACTAAACCCCTAGCAAACTATATATTTTTAGAAAGCTGAGATTCTAAGGAATACATAGGATATGGATAGGTTGTATGTGCTCCAAATATTTTAAAGAAATTGGGGTCAAAACTTTGACTAATCAATTTTCAGTACATATGTCGCGGCTGACGCAAATCTAAGAGCAGGATCTAAGATAATAACCTGATTTTTTAAGACATTGAAAAAAACCTTTGTCTCTTCAAAACTAGACAAGGGTTTTGTAAAATATGGCCCCTAACTTTTTTTATGGCCATTTATCTAACAACATTTTAGGAAAAAAATGCTTTTTTGGTTTCTTGATTTTTGACTCACTATAAAAAATTAACCAGATAAGATATTGCAATATCCCCGTCTAGATTTGTAGAGAACATGTTTTAGAATCTATATACAAAGTTTGAAGCTAATTGATTAAGATTTGTGTCTAAATTCACGTCAGCCGTGAGAGTAAAACTATAGAAAACTAAGCTGAGAAAATGGCAGTTTTGTGTATTTCACAGTTAAAGTTACTGTGCAACTTTTTGCTACTACTTTAATGTATTTATTTTTGTCCAAGTGGAAAGATAAAGTAACCTTCCATTGTATTTCACAACTGTCAACATTTTTTCTTCTCAATTACCTCAAAAAAAAGTATAAATGAGTACATTTCTGCAACCTGCCTAACATCCCTGTCAACTGGATTCCATATATGGGCATATGACATCACCCAAGCCCCGCCTACTTAGTAGCCTGGCATCTTGTTTCCATGCTAATGTATATGTATTATAGCTCTTGAATTCTTAATAATTCAAAAAACTTTGCCATCAAAATCAATTTTCAGCTATCTAGTGTGTTATGCTGGCAGACTCTTTGACTGCAAGTATATTGATTTGGCAAATAAAAGCTTGTAATGCTCTATATGGGGTTTTTAGCTTCATTTATCTAAGACAAACATGTTGCAGGGCCAATTCTGAAGCTATCCAAACTTCCAGAGCATAGCTTTCTGACAAGGTGGCTTTTAGATTCTGGGCCTTGAAAGAAAGATAATTTCACAAACCTCTATTGCTGTATCTCCACTCCAGTGATCCAAGTTACATAATCCAGAATGAGTAATCCATACATATTTTGCAGCAGAAATGGCAACTTTCCCTGAGGTCTGACACAGAATTCCTTTGTCTAGTGAATCCCATATGAGTAGACTGTCCACATTAACTACTACACTGCTTGAAACGCTTAGAGGAAGTGATCTTCCTATTACCCATAGCAAATCTTATTTTTAGACATTGGTTCCTGACTCCCATAATCCTTGAGGGGATTATGAGTGACACCCGGCCACACTCATTGTTCTAGAATGGGGAGTCCTGAGGGGATTATGACACCACACATACCTGTATCTATTTCCTCAGAACTGAAGCCACAGTGCTAATCTATCAATAAACCCAATTATTCACCTGCAATTATTCACGACAATTGTTGTGTAAAATACAATCCAGGCTTCAATTAGTTAATAGCCAAATTATATTGGTGTTATTGTACTTTGGGTAACTATATCATGATTGCTGTATTATTGTTTGAGAAAAACTTGTGTTTGAAGATGAAACCAAGTTGATAAATACTATAGTATTGTTAGTTATCCATAGAGCATAGAGTGTCTGTTCCAGCTGAAGGTATGAGACGGATTGACCCAACATCCTCCCAAAAGTCCAGGTTTTCCCATCAAATACACACATTATTTTACTTGAAGCCCCAAAACTGGGATGTTTCCTGTTTTTCTCAGACAGCCGGAGCCACATTTTGATTAAGACTAATCCCTAATACACTATTTTTGAATTGATTAAAACATCATTGTCTGTTTGTGCTAAAGTGGCCCACCTTACCCAACAGACATCCTTTCTAACCAACACCTGCATACAAAGAAAAGACTGGCTGACCTTAAATGCCAGCTCTTATCAGTTACCAATCTAATACACATCCATTTCCTGTAGCTTTGATAAGGAGGTGGGAGGGGCTTATCAGCTAACTGGGGTCACATGACCATAACATTGAAGCATGCAGTCTTTTCTGTCGGTCTGTTCATACCTGTCAAATCAAGCTTTTTCACAAATTATGAACTTAGGGGTGGAGTAGAGCTATGGGGTTTTTTTCATAAGGAGGGTAAGACCCGGTTCATTAACAAAATACATAAATCTCAAAACAGGCTTCACTGAGGACGAAACGTTTACGGCCACCTTAAATAGCTTGTTGATTAATTCTTATTTCCACAAAAGTTGTTGAGTTATTGTGCCTGAAAAGAAAGTTGTCTCAGCATTGAAAGGGTTAAGAGATTCAGATGACACTTCCCAAGAAATTTTCCAGGTATGATTGACGCTGTAAGTGAGTTTGTTTCAAAAAAAGTTAAATTTTTTGTTATATGACATAAGAACATTTTGATAATTTTAAGTCCTTAAGTCGATATTTTATTTTCCATGTAGAAAGTCCCTTAGTTTTTAAACACTAGTAGTATTCATCACTTAATTGCAATCAATATTTGTAAAAGAGAAATCTTGAATGACATGAGGGGATTTTTTTTCTCAATCTACATGTTAATATGGTATGTAATTTTTCTAACTTTGTAAGCTGAAGAAATTAATGTACTATCAACAATCTAAAACATTTAGAAAGGATTCTGTCCAGGGCATGTGAGAATGTTTGCCAGTGACTTAGGGTTAGACGTTGTTTTTCACTGGTTACCCCTGATTCCTCTACCACTTTCAACTGGCTGGTCATGCCTTAGCCGCATTGTGGCAATAGAACGACAAAAAAAGAAATTCCAAACTTTGATTGGTGAAGATTGTTGATGTACTTATTTTTTTCATTTTATCTTTTCAGTTTAATGTCCTGAACAATGCATTGGCCAGATGCCCCCACTGTCGGAAAGTGTAAGTAAAGAACATATGTTGAGATGGTAGGGCTGCCATCGATACTACCCATATCGATGAACCAGCAAGAAATCCTTGCCAATAATCAATATCTTGGACCTCTCAAAATATCGATTTATATGTAAATTAGGTTTTGGGTTTGACGCCACATTGATGCATACTAAAAATCAACACAAAAATGTGGTAACTCACCTGGCCCGATCGATAGCTTCATGCCGCTCAACTCGGGACTTGGGTGGAAGCTCCACAGGTGCAGTATTCGCATGTCTGGGGGGTCAGTAGGTCAAAAAATCACCCCACGCGCAAACCGACACCATGCCTCATGCGCACATTTTCATTTTGGATTATATTCGAATCGAATCAAAATACCGAATCGGCGATAACTTTATCAATTATTAGAATCGGTAAAAATTTCCCATCAATGACAGTCCTATGAGATGGTAAAATATCAGATATACAAAGCAGAGGAGTATAAAGCCACGCTTGATATTTTGAAGAAAAATGATTGACTCATCAACTTAAATTAAATATCCATATGTACTCCTCCATAGTATGAGATAATTCAGTAGAAGTAATTCATGTAGTAATTCATGTAGAAGTCTTGATACTATAAGGTAGTTTTCATAATGTATAGAATTAAGTGTGCATGTCGATATTTGGTATCCATCAAGTACTGGTATCAATCCCTATTTGTGATTTTGCAGGTCATCGGTAGGACCCAACTATGCACGGAACCGGGCGATTGTTTTTATCATGTTGGGCATTATTTTCATGGCAGTTGGAGTTGGAGTTACGGTAAGATCTCCTCTATAGTCAAATGGTGACAGGCCTCGACGCTAACTCAAACGGTAACTGGCCCTGTAGGACCAGTAACACCTAGGATCTACTGGTCCTCCAAAAAATTTACTGGTCCTACAATTTTTGATTATAAATTTCAAATATTTACAATTATGTATTAATATAACAAGAAAATATTTGCTGACAACATTCACTTAATTTTGTGAGAGAATAGTACCTCTTATCTCTACTGGTGACCCACAGACAGCTACCGCTAATGCTGTAATGGAAGGCCATAGAAATATTGACGCTTGCTCCCCGTGGAGTTGAGACCGATCTAGGAGCTGTCTGTCCAGCCTGCCTTTATCTTTATGGTCAAGAACGCAAATGTTTACTGTCCCTGTAGGACCAGCAGATGTCTGTTTCTACTGGCCCGAAGCCGTTTTGTGGAATTTTTACTGGCCTTGGGCCAGCGGTTGACCGTTAATGTCGAGCCGTGGGTGATAGGAATAATGCTGTTAAATTGCCATTTGAAAAATTATTGTTTTAGTTACAATTAGATCTTCTCTTTAGTCAATTGATGATAGGAATACTTCTGTTAAATTCATTTTAAAAATAATTCAATATTTCTAACATAAATGCTAATAATAATGCAACACACCACTTCAGGTAAGATATTCTCTTTCGTCAAGTGTTGATAAGAATACTATTGACACAATTGTCATTTAGAAAATATCATATATTTCTAACACAAAACCTTTCTTCAAATTTTATATATAACACAGTTGTTATATTAAACATCAGAGCATCAAACCCCTACATTTAAGTCTATTAACCCATTAACACTCAGAGCAGCCAAAAGAGGCCTGACGATTTTGGAAATATTTAACTTACAAACACATTTTCTTGAAAACATTTGAACGAGAAATGTTGATCACAAGCCAAACAAGAACTCTCCTTCAAATATTTTGTGAATTTTTGCTTTATTCAAAAGATATTTTCAAATGTATGAGAGTAGCAGACGACAATTTCTAGAGAAACTCTAATTGTGAATGGGTTAATGGTAAAATTTGGACCCTTTCATTAGAAGTCTCTATATCAAACCAACAAAAGTCACTTGTAGTATGTGCATGTGCCATTAATTTTATAGTACCTGTTTTTCAAAGAATTGGGAACCATTGTCTTATTTTAAACTAATCAAACTTTGGCACATGACTGGTGGCGAATGCTGTTTGGCAAGACCAAACTAAAGGAAAATCTTTTGCTACCTCTAGACTGTAGAGTTAGTCTGTTGGGTTGAGTTTTTGTACTTCTTCTTGGGGTGAGTTGAACTTGATTGAGTTTTGAATATGTATTTTTATGGGAGTCCCTCCTTTTACCTTGTACAATTATTCACTACAGGTGGGTACAATGGAAATGGCGCAAAACTCTGGGGGAATTTATGTGATATGGATAGGTAAGTACTGTGTGCATACGTGGTACTGTAGATTCAAAAAAGGATTATGTAGAGTAAATTTTGCGAATTTACAGAAAATCAATTTTTACGTTTTTAACTTTGCGAACATGGAGTGCCAGCTATACACATAAAGTGGCAGCACTAATCATTGCGAATTTTAATTTTGCGTCCGAGGCTAAACGCTAAAAAACGCAAAGATTATGCAATCTTTTCCGAATTTACTGTATACTATGTTATATTTAAACTTGTTTCAATCTTCAATGTTTCAATTAACTTTTTATGTTATAAAGCAAAATATTATCTTATATGTCAAAGAAAGGTACATGTACCACTTATAAATGAATAACTACGCAAAAAAAAAAACATGCAAAAATTGAACCAACGCAATCTTTTCCGAATTTACAGTATGTAACTGCTTTATATCACATCATTTGGATGGTTTTCATTTTATAAAAAGATCAAATAGCATTTTACATCATTTTGGCATGTATTGAACATAAGTTGTGTTGTAATCTCTTTGACTTTTGGAATAATTAGTCTACTATTAGTGATGATATAATATGCTTAACCTTTGCAATTGGTGCTTCTTTTGAAAACAATATATTTTATAATTGTGAATAATGTAAACTGTAATCTGCATTAAGGCCACAGCAAAGTAATGAGAATCATTTATTGTTTACTTAACAAGGGATACTGTATACAGCTTTAATTTGGAGTACTAAAACTTTGACTTTACAGCCCTGCTAGAGGGTATTTGTGCTACTTTAAATTTGTGCATTCAGGCACTAAAACTATCTATTTGTTACTTTATAGATGTTATTTTGGCCCTATAATTGGCAGCGCAAAAGTGGTGAAATTTAAATGTGTAAAAAATACCAGCTATACAGTATGGAATGATTAGTCTACTGTTAGTGATTTAATGATATACTTATCTGTTGCTATTTAAGGTATGCAATCTACAATTGACTCTTAATTGAAAACAATATATTTTGTCATTGTGAATAATGGAAACTGCTATCTGCATTGAGGCCAAAGCTTCGATAAAGAAGCACAAATGTACAACACATTGAAATATAGCATTTCTAGTCAATCCTGGTCTTTCATTGGAAGGAGAAAACTGTTGGTAGAGTTCTGTTGAACAAGTCTCCTTCAAATATTTTCTAGATATTGCTTTTGTTAGAGAGTTACCAAAATTGCCAGGCGGTTTTGGCTTCTAAAGGCATGAATGGGTTAACAGGGGATATTGAAATTGATTCCCGTTCTTTTGTCTTGCAGGAGCGTACATCCTGGGTCTTGGCAACCTCGTTCGTGGTATCTACTACGCCTGTATGAAAGTCAGCTCCGTGGAAGGACCAGCGTAAACTGACAACAACGGCGGAACAGGAGTAGTAGGGATTGGTACCGGTACTCGATACAATACCTAATATGGATATCCAAGAGGAAAAAGTATCGTATCGTTTAAGATATGTTATCCTGATACTGCTTAACAATATGAAATTGACTTAACTGCTACCGGGATATCTCCACATGAAGGCTATTTATTTGCAAAATTTCTGAAGTTTGCTAAATTTGATTAATTTAAGACACTGGAAAGCGGGAAGTATTGTTAAAAATATTGCTAAGGTATCGTATCTTTAAGGAAATATGGATATCATATTGGGTCACAAAAAATTAAAAGGTGCCAATCCCTAAGGAGTCGGGTAGAACATGAGCCCATAGAAATAAGGCATTCCCTTCCATGACCTAACAGAATCACCCATAAATTACTACCACTTATAGCTTTTTAACCCTTCTGCTGCTGGTGGCTAATTTCGCCAATACAAAATTATGCAAAAAACCTGAATAATGACTTAAAGCCTGGCACATGGGTACTCATATGAGAGTACTGAGTGAGAGCTTTCCAATGAATACCAACATGACAGGGTTTAGATTATTTTCTAAAATCTTTGCATCCTTGTGTTTGGACAAAAATAGTCTCAGCATTGGAAGTATTAATGAGACTTTATTATCACAGCAGAGAGGTATATACACAGAGAGCAGCAACAAACTTAACCCATTAATGCTCACAGCGGCCATAAGTAGCCTCACAGTTTTATGGACATTTTGCAGGCAAAAGGAAAGTCGGAAAAATATTTGATGGAGAAATATCAATCACAACATTACCAACAACCCTCCTTCAAATGTTTTGTAGAACCATTCTCAATTTCAAAGTTTTTGTCAAAAGTATCATAGATCCAGACGACAATTTCTGGAGGAATTCTTCAGTATTGATGGGTTAAGGTCACTTTACAATCCAACTACCAGCTAGCCTTGGAGAGTTAGCTGACATGCATAGTCGGCATCTGGCTGGATATTCATCTAGCATGGCTTATTGTTAGGTCTTGTTACCCCTTTTAATGCTAAGGCTAATTGCGTACAAATCACAAGGATGCAAAGAATTTTGAAAGCCGTCCAGACAACGAAGGGTGGAGAGAAAGGGGAACTAGCACGTATTATAACCGTTCTCTGTGTATCGATCTCTGTGACCATGATCAATGCCTCTGAACTTGCGTGTAAACGATCGCTAAAATCACCTCTCGTACTGAAATACGGAAATGCAGATCTTATATGAAACAAATTTAAAATGTGTTTATTGTGTGGTAGATTGAGAGGGAAGAGTGTATTGTTGATTTGATACCCTTGTTTCAGATATGTATATTGTTTCAAATCAATTTCTGAAGGTCACATGAGTTTTAAGTGTTGATTGCTATGTAATGATAATGCGGACACAAGTAAAAGTGAATTGTGAAGCAGGAAGACAGATATGCAAAGTAATAGCCAAGAAATGATACAAATGCTGAAAAAGCTACCTTTTTACAAAAAAGCGGATAGTTAACCCTTCCAATGCTAGGGCTACTATCATCCAAAGAACGAGGATGCAAATATTTTCGAAAACCATCTAAACTCTGTCATGTTGGTATTCATTGAATAGCTCATGCTGAGTTCTCTCAGATGAGTACCCATGTGCCAGGGTTTCAGTCATTTTTCAGGTTTTTTTGCATCGGTTTGTATTGGCCAAATTTAGCCACCAGCAGCATAAGGGTTAAGCAGTGCTTGTGGGATTTGGCCTGTCGCACGTTTTGAGGCCTCTGTTGCGCACTAGTGTGACAGTTGGACACGCCCGTGTGAACACTCGTGATGCCAGGTGGGTCTACGAAAGAGACACATCGTGTGAGAAATTATTTGTTCATCCTATTCATAACTGCAACAGGCCATAGAGGCCTGGCCACTTAATTTGTGATATCTGTTTGACAAAATCCTTCTTCGAAAATATTTGGAGGAAATAATATTTATCAAAACCAAACCACCTCTGCTCCTTCAAGTATATTGCAAGACCATGATTTTTCTCACGTTAACCCGTTCATGCCTGTAGCAGCCAAAACCGCCTGACTATTTTCAACAAAAGCAATGGTTGGAAAATATTTGAAGGATAGTTCTTCATTGAGACTTAATCAATAACTCTCCTTCAAACAGTTTGCAGATTGATGCTTTATTCGAATGTTATTTAAAAAAATATGACTAGTGCAGGTGACAAACGTCAAATAGATATCCAGGCATGAATGGGTTAAATTTTAATTTTCATACTAGTAGTGTCATGTAATTCATATGGCACTTTTCAAGAAAGATTGACCATGTTAGGTATTTTCCTAGAAAATACCTTTGTTCCTGATTTGTATTATCCTGTCATTGACACTGGATGATAAGGGTTGATGAGTTCCACTGTATTTAAATTGTGTAATGAGTTATTATAATGTGTGTGTATACATACTAGTGAAGCTTTTAACCCATTAATGGTCACAGCCACCAAAATCGGCCTCACAAATTTAATGATATTTTACAGGCAAAAGCAAAGTCAGGATTATATTTGAAGGGGAAATGTCAATCAGAACATAACCTACAACTCTCCTTCAAATATTTCATAAATCGATCATTAGTTTCCAAGTTATTGTCTATAGTATTGAAGATCCAGATGACAACCTCTATGTGGACTTTTAACCCTTCCAATGGTTAGACTACTATTGTCCAAAGCACAAGGATGCAAATATTTCTGAAAACCATTCAAACCCTGTCATGTTGGTATTCATTGGATAGTTCTCGCCAAGTACTTTCCGATGAGTACCCATTTGCCAGGTTCTCTGTCATTTCTCAGGTTTTTTTGCATAATTTTGTGTTGGCCTAATTAGCCAACAGCAGCATAGGTGTTAAGCATTAATGGGTTAATAGTTTTAGTCACTTGGCTATCAGGGCAGACCCCCAGCATGGTTACATACCAGTTGTTACCTTCAAGACGATGTATATGGTGTATACTATGGAACCTGCTCGCCTAAGCTACTCTATATGCTGGATATGTGCTGTATACAGCTTTAATTTGGAGTGCTAAAAAATTTCACTTTACAGCCCTGCTGGAGGGTATTTGTGCTACTTTAAATTTGCGCATTCAAGCACTCAAATTAAACCAGATACAAAGCAGGATATCTATTTGAAGGATGTTATTTTGGCACTATCATGGGGAGCGCAAAAAATAAATGGCTGTAAAATAAAACAGTACCTGTTTTCTCAAAATAGTGTTGATAAGACAACCTAACGTTTGAATACCTCCACAGGAAAAAAATGATGATCTCTTATGGCCGTTGTAATGTAAAGATGCTGTGCGATGTATGTAATAATCTTTTACGATCATCGTATAACAGGCTCGTACAAAATGTTACTCAACAAGTTTTTGGAAAATGCTTGTACCCGCATCATAGAAAGTACATGCTCGTACGGCATCCGTAATATTTACAGACCCGTACAGGTGTCGTGATAGTTTAGAATCATCATTCAGGCTCGTAGCATAGTACAAGCATGGCACAATCGTACATCTAAGCGCCCGTACAGGTTTGGCTTGAAAATGGCTGTACAGGCATCATAGGAGTTACATGCTCGTACGGCATCCGTAATAGTTACACACCTGTACGGGTGTCATGATAGTGATAGGTCAGCATCATCGTACAGGCTTGTAGCATAGTACAAGCATGGCACAATCATACATGTATGTGCCCGTACAGGTTTGACTTAAAAATGGCTGTACAGGCATCATTCAAAGGGTCTGTCATAGGACACCTGTACGGGATCGTCAATTTTTTCCTGTGTATGCTTAACCCTTCCAATGCTGAGGCTTCTTTCTTCCACAGCACAAAGACGCAAATATTTTTGAAAACCATCTAAACCCTGTCATGTTGGTATTCATTGGATAGCACTCGCTGAGAAATCTCAGATGAGTACCCATTTGCCAGGGTTTCTGTCATTTTTCAGGTTTTTTACATCATTTTGCATTGGCCAAATTAGCCACCAGCAGCATAAGGGTTAAAGATCAGTTTTTTAGTTGCCAAAGGTGTTAAACAGGGAAGGATTCCACTGTCTTGAAAATGTAATGAGTTATAATGTGCATGCGTACATGCTAGTAAAGCTTTTAAAATACTATTTCACCTAACACATACAATGAAGGTATTCCCAAGATCTGTCTGATTTGTAAATAGTTCCTTTTAACTCTTTCATGCCTGTAGCAGCCAGAAGTGTTCTGACTATTTTGGTTTTATCTTCGTGACTAGAGCATTTTTTGTAAAATATTTGAAGGAGAAACGTTCATCAGAACTTAATCCACAATTCCCCTTCAAATATCTTGTGAATCTATGGTTGATTTCAAAGTTATACTCAAAAGTATCAAAAGTCAAGACGACTTTTGTCAAAGAGATCTTCAGGCATGAATGGGTTTATCATATGGCTGTTCCAGTTGAGATGTAAAGAGTTCTTTGCAATGAGCCTGCGCCGTTGAGTGAAAATCTGATTTCCATGTTATGATATTATTTGCTTGATATTTGAGTACAAATGAAACGTAGAAATATTGAATAGTGTGTGCTTAATCTAATCCAGTCTTACTATTTTGAAGATATCTTTTTGACTGAAGCATATTTTGGAAAATATTTGAAAGAGAAATATTAATTAGAACTGCACCTGCAACTCTGCGTTTAAGTATTTAGTGAATACATGCTCAATTCACAAGTTATTGTCAAACGTATATCCAAACGACAATATCTTAAAGATGTTTCAGGTACTACCATAAATTTTCGCAAATTTAGGCCATACTAGGAATTAGGGCCACTATAATTATTTTGCAAAATAATTAATGGGAAATCTGGGCTACCCTTGAGCTATCGCCAGTTGCTATTTCACAAAATATGGACCTCGCTGTAAATCTTGCTGGTACAACATCAAGGTATTTTCAAATAACATGGGCCACCCGGAACCCATAAAAATCGTAATTGTTAAAACGAGTCCTAAATTACTGAGAATTCACGATACCTTTTGGAATCAGTATGATCGCCAGCTTACACCCCTTGGCCACTAGTTTAATTTAAATAAAATCCTTTCAAAGAGGAGAAAAATAAACATCCTAATGCTTTATAAAATAACAATTTGTTTACATGGAAGTATTATATGATATAAAGTTGCACAGAATCCCAGGGTCTTAGCCAGGATTTTGAAAGCGGTTACTCCGAATACATTACAGGAAATGTGCACATAGAGTACCGTCGGCCAGACTCAATTTGTGGAGTGTCCCCGACGCCGGCACACTGTGCTTCCGCTGTGGTTCCAGTTGTTCACATTCCCCAGAGAACGCTATCTATCTGGCAGGTACTGGCAGTGCAGGTCCTTATCTTTATGGGTCAAATGCAGTCAGCTGTGGCAGAGGTTAACGCAAGAATAGACAGTCTTCAAAGATTTCCACTTGCAGTGGAAAATTGAGTATAAAAGCGGTTTTATTGGAAATTATTACAAAAAAGTGGTATATTTAGGTAAGGAAGTATATGATACACCGGCTTGCAGCTTCGTATAGGAGTTTGAGCGTGCTCTTGAGGGTGAAAGTTGTAACTAGTGACTTTAAAAAGTTCTATGTGACCATTTCCTGTCATGTAGGCCATGATGAAAATTTTGTGTCTCTGATATTTTATCAGAAACCATTATATCTTCACGTTATAACCATAAGCATATATTTACTTATGATTAGAATATACAATATATTAAGTAATGTCTAAGCTTTACTTTGAAATGAGAATTGAAATTATACTGCTGTACTGGTAAATATTTTATTTCACCTTTTCATAAAGACCAGTGGTTCTTAGTGGTCTTGTGTGCAGGTTTGATGAAGATGCGCTGGAATGGTCCTAGAAAAAGGGCAGCATTTAGAAAAATTATTATTCCCTAGAATCGAGACATGTTTTACCTGGATTTAAGCAGGTGAATCAAAACAAAATTGGTTAAACAATAGGCTTATTGTCGAGGCATCAACTAACCCTCCTTTGTAAAAATATCTACCACTCGTCTATATTTGCAATTATATTTATATGTACAAATCATTGTTTAAATTATATCTTAATGTTTGCGTCACAAATGGTAGCAAGAAGCGAATTGTTTATTTTGTTTTTTATTAAAGACCATTACCATACTATATTTTACTGGCCTTCATTGATATTCTCTCTCTCTCTGTCTCTCTCTCTCTCCCAAACCCCAACCCCTCCTCTCTCTCTGTCTCTCTTTCTCTCTGTTATATATGCATCTTTTGGAAAACATCTGATAAAGGAAAGTAATAATTGCTTTATCTAATTGAAACATGTAACTTCTTCCGGAGGATTCTTAGAATGTATGGAATAATAAAAAATAAGAAACATGTAAAACAATGTATTTGTCACAGGTAGATTTTGGGATTTGTCGTAAAAGACCAGTACCCCTAGCAGTGACATCTGAAGCATATTGACTGTACTTGAATATAAAGCATATGGATAATACAAGTGTCTGATGAGTTTTAAATATGGAAAGTTTGTTCAAAGTCGCCTTTGATACTAAATTGTAAGTAGCCAGGTAAATGGAGGAGTTCTTGAGTACCTGATGAAAAGCAATTGTCTTCTGAAAATTAGAACCCTATGAAAATTAATTGCCCACTATAAATTTCTAACTCACTTACCCGACTTATCTTCTCATTCTTGTCTACAAACCTTTTATATTAATATTAATGTTTGTATCTATATTACTCCTGGAAAAAAAGGAATACAGCTTTGAATCATAACTTTCTTTAATGGAGGGTTGGGTTTGAATTGAGATGGACATTACATCTTTAAATATGTTCCAAAAGATGATTTTGTAAGAAAGATACCACCAAAATGGTCCATACTTTTTGGGGCACTGCAGGCATAAATGGGTGCTTATAAATGGCGCAGTTCCTCTAGAAATTGTTGTCTGGATCTATGATACTTTTGACTCTAGTTTTGGATTTACGAATGATTTGACAAAATATTTGAAGGAGGGTTTTTAGTAATCTCCTGATACACAGTTCTTCATCAAATATTTTCCTAATAATGCTTTTGCCTGCCATAATTCGTCAAAACTGTCAGGCTGCTTTGGACGCTGAGCATTAATGGGTGAAAGATGGGGTCTCTGTGTGGTTACGAGAGCCTGCACTCACATTGTCACCTAACCATGTGCTGCAGCCATTGTCTAAGCCAGCAGGGCGTCCGGGTGTCTTTTTGGACACCCAAACCCTTAAAAAGCACCCCTCATGACACCCCAAAAAATTTGCAAGGATTTTTTTCAAAGTGTCAGTCTCAAGCATATCATTGATTTTTTTCATCTCCACATAATTCCCATGACATTGTATAAGGATATAATGACTTATCTTGATGAATTTATACATGTTTATTGTTGATATCTGAGTATAATTGCGGTCCCCCTTAAAAATTTGGACGCCCAAAAATTTTACTACTGCCAATTTTGGGCACCCAGTTTCTAAATACTGGCGAAGACCCTGGCTGCAGCATTTTGATGTTGTCAATGGGGAAGGGGGGTCCTTGATATTCTGAATTGGAGGGGGGGGGGGGCAAAATATTCACCACCCTTTCAAATAAAAGAGCCCTGAAAAGAAAAAGTTGACAAATTTATCACAAGGCAGATGCTTTTGAAAGTGTATTGTGCTATACTGTCATTGATTAAAAGAGCACTTGTAATTGTTTGAAAGTTTTTCTAAGGTATAACTTTCTATTATCAATGGAATAAGTGAACATGTCGATGTAATTTACTAGACGGAATGAAGCATGGGAACCACATATATGAACAATTAATGACATGTCATTTTAGGCATGGATGTCAATCTGGATGTGTTTTTCAGTCTGGACATGGATGTCACTCTAGGTATTAACACACAGGTCATTTTAAACATGTATGCTATTCTGGACATGGATGTCATTCTCTGTATGGATGTCATTCTCGGTATGGATGCCAATCTAGGCATGGATGTCATTCTTGGCATGGATGCCGTTCTAGGCATAGATGTCAATCTGGATGTGTTTTTCAGTCTGGACATGGATGTCTTTCTAGGCATTGATGCCAGCCCGGACACACAGGTCATTTTAAACATGTATGCTAGTCTGGACATAGATGCCGTTCTCGGTATGGATGCCGATCTAGGCAAGAATGACAGTCTAGGCATGGATGTCATTCTAGGCATGGATGCCAGTGTAGGCATGGATGTCATTCTAGGCATGGATGCCAGTCTAGGCGTGGATGCCAGTCTAGGCATGGATGCCAGTCTAGGCATGGATGCCGGTCTAGGCATGGATGCCGGTCTAGGCATGGATGTCAGTCTAGGCATGGATGCCAGTCTGGACATGGATGTCATTCTAGGCATCGATGCCAGCCTGGACACACAGATCATTTTAAACATGTATGCTAGTCTGGACATGGATGTCATTCTCGGTATGGATGCCACTCTAGGCAAGAATGACAGTTTAGGCATGGATGTCATTCTAGGCATGGATGCCAGTCTAGGCATGGGTGTCATTCTAGGCATGGATGGCAGTCTAGGCATGGGTGTCATTCTAGGCATGGATGCCAGTCTAGGCATGGATGTCATTCTAGGCATGGATGCCAGTCTAGGCATGGATGTCATTCTAGGCATGGATGCCAGTCTAGGCATGGATGTCAGTCTAGGCATGGATGTCAGTCTAGGCGTAGATGCCAGTCTAGGCATGGATGTCATTCTAGGCATGGATGCCAGTCTAGGCATGGATATCATTCTAGGCATTGATTCCAATCTAGGCATGGATGTCAGTCTAGGCATGGATGTCAGTCTAGGCATGGATGTCAGTCTAGGCATGGATGTCAGTCTAGGCGTAGATGCCAGTCTAGGCATGGATGTCATTCTAGGCATTGCTGCCAGTCTAGGCATGGATCTCAGTATAGGCATTGATGCCAGCCTGGACACACAGGTCATTCCAAGCATGTATGTTGGTCTGGACATAGATGTCATTATAGGCATGGATGCCAGTCTAGGCATGGATGTCAGTCTAGGCGTAGATGCCAATCTAGGCATGGATGTCATTCTAGGCATTGCTGCCAGTCTAGGCATGGATCTCAGTATAGGCGTTGATGCCAGCCTGGACACACAGGTCATTCCAAGCATGTATGTTGGTCTGGACATAGATGTCATTATAGGCATGGATGCCAGTCTAGGCATGGATGTCATTCTAGGCGTAGATGTCATTATAGGCATGGATGCCAGTCTAGGCATGGATGTCATTCTAGGCATGGATGCCAGTCTAGGCATGGATGTTATTCTAGGCATGGATGTCAGTCTGGATGTGTTTTCTAGTCTGGATATGGATGTCATTCTAGGCATGGATGCCAGCCTGGACCTAGATGTAATTCTAGCATCATGGTAATAACTTCTCTTAGACCAGTTCATGGGTCTTCTTGTTTCATCTTTGTTTAACATCTCTCTTCATGTCACCCTGAGCTGTGATCAAGATATGCCTTTAAACTGTAATTAATATTGACTGTGCATGGAAAAAAGCATATGATGTTGTCTGTCTGCTTGAGTGAATTAATAGTCCTGTATTGAAAGCAAGTGTACCAACATGTCAAGAAAGATATCTCTTTGACATTATATCACATACCTACAATGTACTAAGTGTCACAATATTTACTAACCTTTTATTAGGGAGCTAATTATAAATTAAACTTGAGAAGGTTGTACAATGGCTTTTATTGTTTTGTGAACAAAGATATTCTGGTACGATATCGAATGGGCAGATTTATCTCATTGGTTTAGATCAAAATTAAAGAAAAGTAAAAAACTTGGTGAAGAAATCAAATATACACTTCCAAAAAGAGGGGTTCACAACTCAACCCCACAATACCCTTCTGTACCCACAACTGCACCCATATTAGTTCTGTATGAGGATCAGCCAGTAATTCAGAACGTTTTCAGTTTTACCCATTTGCTGTTTTGTGATACTTCCTGATTTTTGTAAATAATTCTACAGATGAAGTTATTTTTATGTTAGTCCTAGATGCATAAATATGTCCAAAAAAGATACCTCAAGTTGAACCCTTATGCTAGAAATGGTGTAATTACAAGTGATGTCCTGTACTGGTGAATCTTACATGCAGAGATATGGCCATATTTAGCCATAATGACCTAATAAGGAAATGCGTAGTCTATATTAACCCATTCATGCCTGAGAGGTCCTACTGAAATTGTCTTCTGGTATGATGATACTTTTGAAAAGAACTTGGGAATGATAAATGACGAAAAATTTGATGGGGATTTGTAGGCAGAGTTCGCTTGAACATTTCTTCTTCAAATATTTTCCTGAATATGCTTTTGTTAGATAGATATGACTAAAATAGTCATTAGTTCTGGCCCCTACAGGCATGAATGGGTTAAGGAGTTACTTTTCTTTTTCCCAAACAGTTCCTCTTGCAATCCCAAATAACTGTAAGCTTCTGTAATGTATATTTCTTACTTTGGAAATTTATTGCATAATATCAATTGCTCCATAGTTAAGACAACTATTAAACTATGTATATATCTAATGATTATTGTGTGGACTTTATAAATTGGATGAGAGATACAATGTGTTTGGCTTGTTCTTTTGTTTATACCTTAATCATACACAATTTCTGAGATGTGCTGGGTCAAACAAAACCCAAATATTTTCTCTCTAGACGAGTGTGTAGGCCCACTTAATGATCACTTACTCTTTACAGAATAATGGTTACGAGCTGACTAGTTTCATATTAGTTAGTAAGGCCTAAAAAAAGTTGCTTGTTTCCTGTAACCCTACCCTAACAAGTTTCTTTTCAAAAAAATCCCTACCCTAAAGTTTTTTCCGCCCTCCCAACTCCCAATCAACATAAAAACTACATTTGTGACCAAAAAAATAATCCTTAAGAATTCTTTTACCCACCTCACTAATCTTTTTTTTTCGAACCGTTACAGGAAACAAACAAATTTTTCTCTAGGCCTAAGATACAGAAGAGGTACTCCCTTCACCAATTCATAGGACGTTGCACATTCCACCTTTGGAATGTTTGTTTCTGTAAAAGAAAGCACAAAACTGAACTCGCTCAATTATGTTTGAAAGTTCTTTTATCTAAAGATAGATACATCATACAAATACAGTTCTTTTATTCCGCCTGACATAAAAAACATCATTCTCAAGCCACACATGGTGCAGTGTTTTCTCATACAGATTTAAGAGATTTAAGTACCATAAATACATATTCTCAAAATCATGGATTCTGCGACAATAGCTGTGTTTGCTTTATCCCAGTATGTGAGATACTTCAATCTTAAGGCCTGCCCACAAATGACATACATCCGTCGTGAGGTCTGTCTACCACCAAAAATCGTGGCAATCACAATAACGCCGTGCAGATGCCTCAAGGAGGTTGGCCTCGCCCGTACAGGTCATAAGGTCCAAAATCTGTGGCTGCGGAACGCAACCTTCCTACGGACATGAGTTGCCCGGGCATCCAACAAGGCCGTGCAGCACCCTCGCGGTGTCCTTGAGGGTTCTAGGACAATATCCCCCCCCCGGACATTATCCCCCTCTAGTAAAATGTTTTGTACTTATAATCTAAACACTTTATTTCATTCAGATTATTAGTACATAACATATTTTACTAGAGGGGGATATTGGAACGGGGGGATTTTGTCCAGGGGGATATTGTCCTGATACCGTCCTTGAGAGTGCCTCACAGCACTCTCCTAAAAATAAATGTTCATTGATGAAAAACTTACTCGCAGTTTTACAATCAGGTCCTTGAGGCATCTTAACGGTCAATGTACGGCCTCTGCATTGTATCCGCACATTTAGTACCCTGTCCTTGCGACAGACCTGCATTGACTGTGAGGAGGCCTCAAGGAGACCTCAAGGAGACCTCGGGGACGTGATTGTAAAACCTGTCACGACTGACCTCACTGCCAATTCATTTGCGACCACAAATAAAAGACCTCTGTTTAGCTGCATGCGACCTGGTCGTGGCACTTGGACACATGCGATCAACCAGCCGCATGGAGGTCTTTGTCATTTGTGACCAAGCCTTGAGTCACTACTTCATTAACGAGGGATGATCTGTTGTGCAATTAACAAATGAGTTTTGTTATATTTGTTAGGCTATCACAGGTCGTACCATAAATGGTAAGGACAACAGTGATCAGATGTGTATTAGGACAGTATTAAAATATATAATACGCCTGATGCAAAAACTAAGAATGAAACAGCATATTTGTAACTAAAATGCAGTATACTGTGCAAAATCATACAAGAGAAAATAATGAGGGTTCTGTCATTAGGCCTAAAAAAAAGTTGTTTGTTTTCTGTAACCCTACCCAAACAAGTGTTTATTCAAATAAAATCCCTACCCTAAAGTTTTTTCCACCTTCCCAACTCCTAATCAACGAAAAACATGCATAAAACACACATTTTTGACCAAAAAAATAATGCAAATTTTTTTTTTATCAACCTACCTACCCTTTTTTTTCCGGACCGTTACAGAAAACAAACAATTTCTTTTTTTAGGCCTTATCATCAGTAACATTTATTAACCCATTCATGCCTGGAGCAGCCAAAAATAGCTGGACTATTTAGGTTATATCTCTCTAAAGAATGCGGTTTTCAGGAAATACTTGAAAGAGAAATATAGGGATCAAGAACTAATAACTCTCCTTCATGTATTTTTCTTTTTCATGTTGAATTCCAAAGCTCATTTATAATAATTATATACTCAGTTAACCAATGTCATGGTAATCTTTAGGCATGAATCTGTCAAGCCTAGGCCTAAAAAAAAAAGTTGTTTGTTTCCTGTAACCCTACCCTAACAAGTTTTTATTCAAAAAAATCCCTACGCTAAAGTTTTTTCTGCCCTCCAAACTCCCAATCAACTTAAACATGCATAAAACACACATTTTTGACCAAAAAATAATGAAAAACATTTTTTTTACCGACCTACCTACCTTATTTTTTGGGGGACAGTTACAGGAAACAAACTATTTCTTTTTTTAGGCCCTATATTTATTAATTAACTGAGATCTACATGACAAAAGTCATCTGGACCTATGAATATAACCTTTGAATTATTTATGAAGTGACAACAATCATGGAGGAGAGTTATGGTTATAAGAGCTTTGGTCAACATTTGACCTTCGAAGAGATACTCTAGTTACAAAAATGTCACAAATATGGTAGGTTTATTCAGTGCTACAGCCATGACTGGGTAAATAACCTTGTGATGCAATTGGTCCTGGGTAGTCCACATTAATGATAAGTACCCACAATCAATACAAAATCAAATACTGATATAGAATGGGGAAAAGTACCTTATTATTTAAGATTTGAAATAACAGTGCTATTTATTGGTATAAAATTTACATAACTTTTATCAGAGTATCAGGACATATCTCTGTACAACGGGAGTTTGCCATTTAGTAGCAAAATAAATTTCAGAAGCAGAGACTAATAAATTAAACAAAATAAAGTTTCTTAAAGTCAGGCACTATCATTAAAAACATTATGATATTGTACTGCTCAGGAAATGTCAATGTTGTATTGTATCGTGAACATTTTTAACCCTTATGCTGCTGATGGCAAAGTTGGCCAATGCAAAATAATCCAAAAATTCTGAAAAATCTTTGAAACCCTGGCATATGGGTACTCATATGAAAGTACTCAGTGAGAGCCATCCAATGCATACCAATATGACAGGGTTTCGATGATTTTCAAGTCTTTACGTCCTTGTGCTTTGGACAAAAGTAGCCTCAGCATTAGAAGGGTTAAGGTGCCAATCACCAGTCCACATTGTTGGCATCTTAATACTTAAGTGATAGAATATTTCATATTCAGTTGTTTAGATCAATATTGGAACTTAGAGGAATGGTTGAATTAAGGTACTAGCAGAATTTCCCAAATGGATTATAACCCCCGACAAAGTTAATCTGTTACTCATCTTAGTTATCCAAATGATGCCTGTAGTGGCAAATTCAAAGAAATATAACAATGAATACTTTCAGGGAACAATTTTCTTTTAATAAATCGACTTAATTTTCATGATATTTTCACAGTTATCTCAATGAAGGAGTAGAATTGTTCATTCTAAGAGACAAAATTTAAGATATCTTGGGGCAAAAGCTAGGTATAAGTAGCAAAAATATTTGAAGGAGAAATGTTTTTTCAGAACTTCACCAACAACTTTCCTTCAAATATTTTGTGAAATTATTCCTTGAGAAATGTCCATGAAGGGTAAGTTATATAAGGTAATCGTAATTCCTTCTCTCATAAGAAACTTCTTTGAAGGGTAAGTTGACAGTATCAAGTAAGGAGACCCGTAATTGAATTGTAGTTTCCCGGATCCGCCGAACAAAAAGAAAACCACCCGACAGAAAAATAAAATCAGTATTAATTTTTTTTTTATCATAGACAGCTGACCCAACTTAAAAGTATCCGATGAGAAATATAAAACAGTTAGAAATCTCGCCAGACAACATGTTACATGCGAGAATTAGCAAAGAAAAACACGAATCATAAGATATATTTCAGCAAGACATCGTAGAAATTGATGTCTTGCGTGAAATTCAATGTGCGCGCCACAATTGAAAACGATCGCAGGCGCTGTTGATCGAGTGTTGCCACCTTTGTTTTCGATCAACAGCGTTCGTTCTCTGACATTTTTTGGCTAAATTAAATGACATGTAAGTCAATAAGATGTCAGGGAACGCTACTATCAACTTAGAAATTTATATTTTCTAAGTTGGAACGATCAACAATGAGTTGAAGACAATGGATTGAATTCGAAAATAGCGTTCGCTATTTTCGAATTCAAAATGGCGGCCACGGCAGATCGACCATTTGATTAAAGTTGGTTCAGTTATGTATTAGTTATCTAACTTGACCTTATAGTCCTATTTTATTTCCCGACTCATTAATGATCAGGTTCAGAAAAAAAAGAAAAAAATATGATTTTTATTTTATTTTTATTTACCTCCCTACCGACTCTGCAAAAATGGTCTGGGAAAGATCCGGGAAACTACAAATCAATTAAGGGTCGCCTAATTGTGATGCCATCTCTATCGGGAAATGTCCATGAAGGTTAAGTTGACTATATTAGTTAATCGTAGTTCCCTTTCTCATAAGAAATGTCCATGAAGAGTAAGTTAACTAGACCAGGTAATCTTAGTTCCCTTTCTCATAAGAAATGTCCATGAAGAGTAAGTTAACTAGACCAGGTAATCTTAGTTCCCTTTCTCATAAGAAATGTCCATGAAGTGTAAGTTGACTATATCAGGTAAATGTATATAGTTCCCTTTCTCATAAGAAATGTCCATGAAGTGTAAGTTGCTGCTGCTGGCTAATATGGTCAATACAAACAATTATGCAAAAAGCTGAGAAATCACCGAAACCATGGCAAATGGGTACTCATCTGATAGCACTTGGGGAGAGCTTTCCAATGAATACCAACATGACAGGGTTTAGATGATTTTCATAATTTTTTGCTTTTTCTGTGCATTGGACGAAAGTAACCTCAGCAGCAGAAGGGTTAATCATATTCCCTTTCTCAGAAGAAATGTCCATGAAGGTTAAGTTGGCTATATCAGTTAATCGTAGTTTCCTTTCTCATAAGAAATGTCCATGAAGAGTAAGACGACTATATAAAGTAATCGTAGTTCCCTTTCTCATAAGAAATGTCCATGAAGGGTAAGAGACTATATAAAGTAATCGTAGTTCCCTTTCTCATAAGAAATGTCCATGAAGGGTAAGAGACTATATAAAGTAATTGTAGTTTCCTTTCTCACAAGAAATCCCCATGAAGGGTAAGACGACTATATAAAGTAATCGTAGTTTCCTTTCTCACAAGAAATCCCCATGAAGGGTAAGACGACTATATAAAGTAATCGTAGTTCCCTTTCTCGTAAGAAATGTCCATGAAGGGTAAGTTGGCCAGGATTTTCTGCCGCGCCAGTTGTAGTTTCCATCCAAATTCATAGACATCAGCATCAAATATCACTGGAGGCTGTCGGGAAAATAAGGAAGTAGACATTAACCCTTACATGTCTGGTGATCATCTGGATTGATGATATTTTGGAAGATAACTTTAAAAGTAAGCATACCTTGAATAGAACTAATTGAAGGAGAGTTGTCAAGAAAATTCTGATTAATATTTTATTTGAAATATCTTCCTTTGCTTTTGTTAAAGAGATAGCATCGGAATATTCAGGCAGATTTGGGTGTTACATGTATAGAGACATGAGTAGGTTAACCCATTTATGCCTGCAATGTCAGGGAAAGGGGACACAATTTTAGGAATTTCTTTCTAATAGAGAAATATTTCAAAAAAATAAGAGGCATATTTTGGAGAAATACTTATAGGTGCAGACCAACAACGCTCCTTCACATAATTCATGAATATTTTTTTTTGATTTGGAAGCTCCAAAGGAATTCTACATAATCAAATACATTTTTCAACTTATTCAAAACTCGCTGTGGTATCAAAGAATGATGGAAAATGGCCATACCTACCATAATATCAAACAAGACCAAAGGTCTGTGTCATTTTATTTTTTGGACATGTGTTTAGTCATGGGATATTTTTTCTTATAAGCTTTCATTTCCTTTTATTTTTTTTCCATGTGAAGATCTGGGATAGATACATCCGTACTGACTGACATGAGAATTTAAACCATTAACACTCAGAGCAGCCAAAAGTGGCCTGACAAATTTGGAAATATATTACTTACAAAAGCATTTTTTGGAAAACATTTGAAGGAGAAATATTTATCGAAAGCCAAACTACGACTCTCCTTCAAATATTTTGTGAACTCTCACTTAGTTCTCAAATTATTTTCAAAAGTATGAAAGTAGCAGACGTTAAATTCTAGTGGAGCTCTAAGTGTGAATGGGTTAAGCCATTCACTCCTACATATCATTTTATCTTTCATGTAGACCTATGCTATTGTTGTACAGGTGAACTTGGATATGACAGACCCAATTGGACCAGGAAAATTGGTCCGTCATATGCAAAATCCGTCGTATACATATGACGAATACTTGGTATGCATCGGACTGGGACCAAGCATATCGTCCGTCATATGCAAAAATCTGTCGTACAGTGGTCCATCATATCCAAGTTGACCAGTAAATAACTTTAAAATTCACAAAATACAGGTGAACTTGGATGTGACAGACCACTGTACGACGGATTTTTGCATTTGAAGGACGATATGCTTGGTCCCAGTCCGATGCATATCAAGTATTCGTCATATGTATACGACAGATTTTGCATATGACGGACCAATTTTCCTGGTCCCATTGAGTCTGTCATATCCAGGTTCACCTGTATTTGAAAGACAGTTGTTGGCCGTGTCCTGATGAAGATTTCTGACTATGTCTTTTGTTCCAAATTTTGTTTTCTCTCAAGAGTTATTACCTAAATTGTCCAGCCGTTTTTGGGCGCTACTATATATGAACCCATATACTGTAGAATGGCAAATTTTTCCGTGTGATAATTTTCCCTAATTTCTCATTTTTGGGTGTTCCCGTTTCTAATATTTCCGAAAAGAGGACATATGTTTTTTTCCGTTTAAGATTTTCCCGTTTTATGTAGACCTTTAATTTTAGTATACCAGAGAGTAAATATTAATGGGTACCTCCACGTGCAGGGCATTAATTGCAGCAATGCATGTGGCGATGGGACTATAACCAGTCTAGAGAGGTGTCCAGAAATAGATCAACGGCGATGTAATCTGGGAAGTGCATAGTTGAACAGAAGTCAGAGCATGATCAGTGGTCATCCAGTGCAATTAGCGATTGTTCCTTGCCACATGTAGATTGCAATGAGTGATGACTGCTAACACTCTGAGTAAATGCTGGTCAGACACTTCAGAGATAAAGCTGGGCCAGTCTATTTAACTAAGGTCAGTGTTTATTAAGTCCGGACATGAACTGTTTAGATTTTCTCTGTGTTAATTATTCCCGTTTGATAGCATTCGGGAAAAAACGGGAAAATAAAACACACAGAAAAATTAGCCATTCTACAGTATCAGGATTCAAACTATCAAGATCTTAAGACACTCTCAACTGGTGACAGGCGACACCTATTGAGTATTGGACTAACTAAAATAATCTATTACAACTTACCTGGCACTACTGCCAACTGGGAAAAGAAATTGGTAAAAAAAAATATTTTACTAAATTTGCTTTCATCCTTGCAGAAAAAGTATTTCAAACAGCGACAGTATCTCTAAGGGGAATAAATGCACGAAGTAAGAGACCAATTTTGGGGAATGAAATGATCATAGTATGAATTGCATTATTTTTTGAAAAATCCATGAAAAGAAAGTCGATGACCCATGAATAAAACTTGTTTTGAAGATAAATCTACTTTGCTCTTTATTCATGCAGTTTCAGGAAAATTAAACAGAAATTTCCAAAAAGTGGCATAAGACCTTAATTCAAAAGAATAAAGGGAAACTGAATTTCTCTTCCACAAAGGCTTTGGAATAATATTCCATAACTTGACATATACCCCATTGTACTAAAAAGCAACTGGTAATCCAATCCATGTCTAGAGTTCTCCTTGAAAAGTACTGAATTGGTCTCTGATACTTTTGAAAATAACTTTGGGATAAAGTACGCTTTTGAAATATCTTGGTAAAAGATATATCTTTTAATGAAATTTCTCTTTCAAAGAAGTTTTTAAAAATCCTTAAATGAGGAAGGTATCACCAGTCATGAATGAGTTACATCAAAATCCTCATTGTAGATCAAGGGTCTATATTTTGAATTATAAGAATTTACTAAGAATTTACCTTGGAGTAAAGGTGTGGATGTCTACTTTATTATGTACATTGCTACTCACATACCCGACTGCGGCACACATTAGGCATCGTGTCAACCTTAACCAACCAATCAGGAGGTCGCTGGGCAGAGAGACGACTGCCGGCCCGCTTCAGGAGAAACTCCCGAGTATAACCGTCCAAGTGCTGGTGCTCTAGAATCATACAAACACGGAAAATATTACATCAGGTGCTAGGTTTGGGATAAACATTAACTCTTCAAATGCTAAACACACTTTCGTCCAAGGCACAAGGATGCAAAGATCTTTGAAAACCATCTAAACCCTGTCATGTTGGTATTCATTGAATAGCTCTCGCTGATTACTCTCAGATGAGTACCCATGTGCCAGGGTTACAGTCATTTTTAAGGGTCTTTGCATCATTTTTTTATATTGGCTAAATTAGCCACCAGTAGCATAAGGGTTAAGGCATTACATAAGAGAACCAATCAGGAGGGAGCTGTGCAGAGAGGCGACTGCCGGCCCGTTTTAAGACAAACTCCCGAGAATAACCGTCAAAGTGTCTGCGCTCTAGAATCATACAAACAGGGGAAATCAGTACCACATTATTGTGATAATGTAATTACAGTACATATGGAGATTGAAGGTAGTATTTTTTAAACCTTTTTCTCTTTTCTAGTTGATTGAAGAAGTGACTACCTGGCTATAACATAATTATGAGTAAATTTAACATAGGGATTGACAGTAGTAATTTTACCCTTTTTTCTCTTTTCTAGTTGGTCGAAGTAGCGACTATTGGTATTAGCAATAATAGAGTAAACAAAAGGATCAACAGCTGTAGTATTTTTACCTTTTTTTCTCTTTTCTAGCAGTTCGAAGTAGCGCTTGTTTGTGATGGCGAATTGAGCGCGTCGCCCGGCCGGTGAGGTGGGGCCTCTGGGCTGGCCTCTCTCTGCAACAGCTATGGCTCTAGCGGAGGAGATGGGGTTGAGGGGGTCCCGCAAGGCACACACTGGTTGGAACACACCCAAGGAGTTCTTGTATGTGCCTGCCATAGAGCAATCAGAGAAAGTTGCCAGTGACTTGGGGTTAGGTTTTGGTTTTCACCGGGTACTGATGTTTCCTCCACCAGTTATAACTGGCTAGTCACGACTTGGCCGCAATATGGCAGAAAAAGTGACAAAAAACTGAAATTCAAAATTCCCATTTATGCTTGAGTTCCTCCAGAAATTGGCATCTGGAACCATTATATTTTTGAAAATAGCTTTGTATTTAGAACGACTGTATGAAATACTTGACAAGAAGTTGGTAATGCTTTGTATTATGTTTCTATATCAAATAATCTCTACTCTTTTGTCTTTTGTACTATCAATGAGGATAATAATAATAACAGTAATAATGATTATAACAATAATAATACTAATAATAACAACAACAATAATAATAATGTGCTTACCCGATGCATTTCTCTGTCTGAGGGGCCTCCAGGCTAAGCCTTCACTCTGCCCTGCGCTGGTCTTCTCAGCGCCACCTGTCGCTGTGCGAGGGCTGATTCTCAGCCTCTGTATAGGTGGCGGGCTGCTAGTCTCGCTATCGTTACTCGAGACGCTCGACCTACTGTGCGACCTTGACCGTGATCGATAGGAGCGGTGGAAGAAACTGCCTCTCTCCTCATCGCCTAGAGGCTGCACGGGAGGAAACTGAATCTCCGAGCGGTTAGGCCGATCATGGGTCGAGCGCCAGCTTGCCCAGGTCTGCTGTGTCCTCTCGACTGATGCTTCATCAGATTTATGAAATGGGCCACAAGATTCAATGTTCAAAGTCTTGCCACCATCAGTTCTCTCCGTTGCAGCATCGGCGCGCGATGGCGGAAGGCCAACGTGACCAACATTGGCACCAAACTTGAAGACACCATCGCAGGTCTCTTTTGGACCTACTTTCCCGAAATTGAAGCCCACACTTACAGCATCATTAAATATTGGTTTTAGGCCAGCATGCCCAACATCAGAATTAAAACTTAAAGTTCTTTCAGGTGCGTCATCATTACATGTCGGTTTCGGGCCAATATTTCCAATATTGGAGGCCTTGCTATCAGTCGTTGAGTATGTTGAGTTTACGCCACCCTGCCCAAGATTGGTGCCCAAACCCCCAGTCCTCCTGGCAGCACCCTGACCAGCCTTAATTCCAGTTGTATCACAGTTAGCTTTTCCCTCACTATCAGCCAGGAGATCTTCCACTGTGTTCTTGTCACCATCTCCCTCACCATGCTTTGTCTCTCCACTAGTATCCATATCATTGCGAGAAATCTCATAATCTTCACCAGGCTCACCTCCGAAATCTGCATACTTTGCCAAGTGTCTGAAAGCATCCAGTACTTTTTCTTTTGCGCAGTTTCTGTAAAGTTGTTTGGCAGGTACGGTCTTGTCTGTTGTGCTGGTTTTACCTGGTTGGGATTTGGTGAAATCTTCCTCCAATGCGTCAGTACTTTGGGGAAGGATATGGGAAGGGTCGCTTTCCTCCCTTACTGCACAAGCAGGCTCTGTTTTCACACAAGGTGACACACCATCTGTGGACATAGGGGATGGCTCTGCATGAGACTGAACAAAAACCTCACTTAGCGGGTCACATTTTACAGCCAAGCCAAGCATCATCTTCTTTTGTTCCTGTGTCAGAATGCTGGATTTCCCACTTATGGTTAAACTGGCAGTGTCTTTTTCTGGAGTTACAATCTCCTTATTGATGGAGCTTTCTTTTGGTTGAACACTACTGAGACCTCTGTCATCAGAGGGAGGTCCTACTGGTTGTGAAGGACTACGATGTGCTTGGCGGTCAAGTTTTTTTTGGCTTTCATTCTGCGGATGTGTCATCAGAGATTGACGGTTGTTACTTGGTCGGGGATGTGTTGCCGATGGTAGGTAATTGTTGCCTGGCAACGGATGCGTTGTCTGAGGAAGAGAAGAGTAGTTGCCTGGCAACGGATGGGTTGCCAGAGGAAGAGGAGAGTAGTTGCTTAGTGAGCATTGTGTTGTGAAGGGAAGACAGCTGTTGCTAGGCAGTGGATACATTGCATAAGGAGGAGGATAGTAGATGCCTAGTAAGGATTGTGTTGCTAGGGTAAAAGGTTGGTTGCCTGGCAATGGATGCTTTGCCTGGGCGGGATGAGAGTGGTTGCCTAGCAATGGATGCTGAAGGTGGTTGCCGGGCAATGAATGTGGTGCCTCGTTAGGATGAGAGTGGTTTCCTAGCAATGGACGCGGTGCCTGGGCAGGATGAGAGTGGTTGCCTGGCAATGGATGCGTTGCCGGGGCAGGATGAGAGTGGTTGCGTGGCAACGGATGCTGAGGGTGGTTGCCTGGCAACGACTGCGTTGCCTGGGTAGGATTAGCGTGGTTGCCTAGCGATGCACATGTTGTCTGGGTAGGATTAGCGGGGTTACCTAGCGAAGCACACGTTGTCTGGGTAGGATGAGAGTGGTTGCCTGGCAACGGATGCGTTGCCTTGGTTCGCTGAGAGTGGTCACCTGGCAATGGACGAGTAGCTTTGTTGTCATTGGAATCTCGGGGTGGCGTTTCAGGTAGCGGTAGCTGTGAAGCGTCCACCGACCCGCGGCGTGAGTCGTCTGGCTTGAGTGAGGAGTCCTGATCTAGACCAGCGCGGTCTCCTGATGACCTGGCGTCTCCACTGCTGCTGGCGCTCATCCTCAGCGCATCCAACTTCTGAAACAGAAACGTACACAGCAACCATTTACTAAAACCTTAACACCTTTCTTGACATTGTCCGACACATGAAAAACCTTGTTAACAATACAATACAGTGAGAATTATTATACAGAAAGTTATTTTTCCTTATAGGTTCACGTTTTGATATTCTAAGGCCAAGAAAAAAATATTGTGTGTTTCCTATAACGGTCTGAAAAAAAATAGGGTAGGTTGGTCGGTAAAAGATTTTTTTTGCATTATTTTTTTGGTCAAAAATGTGTGTTTTATGCATGTTTAACGTTGATTGGGAGTTAGGAGGGCAGAAAAAACATTAGGGTAGGGATTCTTTTGGATAAAAACTTGTTATGGTAGAGTTACAGGACACAAACAACTTTTTTTAGGCCTACGTTTGATATTCTAAGTTGCAGATGCAAGTACATATAGTCAAACACTCTTTTTTATTAGGCCCACACTGGTGAAGAAAGCTCTATTCTTTGTATGAGACTCATAACCTCAAAGAAGAACAATTGATTATTTTTCCCCTTCTTCTACTGTGTGAACTGCATTACAAACTGATGACTTGATGAGTGGAAAAGGTCTCACCTTAGCAGCACCATATCGCACTATGTCTATTATTTCCACCTTGGCTTGTTTCACCTGCTGTGGCGTACCAATAACCTCTATGGCTGTGAAGTTCTCGGCATCATATTGGGCATTATCTGAAGTGAGAAATCAAGCACTAGTTTTGTTATGTCAGTCAAATCACACTCAAGACCCTGTTAACCCATCCAGTGTTTCATGCTACTTTCGTCCAAAGCACAAGGATGCAAAGATTTTTGTAAACCATTTAAACCTGTCATGTTGGTATTCATTAGATAGCTCTTATTGAGCACTCTCAGATGAGTACTCATATGCCAGAGTTTGAATCATTTTTCAGTGTTTTAGCATAATTTTGTATTGCAAAAGTAGCAACCAGTCGCACAAGGGTTGAGAGAAACCACTGGGCTATGAGGAATGCATGCTCAGGATCTTAGCCAAGACCCTTCCAGCCTGTCTTTTAGATTCCTGAAAAAATTCTTTTTGGACAGGCAAAATTTCCTATGAAATCTTTTTTAATTATGACTTTTTGGGGTTAAAACCAAAGATTTTCCTCACTAAACCACCTTCTAAGACTTCCTGAAGTTTAAAAGACTTCTAAGACTTCCTGACAGTAAGCAATTAAAAGTAGTTGGTATATAGATTTGAAGGACCTGAGATGCTAATTTTGGACGGGCAGAAATTTTGTGATTGCCATTTCAGATAGGCATTTTTAGAATCCTAGCTGTCGAAGACACTGGGAAATGGGAATGCTCCCAAATTTCCCTGGAAGAAGTCTCAGCAGGTTTAACATACCATGAAGTACCTCAAAGTTGCAGGCTATTATTCACAATTGCATGCTGAAAATCAGGTTCTAGAATAGCCTTAGTTTGGAGCTATCTCACCATTCCTTTATTGCTATAATTCACTTATGCTTACATGCCCCTATAATCTTACATTTTTAGAAACACTTTGACTACCTGTATTCTCATCAATTTTACAGACACCTAGTCACCCACATTTCACCTGAATTTTTAGACCCTTAAAACCATTCATGCTCACAGCGGCCATAAACAGCTGAACAATTTTGACAAAATCTTTCACCCTAAAGCATAATTGGAAAAATATTTGAAAGAGAAATGTTAATAAGAACAATACCAACAACTCTCCTTCACATATTTTGTAAAACCATTCATAATTTCTAAGTTGTTGTCAAAAGTATCATATATCCAGAAGACAATTTTAAGAGTATTATTATTGGGTTAAATTAAGGTCATTCTTACCTGACTTTAGAGACACCTTGACTCCAGTCCTTGCTATGAGTTCATCCAGCTGTGTTCTCACTGGAATAACAAAAACAAAATCAACACAGGTAAAAACGTTGTTCCATGCCTCAGAGAACAAATTTCATAGGTAAAGGTATTTGGTTTATAGTCTTGTATCCACCGAAATATTCATACAACCTTCCTCCCCTAGCAGGCTTGTACACACGGAAACCATTTCAATCCCCTGGGGGATATTCCAGAGCAGCTGGCAGCATATAGCGTACAAGCTCTAAGCACTGCCTTATAAATGCTAAGTACCCATTTTGCAGCTGGGTAGACTGAGGCAATATGGAATAAACTGTCTTACCCAAGAATAGACCAAAGTGCCCCGGCCAACAGTTACCTGTCCAAAGGACTGCCGGACTGCTGGAAATTTTCGTAATTAACACAATCTTTGTCAAGTCTCAAGAAGTCATTAACCCATTAACACTCAGAGCAGCCAAAACAGGCCTGACAATTTTGGAAATATTTTTCTAACAAAAGCGTTTTTAGGAAAATAATTGAAGGAGAAATGTTAAATAGAAGTCAAACAACAATTTTCCTACAAATATTTTATGAACTTTTGCTATATTCCCAAGTTATTTTGAAAAAGTATGAGAGTGGCAGACAATACTTCAGAGGGGATCTCTGAGTGTGAATGAGTTAAGGACCAATAAAGCCATGGAGAGATTTATATCAGAAGTGTCCACTCAAGTTCCAGTCATTGATTATTGGCTTTATCACAATACTTCAGAACATTGATGCTAGCACAGCATGGAAAACCACAAGGCCCCTGAATCCAAGCCATTAGTAACTGGCCAAGAATTCTCATATGTAATAGGACTGGCAAGAAAGTGGTAGGACCTGTAAAACCTAGACCTGTTTAATTATTGAACTTGTTTAGTGAGCACAATCTGCATGAAAATAAACTGACAGGAGTATTACACGCCATACAGTAACTTAATTATGACTTACTTGTTTCTCCCTGTTTATTGGTGAGCAGCACTCGGTCTATCACATCACTTTCATCACTGAAACCAACATGAAGAGTAACTGCATCTTCACATTCATATTGTACTATTTCAATGCTTTAAAATAATGCACCATTAAAAACATGTATATTCAAATGCAGTTGTTCAAAAGCATACAACTGCACTACATTAATACTGTAGAATAGGTATATATCGCGTTACAAAAATTTCGCGAAAAGCCAATTTTTCGGTTTTTCGAGTGTACTTTATTTCGCGAGTGAGCGTGTTCTACAGCGCCATCTATTGAACTAAACAGTAATTAGAAAAATGCAAACATTCGGCGGCCATCTTGCAGCCATATCAGGCAGGAGTTTCAATAAAATTGGACTGGTTAATATGCGATTTATAATATGATACCTTTGTAACTTTTTCATAAGTTACCAATGTGTCATATTATAATGACTTTATGAGGTTATTGCATGTATTTCTCTTTGTTTCAGCCTCGTACCGGCTATGAATGAGAATCATGCTATGCCGGTATATACTCGTCAACTGCAAATACACGTCTGGCCGTAAACAGTTAATTGGCAACAGTTCAATTCGAGTCAGGAACAATATCATTATCTCTTTATCATATACATTATTCTGATAATTATCAACATACACATGTATGTATGTTGATAATTATCAAATGGTTCCATCGCAACACCTGGCCGAGTCTCCCTTTCTATCGAACAATGCTGGCAGCCATCTTGTTTCTCGTAAGAAATCCTTAGCTTGGCCCAGATATCCTAGAAATTGGACATGTAAGAATGCGAATTATGTTATGATACATTGGTAACTTATTCATAAGTTACCAATGTGTCATATTATGATAGCTTTGGGAAGTTATTGGACGTATTTTTCTTCGTTTCTGCCTTGGACCGGCTACGAGTGAGAATCACGCTATGCCGGTATATACTCGCCAACTGCAGTGCAAATACACGTCTTGCCGTAAACAGTAAATCAGCAACAATTCAATTCGAGTCAGGAACAATATCATTATCTCTTTATCATATACATTATTCTGATAATTATCAACATACACATGTATGTATGTTGATAATTATCAAATGTTTCCATCGCAACACCTGGCCGAGTCTCCCTTTCTATCGAACAATGGTGGCAGCCATCTTGTTTCTCGTAAGAAATCCTTATAGCTTGGCCCAGATATCCTAGAAGTTGGACATGTAAGAATGCGAATTATGTTATGATACATTGGTAACTTATTCATAAGTTACCAATGTATCATATTATGATAGCTTTGGGAAGTTATTGGACATATTTTTCTTCGTTTCAGCCTCGACCGTCTAGGAGTGAAATTCACCGATCGACGCGCCACCACCTCCAGTGGTGGGTAGCGTAACTATGTATCTAATTGATCGCGTGCCCTAAGTTCGCGAGTGCAATACCAGTTCGCGTATTCGCGAAATAATCGCACTCGCAAAACTTTGCCTGTTCTACAGTATCATTCTCAAACATTCATATCTCCAAAGGCCAAAAATTTAAACTCTTGCAGTGGATTAACTTGTTAACATTTATTTACTCTTTTTTAATTGCTTATCCACTTTGGAAAGATTTGTTTGCATATTAAGCATTCTCCCCCTCTCTCCCTCACACACTCTCTCCCTCTCTCACACACTCTCTCCCTCTCTCACACACACTCTCTCCCTCTCTCACACTCTCTTCCTCTCTCTCTCTCTCCCTCCCTCCCCCCCTCTCTCTCTCTCTCTCTCTCTCTCTCTCTCTCTCTCTCTCTCTCTCTCTCTCTCTCTTTCTCTCTCTCTCTCTCTCTTTTTCCTCCCCCTCTCTTTCCCTCCTTATCTGAATATTTGTAAGAAATTTGACCATATTTCCATTTTCTACTTAAATTTCAAAACTTTACCTGCCATTAGAAAAATGGAGAAAAATCAAAGTTTGTGTTGAGCTGAAATTTTATTATTCAAAGCAAGAGGAATGAGAAATCTTACCTCTGAGAATTAGCATCACTTACTCCTATCTCACAGGATGTAACCTATATAAAGCAACAAATAGAAATATTGGATCAGGATCTTAGCCAGGATTTAGAAACTGCATGGGTACCCATCCATGTATAACGTCACTGAATTTATATGGGGTGAAAAACTTATTCTATGTTTGTAAGTGACATTTTTTAGAAATTAATCACAAAAAGATTTGGGTGTCCTAAGGGGTGATTTTTAAGGGGTACTCTAAAATCATTTTGGTGATGCATGGGATAAAGGTGTGTGGAAGAGCTTTCACGTCTCTATCAAACTATAGGTGGCAGCACAGTCAGGGTCTGACACGCAGATTTCAGGCACGGGGCCTGTAAAGGTATTTTGATAAATCTAGTGGTCAAAAACATTTCTGTATTACTATACAAATCATACTATTTCAGGCCCCTAGTCTGAAAAATGTAGGGACATGTACCCCTGGGCCCCTGGGAAAGTCAAACCCTGACAGTTTTCAGGTTTTGCAGCTCACCTGATTCCCTGGGGCAGTAGTAGCAGGAGTGGTATTCCTGGTTGAGGTTGTATTGTGTCGAGATCTGCTTGATATTGATGATGGTTTTGTGGACATCCGTGAAGAGAACCTGCGCTGCCTGCTTGCACTGTTGTTATCGTTACCCCTCTGGCTGCGGTCCAGTGGCTGTGAACGAGATATAATATCACTCCTCATCTGAAAGCCATATAAAGATTTTTTTTTGATTTTTTTGAAGCCTAAAAAGGTAAAGGCCTTTTTGTTTATTTCCTGCTCGCCGAGCATCACGGCAATGCTGTACAATTATCTAAGCGTATTCAACATTGGTGGTACAACATTGTCAAAGGCAAAGTTTGCTAGCCCATAGCATTGTGTAGAATGTATACATTGTTTGTCATATAGAAAGAATTAAAGTATTCTCAAATCTATACAATTGTTGTCATTCAACATAGTAATCAATTAGTAAACCCCACCTCTTTTCAAAAGTATCCTCTCTTCCTCTATATAGATATAAAGATGTATAAACCCTTCATGCCAACTGATTTCAAGTTATGTCTTGACTTGTACTTATTTATGAAAATAACTTCGCAATTATTCAAAACAAAAAAATATTAAAGGAGGGTTATGTTATCTACGTGCGTTTTGGACTGATTGAAGCCTCTTGATATCAATAATATTACACAAAACACTCATGCAGCAATTTTGATTTTTTGGGGGAATTTCTTTGTCACTGGCAACTTTCTTACATGCCCAGGCACGGATTCGAACCCATGCAGTGGTGAGAGACAGCGAGCTGTCAGTTGCAGCGCCTTTGACGGCTCGGCCATCAGAGCAGGCCTTCTCATGCAGCAAGAACTATATTAGAATTATCTATGAGATAAGAATTCAGAAAGATATCGCAGAACATATCCACATCACCATAGGTATAGCATGTCATTTTGTATTACATACCTTTGGCTGTTCATCCCACCTGGCAGCTTTATTGACATTTCCCACCACAGAGCTGAAAATATTGTTGAAGTAGTCATTTGAGGTATATCAAATAAATTTGATAAGGCCTATTCTAGGATAAGGAAAATTTTCCAATACGCTTAATGCAAAATTATCTGCCAATAACGATATTTTTTCAATACGATTATTCAATTGGATTTTTTGTAAAATCTATTCATTTTCATTTTTTTCCCCTATTTTGAGATGTAAATGTTACACTTTTGAAGGCATATTCCCATTTCAGACCTTGCCTAATTCGTCTCCCCACAAAGTATTTCATCAGTCATGGCCGTTAACTTCATTATTTATTGTTAAGACAAGTGGCAATCTGCCAAGAAACACAAAACTGTTGCGGAATAGGAGCATTTTGCCTCACGTGTGACTACCGGTTGGAGTAACGTTTGCCAATTTGCGATACACGATACGATACACCACCTTTTACCAATACGATAATTGGCTGCTTCGTTTTAGTGATACGATTATCTGGGAGGTATTGATGACACTCCTAGCCTATTCAGAAGAGATAGGTGGGGCAGGAACCAAAAAAACATTAAAGTCAACTTTTACGATGAGGCTCGTACAGTTTGAAAAAACTCCTAAATTATTACAGAACTGCTCAACATTTAGAGGAAGGAATGAACATTACTCATGGGCGGTAAAAGAACCTCTACAAGTTAAAATGAGGATAAAATGTCTGGAAGTTTGTTATGATATAAAGATAACACCTACGTTCTAGGCTGAAGAAAGAATGATTTGCATTACTATTGTGCTGTAACTAAATAAATCAACTTTTAGTCGTAGGGAAAAAAGGTTTGAATAACCACTGCTATAACAAAAAAATATATTTTTAGGATAAAAAACATTTGTATTTCTACTGTGCAATAACAATACAAATCAAATTATAGTCTTGGGAAAGAAGGATTTGAATTACTACTGCCATAACAAAAGCATCTTTTTAGTCTTAGGAAAGAAAGTTTTGAATTACTACTGCCATAATAAAACCTGCGCATGTTGGTGCGCAAGTTTCTCTGTAATGTAAACGATACGAGAACCCTCATTGGCCTTTGTCTCCTAGTGATATCATACTTAGGCCAGATTTGCCACCCCTGGCATAGCCAGGCCTTCACTATAGGATATATAGTGGTTGGTTATCTCGCTACATATCCATTCTTTCATTCATCTGAGATAAAAGGAACTATAAGTCTTAGGAAGGGAAGTTTTGAAATCCTACTGCCATAACGAAACCAATTTTTTGTCTTAAAAAAGAAAGTTTTGGATCTCTACTGAGCCATAACAGAACAACCCTATTTACAATCGCAGGGACATACATAGTGAAACGATCCAGAATTGTATCAGAACTACTTACTTTTCCGATTGATGAAAAAAACGCTTAGGCTTATCCCTCACAATTGTGGGCCTTTTGGCTGAGCCTTCAGTAGAATTCTGCAGTGAAGATCGGCTATGATGTGACTGTCCCAACTTTTGATGATCGAGCGAATGTTCCCATCTGTTTCTGGCAGGGGGATCCCGGGACTTGTTCCGTAAATACTAAAAGGAATAATCAACAATTTGCTATAGCTTTGAAAAGACAACTAAATCTGCAGTATAGACACCCTTCCTTTAACCCTTATGCTGCTGGTGGCTAATTTTGCCAATACAAAACGATGCAAAAAAGCTGAAAAATGATTGAAACCCTGGCATATGGGTACTCATCTGAGAGTACTCAGTGAGAGCTATCCAATGAGTACCCACATGACAGGGTTTAATTGGTTTTCAAAAGTCTTTCTATTCCTGTGCTTTGGACGAAAGTAGCCTTAGCATTAGAAAGGTTAAAGAACAATTCACATGGCTATATTGTGCAGTGAAACATGTTAACATACTAATCAAACAGAAGTCATGGACAGATGATTGATATATATTTGTAATGGAGGATTCATGAATATACATATACCACTATCAGATATAACCATTACATACAGCTCACATGAAAGAATAAGCTTGACAATCACACTCATTATTGATACATTATCACTACCTAAAGGCAGAAGTGGACAAGGCCTAGTTTGCTGGGAACAGTAGAACAGGACAGAGACTGATACAGACAGCTGTGCATCCTGATTACTTGCAAAAATATATTAACCAAAAAAGAAATTTATCTTAAAGGGGAAATGAAAGCCTTCTTCAAAGATAACGTTTCATTAATTAAAACTGATTATAAATATGGAACTTGAAGAGTGAACAAATGGGATTTGGAATTTTGCTTTTCATCTCATTTTTCTGCCACATTGTGGCTAAGTTAGTTTCAAGTGGTGGAGGTAACTGGAATACCCGGCAAAAAACACCTTGTAACCCAAAGTATGAGCGACTTTCTCACTTGCCCCCGGGCACCACTAACCAGATGCGAATCCCAGCAGGGGCATGTAAGAAAGTTTCCAGTGACTTGGGGTTAGGCGGTGGTTTTAGCCGGGTCCTCCGGATACCTCCACTACTCACAACTGGCTAGTAACGAATTAGCCCTAATATGGCAGAAAAAGTGACGAATATCGAAATTCAAAAAAAGAAAAAGATTATACATGTATATTTCATACAAGATCTGCCTTGGATTTCATGTTCTCCCTGTCTTGACTGTTCCCAGCAAGCTAGCTCACCTTAAGTTCAGGTGGGTTTTTGATTATTTTGTCAGTGATCCTCTGTGCTATGTAGCGGATGGCACGGTTGCAATCCTGGATTTTCCCCACTATTTCAAAGGCGACCATTTCATCAAGTGTGCCTGCAAAAAAACATAGTCATTTCAAGTAGTACAGACGTCTTACCTTCAAACAGCATTCATAAGACTGTAGCCCGGTATTTTATCTATTCAATCTTTCTAGACAACTAAAGATTCATGGCATCTTATAACTAAGTTAGGCATTCCAAGATGTGACCATGTCAATCTCAACTTGTCTCACACCGGGAGAATTAATCCAAACACAAAACTTCTAATTAAATTAACTTCATTAAGTAAATTCCAGGGGAATTAAATGTATGGAAATATTATCCGTTTTGTGCTATCAACAAACATTCAACTGAACATAATTGCATCTCTTAGGCTTTAGTTCATCTCATTACTTGGCCTATTTGTCATTCATACTAGTGATAGGGATTGACTCGGATTTTCATGATCGATCATCGGTTGGGTACAACCGATTGATGATCGATCATAATCTGTTGCGTGTGCTTTCATCCCAGCAGCACTTATTAGCTATTTCTGCCGCTATGAAAGTAATATTTCGGACATTTTCTGGTTTTGTTTTTGGCAAAAAACTCAGTCAAAATATGCCTAAGAAGACATGTCAAAACGCATCCTTTTTGCATTTTATTTCGATCATAGTCGATGCCAAGTTTTGGGGTCGATTAATCAAAATCGAAACCCTTTCGATCCGGTGATTGATTATAATCGATCATCGGATTATCACTAATCCATACCATCATATGGTACCTGATAAAGTGAGACACTCACCTGGTAACTGTACCTGATTGATGTCAGTGTCAGTATTGGCAGCAATGAATCCGTAAGCCTTAGGATTGAGCAGTGCTGCAGAATACAAGAGAACATTTTTTTTATTGACAGGTCTTGTGACTTTATCTTGAACTTTGTGCTTTAAATATCATGCAGAAAACTTTACGTAATTTAAACCTACCTCAATTTTTTCCACATAACCTACAAAAGCGATCAGTTCCAAAACATTCCTATCTACTAAAATGTTAATAATGAAACTCAGATTTCAGTTACCTCGGACACGTTTGTGTGGTCCCTATTTGTCTCAGGTAAGCAAGGTTTCCTGCATAAAGAAGATTATCATATAGAAAAGCTAGTTTTTATAGATAGTATATTAGAAAATTTACTTTATACTACTATACCCTCTCATATCTGAGAACTTGGAAAATACAAATGTAGTCTGGTATTCTAGCTTCTGATATTCTTGCAATTCAGTGATAGTCTAAAGCCTAAATCGAAATAAATTTCTTGTAATGCATTCCTCTCTCATACAGGTGGAGACATCATTATACAGCCAACTCTGGGCACAAAATCTAGGGAAACTATTGTCTCCATGTTTTTCTAGTGTTGGGATTCATTCCATAGTGATAAGATTTTTATACCAACTGTACATACCCCTAAAGACTAAAAAGAAATAAATTCCTATTAATGAATTCCCTCCTTCCTACGGTTACAGATATCATTATTAACCAACACTGGGCATAAAATCTAGTGAAATTATTGTCTCCAGGTTTTTCTAGTGTTGGGATTCATTTCCTAGTGATAAGGTTTTTATACTGACTGTACCACCCTCAAAAGACTTAACAGAGATAAACTTCTATCAATGAATACTCCCCCCCCCCCCCCCCATCATATAGCCAACTCTTGGCACAAAATCTAAGCAAATTATTGTCTCCAGGTTTTTCTAGTGTTGGGAATTGCTCCATGGTGATACGGTTTTTACACCGACTGTACTGACCTCCAGCGTCGCATTTCTTTATGGAAATTATCACCTTCTCCTTCCTGTCAAAAACATCATGAAATATAAATAATCAATAAGATAATTATTTTTTATTTGATCTTTATGCTAAGGAAAATGTGTAATGGCAATAGATCGCCAAGTTCTAAATAGATATGATGAACTTCTACATCTTATCAAAAACAACATGAAATATAAATGACTAATAAGACAATTCATTCCATTTGATTACTGTAAATTTGAAAAAGATTGCTTTTTTCTTGCATTTAGCCTGGGGCGCGAAATTAAAATTTGTAATAATTAGTACTGCCACTTTAAGTGTAAAGCTGGCACTCCATGTTGCGGCCAATGCGTAAATTTAAAAAATGCAAAAATCTATTTTCTGTAAATTCGCAAAACTTATTCTACACAATCTTTTGTGAATACACAGTATGTGCTAAGAAAAATGCGTAATGGCAATAGATCGATAAGTTTTTAATGGAAATGATCACCTTCTACTTCCTGTCTAAAACAACATGAAATATAAGTAATCAATAAGACAATCAATTTCATTTGATGTTTATGCCAGGAAAAATTTAATGGCAATATGTCATACACAATATGTTGGTGAATTGACCCTAACAATAGCAGTTCCGGGTTTCAATGTGATTTAACAGTGAATTGTTTAAAAAATCATACATACATGACACAGAGGGGGATGCAGGAACTGTGCATAGATTTCAAAAGGGGATTCATTTCCAAATAAAGTGAACATAAAGGATAAGTGTTTACCTACTGAGGTTGTTATAAACATGTTAGTCGAAACCTACTCTCCCAGAGCTCGACGCTAAGGGTGAACCTATGGCCCCAGGCCAGTAAAAATTCCCCAAAACAGCTTCGGGCCAGTAAAAAAAGACCTCAACTGGTCCTACAGGGCCAGTAAACATTTGGAGACATTCTTGTTAAAAAATTTCCCCCTGAGAAAGTCCCAAATTGTTTTTGAAATAAATGAAGATAACATTTATAAAGATAAGTGTTGTGGCGAATCTTATGCAATGTTCTTTCTTCTTATGTTAAAGAAAAAATGTAGGGCCAGTAAATATTTTGCAGGACCAGTAGATGCTAGGTGTTACTGGTCCTACAGGGCCAGTATCATTTTGAGTTAGCGTTGAGGCCTGTCTCCTGATACTAAATATGTGTCTAATGGAGGCTTGACCTCTATGCTGATGGTGGCTAATTTGGCCAATACAAAATGATGCAAAAAACCTGAAAAATGACTGAAACCCTGGCACATGGGTACTCACCTGAGAGCACTCAGCGAGAGCTATCCAACAAATACCAACATGACAGGGTTTAGATGGTTTTCAAAATGCTGCGTCCTTATGCTTTGGACAAAAGTAGCCTCAGCATTGGAGGGGTTAAAACTGATTACAGTAAAACAAAGTATCTCGTCTTCATGCTTGGGGATGGTAACTTCTTTAGTTGTCCCTAAAAGCAAATTAAGACCTTTACATACCTTCAATTGGAAAGTCAACTTACTCAGATTTCTTATCTTTTGCTTCTGGAGGTGCTTTCCCTATACAATCCATGCGTAGTGATGACGTCCCAGCTTTAGGTAGCGATTCTGGCCTGGGACAGAACTTGCTCGGATCCTGCAATAACTTCAACACATTTTCTCATGCACAAGCAAGGCCCTAAGTGAGTGGTAGCTCGATGACCCAAGATTGCTACCATGGCAAACAAGGGCCAGGGCTCGACGTTAAGGCTAGCCCTGTAGCCCCGGGCTAGTTGTTGAAAGTCAGGGCTAGTATATTCTACCTATGAGTAGCCCTGAGGGGCTAGATAGAATTAGAATATCAGCGCTTAAAAAATTATGAAGCCCACCTTTGGCTCTGCATACCTAGATGGTATTTTAACTCAATTTATCACAATACACTGTATTCTTTTCATGTTATGAACAGAGGCTATGATATCAACAGGTCACTATTTGTAAAGAGTTGTCATTAATAGCAGGGCTAGCAAAAATATTTCAGGGCTAGTAAAAGTTTTGGTTACTAGTCCTGCTGGGCTTATCAAGTTTTTTCTTAATGTTGAGCCCTGAAGGGTCTTTTTGGGCCCGGAGACTAAAATGCCAATCCTTGTTGCCTTAATGTGGCGAGTAGCATTGAAAAATAAATCAACCCAAGACATACAAATTCACTCACTCGTGCAAGATAATTTGTCTTCCTTGCCACTCGTGATGGAACCTCTATGTCTCCATGTATTCACTAAGTGGTGAACACAATTGGAGTTACACCATTCTTGGATGCAAGATATGAAAGTAGGAGAACCTCTTAAAAAGGGTCTTCGTGTGTCAGAAGACTAAAATGCCAATCCTTGTAGCCTTAGATGGTATTGAAGAAATCCATCCAAAATGGGTACAGGTACAGCTATAGAGAAATTTTCTTGATTGGAAACACCTCATTTGGTGGATATGTTTTAATTGGAAAAAACAACATTTGGTGGACTAGTAGAAATACACATTTTGTAAAATTTAATGTTTCACTAGTATAGATACACAGAAGGCTTGTTCTAATCTTACTCTACTGAAATATCTATTTCATATATTTAAGATAATATAATAATAAGTAAAATGCCAAGATAAAATCAATTGTGGCAATAATTAAGAATTTCAATTAGTCTGGAGAGTCCTTTTGTATACAGATAAAGCTAAGTGAATGGGTAAAACCTGAAAGGAAATAACAAAATGCAGAAACCGTAGAGTACATAACAACATAACCATACAATTGGTTTTATCAAAATTTCCCTCACTTGAAGTAGAAAAAACAAAAATAAATTCTATTCAAGTGACCAATAAAAATCTCTATCAATCTCAGCAGAATGGGAATGTTATTCAAATATTAGGAGAGGAACAATATAATGCTAATTGAGTGGTTATGTATTTCATGAGTCCTGCATTACAAAAGTTGAGTCAATTACTGACCCATCCATGTGCAGTGATTTGACTTTCAAAAGTATATATATTTATATATATGTGTATATATATATATATATATATATATATATATATATATATATATATATATATATACACGCACACAACGGCTCATTTGTCAGACTCCTGCAATGGATGGTTGTAGAAGGTTAAAAATGAAACTGAAGAGTAATATATTCAACAATTAGCAGAGAAAAACAAGATAAAAATGAATAGGGCAGTGAGAAAAATGCAGATGAATAAAGATTGGTTAGGGCAGATATGTTATAAAAGAAGGTGTTTGAGTACCGGTACATATTCCTAATTCTTGTTGACACCTACCACACTCATTTCACAAGTCTTAGCCTTGAAGTACTTGTCAATCGGGCTCCCTGAAAAAAAACTTAATTTCGAGCCCTGGAAAGGGTTAAAATCTACCACAGAGAAGATTCTTGATAACACCTACCATTCTCATTTCACAGGTCTTAGCCTTGAAGTACTTGTCTACCTCATGGTCGGTGTTCCAGAGGCGGCCTATTTTATAAATATATTAAATCATAAACGATACTTTTTCAATATGATACTTCAGTATTTGGTATCGTAATGAGTACCGGTACCTATCCCTAGTCCTTGCTGATACCTACCATTCTCATTTCACAGGTCTTGGCCTTGAAATACTTGTCTACCTCGTGGTCGGCGTTCCAGAGTCGTCCCCGCAGAAACAGCAGCTCACAGAGGTGACTGCGCACCACAGGGTTGAGGCCAGGCCTGATGCTCAGCTGGCGAATTGTGTCAAACAGGCGATTCATGTAAACTGGAAAAAACAATTGGATATCAGGGGTCAAGCTTTGTTTAAAAGCTGTCCCTTACAATGGCCTATAAGAACTGTTTAACCCTTTCAATGCTGAGGCTATTCCCCCCCCCCCCCCCCCTCCCGAAGCACAAGGATGCAAAGATTTTCGAAAAACCATCTACAACCTGTCATGTTGGTACTCATTCAATAGCTCTCGTTAGGTACTCTCAGATGAGTACCTATGTGCCATTATTTCAGTCACATTGTTCAGATTTTTTGCATCATTTTGTATTGGCCAAATCAGCCACCTAATCCTGTATTCATGCTGATTGGGAATTGGAAGGTCAGAAACAAATTAGGGTAGAGATTTATTTGAGTAAAAACTTGTTAGGGTCAGGGTACAGGAAACAAACAATTTCTAAGGCCTTAAAGAGAATCTATTTAAGTAAATGAGGACATACACTGAAATAGAAAATCAAACTGTCCAATCCGGAAAATGACTGTAAGGCCTAAAAAAAGAAATTGTTTGTTTCCTGTAACGGTCCAAAAAAAGTAGGGTAGGTAGGTCGGTAAAAAATATTTTTTTGCATTATATTTTTGGTCAAAAATGTGTGTTTTATGCATGTTCTACGTTGATTGGGAGCTGAGAGGGCCGTAAAAACTTTGGGGTAGGGATTTTTTTGAATAAAAACTTGTTAGGGTAGGGTTACAGGAAACAAACAACTTTTTTTTTACCTAGGCCTAAACGTACATACCTTTGTGATGTATGTCTAGAAAAGCACCCTTCTTTTTGAGTTCCTCTGCCATGTGTGCCGCTTCCATTTCTCCAGCCCTCTCTCCCATCACCTTGTCCAAGATCTCCTCCAACCTGGGCAACAGGCCCTCCTCTAGAAAAACATAGAACAATCACAGTGGTTTAACCTAGGACTGTCATTGACGTCCATTTTTTTTCGATTCGATCATTGACATTTTATTTTTCGATTCTGATTATTTCGATTCGCTTTTGAAGAACTGCAGTAAAAGTGGTTTAACCTAGGACTGTCATTGACGTCCATTTTTTTTTTTGATTCGATCATTGACATTTTATTTTTCGATTCCGATTATTTTGATTCGATTTTGAAGAACTGCAGTAATAGAATATTTTCACATGTTCCACACTATTTTTGTGGCTAGGATCCTAAGATTCCCACGATGCTAAGACGATGAAGGTTTTCTCAACACTTTTTGATTGAATACTTGAGTTTCTCTTCAAAATTCTTAATAGCGTTGGCTAAAAATGGAGTAATAGCTGAAAAAATGTGTTTCGATTAATTGACATATCAATTGACATAATATTTTTTTCAATTAATTGGAATTTTTTTTTCGATCGATCGATACTTGTCATATTAATGACAGTCCTAGTTTAACCCTTATACTGCTGGTGACTACTTAGGCCTAGGTACAAAATGATGCAACAATACTGAAAATCTTTTGAAACCCCGGAACATAGGTATTCATCGGAGAGTACTCAGCGAGAGCTTTCAAATGAACACCAACATGACAGGGTTTAGATGGTTTTCAAAAATCTTTACATCTTTGTGCTTTGGACGAAAGTAGCCTCAGCATTGAAAGGGTTAACCTTTTTGCTGCTGAATGCTGATTTGGCCAATACAAAATGATGCAAAATAGCTGAAAAATGACTGAAACCATGGCAAATGGGTACTCATCTGATAGCACTCGGCGAGAGCTTTTCAATGAATAGCAACATGACAGGGCTAAGATGATTTTCATATTCTTTTGCTTTTTTGTGCATTGGATGAAAAATACCTCAGCATTGGAAGGGATGTGGCTAGGGATTGACCTTAGGCCTTAAAAAATATATTGTTTGTTTCCTGTCGGACGCAAGAAAAATTAGGGTAAGTAGGTAGGAAAATGTTTTTATTTTTAAGAAATATTTTCAGCATATTTATACATAATAAGGGCAGGAGTTGAAGTTGAAATACAGAATTGAAGTTCACTCAGCTGCCCAATCTAGATATCCTGCTTCTCAACATAATTTTGGTCACAAGAAACCCCTATGCACTAAAGTCAACAACGAATTTGTATAAAGAACTGCTAAAAAAGAGAAAGATAGTTGAATTCCATGAGTGACAGTACATGACGTGTGTACCTTTGTGGTGTATGGGATCGTCTAGAAAAGCACCCTTCTTTTTGAGCTCCTCTGCCATTTGGACCACTTCCCTTTCTCCACCATTTTCCCCTTTCACATTGTCCAAGAAGCCCTGTAACGAACCCTCCCCTGAAAAGACAAATAACATGACACTTACAACCCATTTGTGCTTGTAGTGCCCCAAAATGACCTGTTGATTTTTAGCACTTTTCTTGCAATTGGCAATTTTTGTGACTTTTATTTTCTGAACCTGTGATAATTTTGAAAATAACTTGTAAGTTAAGTATATACTGGAAAAAATATTTGGAGGGAGTTAATATGTAGTTTTTGACCTACTTTTCTCCTTGAAATATTTTCTAAATATAGCTTTGGTTTAAAAAAGATATCACAAAAATAGTTGGGCGGTTTTGAGCACTACATAATATATAAGTACAGATTAGAATACAATTATCTGATAAAATAAAATGACTTGAAATAAATTGCAATTTTTCACAATTTGATTTCCTGGAAATGAATATCAAGCCTATTTTGAAATAACTAAGAGGTATAATTATCAGCAGTTTTGTTGAAAATTAGGCCACTTCTTTGCGCCACTTAGATCTAGGTGAGATTATCCATTTCAGGATTTGGTGTAGATAAGCCCTAACGTCTCCTAGTTTCTACGACACACAAACATCTTTGAAAATTAGTCAAGTGCACCCGGTCCCCCCCCCCCCCCCCCCCCTTCCCCCATTCCTGAGATCACAAACTGACTAAAGTAATTACCCCAGCAAGTGAATCTTTGAAAAAAGGGCTTTCGGGCAAGTACATTTTAGTTTGGACTCGTCTAAGTGGACAAGCTGATTTTCTGAATATCACACATTTTTAAATAGAAATGACACAAATACCCAGAAAAATGCAAACAATGCAACAAAATTAAGAAAATATTTTCAAATCTTTCAATCCATGATAAATAATACATGGTGTCATAATTTTGGGCAAGTCGAAAATTATGTCAGGCAAGTATCAAAAATGATTATTAACTACTTGCCCAGCATGATAGGTTTCTAGTAATGATATTGTTGTTGGTGCCTGGATATTATACATTGCACATTTGTCTTACCATCCTTCTGTTGTGTTTGTTGTGGAGCAGTGCGAACATCAGCATATTGAGCAGTAATTATTTTAAGCTTTTGTTCTGCTGTGAGCTGTTTCGGCTTCTCCAGTCTCCGTGTGCGGACGCCACGGCCCCTGCCACCCATTGCTTATGGTGGAGTCGGAGCTCAGGGCTGAAAGAGGAAGAATCACTAGTCAAGAGTCATCAGCAGACATTTCAAACAAAACACAAGTCAACCATTGCCTTAAGGCTTTGCCAGCCTCTGAAATTGGTGTTCAAAATGGGCAATGATTAGGGTGTACATACTATTTATAAGATATCTATATCTTGTAAATAGGATACAAAAATCATAAGAGTAATGATTATACATCAATTTTTATTGGTCATTGACATGTATTTTCTCATTGAAAAATGCATATTTTCTAAAGTGTTCATTATCACTATTAAAGCTTTTTACACTTAAAAAAAAAAAATCAATTGCATAACACAGTTATTTTCAAAAATTGCTAATGGTGTCTTGCCAAATGCCAAGACACTCTGGAATTACATATATATACATTAACAAATAAAATTTCTTTAATAAGTTAAACTGCGGTGCTCAGTTTTAAGGTTCTGTGTAGTAAGGTTGGCACTAGTGCTCGTATTCGCCGCTAAAAAACGGCTCGATCAATCGCTGAAACTGCCGAGCGATTAATCGACATATTACGAGCCCTAACAACTAGTGGTGGGTCGATTAATCGGAAGCTCGACTACTCGGCTCGTACCATAGCGATTGCCGAGCGCTCGAGCTGGAAATGAAATAATCGATCCAGGTAAAATCTTTTAAAATTTGACAACTTCACAACGCATCAAAAGATCGATGCGTGCGAGAAAAATTTGAAAATTTGCGTAATGAATGTCGCAATAAACAGCCTCTATTAGCCTGAATTTGCCCTGAAATAAAAGCGTAGTATATGCCTTACCTGTTCCAGCACGTTTAAAGTGCAGAGGGCCAAGCATCCATGACATGTGCTTGTTTTGATTTTTCGGAAGCGCGCGCATAGCGTGATTAGCGGCGGTCACTTCCTGTGAGTAATACTGAGTAGCACATTAAGTAGTTACGTTGTTGTAACTTTGTTTCTTGTTTCAGGGCAGTATTTCACATCGTTCGCTGTACTTTCACTTTGCCGTTCTAGCGAAGTGAAATGCTGATCTTCGCCCAGACATTCGCCAGCCGATGGATCACCACTTGAAGATTGAAATCGCTAATCATGATTTCAATCTTCAAGTGGTGATCCATCGGCTGGCGAATGTCTGGGTGAAGATCGGCATTTCACTTCGCTAGAACGGCAAAGTGAAAGTACAGCGAACGATGTGAACGATGTGAAATACTGATTCATCAGCTGTAAATTTTGTCTGCTTTCCGTCCAGTTATTCATTGATCAACCCCTTAAAATGGCGCCTGTACTTGACCGGCGAATTCTCTTGTTTTTTGGTGTTTTGTTGTGGGAATTCGTTTTCTTTTTTGGTATGCTTTTCAACGTCGCAATCTGGCCAAAAAGCTCGATTATAATCGATTAATCGCTCGTCGAAAATGACGATTAATCGAGCCCGATTCCCAACACTACGAACAACTCATTGCACATGCGGTGAAATCAACTGCTGAGCGAAATTAATTGCTGTCAATCACGCTAATTTAGAACCGCCCCATGCCTGCCTACCCCATGCCTGCCTAAGCCAATCACGTCCTGCTATCGTGCGATCTCGCTGGGATCCCACGTGGGAAAGACGTCAGCAAGACAAAAAAGATGGCGGATGATTGACGATGTGGCTTTATTTACATTTTCGCTGAACTCGGCGAGCTGTAATGGCGGCTCGAGTGCTCGCCGCCGGCGACGATACGAGCAATAGCTTGAGCCGCCGATTGATCGTACTAGCTCTAGTTGGCACAGTTGCTTATATACAAAATTCACTCTTAAAGCAGTATGGACTCTACTAGCCGGGGCTTCTATTTGTAATTCGGCACATACGACAGGCCCAAGACTATTTTCATAAACTATAGGTGGGATGTGCCGAATTACGAATAGAAGTCGCTCTTTGATGAAAGCTTGGGCTGACCCCTCACAATCTCGGCAAGATGGTGGTCACCATTTGATAAACAAACCTTCTCAAGAAATCTTTGGACTACTGTTCCGTTAAAATTGATTTTATCAGCACATGAAGTAAGCGGCACCCATTGCTAGCTCATATTAGTCATCCTAGTGCAGTCAGGTAAGAAGTAAATTTGGCACCGACGGAGAAATTCGGCAAGGATGAATACTACCACAGCAGGCTATAGGGGTTATCCCCGTCTAATACCAAAAAGCATCAACTAGTATATAAAATCGGTATTAGAGTCAGCCCCGACTAGGACTCTACTAGGTTGGTGTAAAAACTAAAGGTGATGGTAGTACTGTATAACGGATATATTTCCCGGGACTTTTATTTCCCGAAAATTGATGATTTTGACTTTTTCCCGTTTTTGAATTTCCCGTTCTGCACATGGCTGCACTGATATTAAATTTCCCGAAAATGCTGCCGAGTGTTTTCGGTTTTGAATCTGTCAGTGCAGACGAATGTTTTGTGCACTGAATGTGCCGTGGTGTACGTGCAGAAAAACAAAGCTATACCAGCTCAATTGAGCTGACATGGCTGACACTATTGTTATGCCCATTGATAGCACTTAGAGCAGCATTACACCGGGTACCTAGTCGGACTGGTTCGTGGGCAGGTTGAGAATCTATGTGAGTACTGCAAACATGTATCGCTGGTTAAAGGAGGCACAATCCCCAAACCTGCCCTGTCTATTTGATACTATTGTGAGTTACTTATCACTTACTACCATAACTGTTTTAGCCAAATAAGTATGTTTTAATTTCTATCATTGTTTGTTGACTTTTGAGCATTAAAAACGCCACTATTCAGAATACATAGGGCGCCATCTGCTGGGAAAGGGAATAACTTAAATATACGGCTTTACTACTCAATCTGAATACGTGCATCGTCTGCCCCACCATATCAACAAAAATGATTAAAGATAACGTTTTTACTGTTCCTGCCTCAAACCCATTCGGTAAATTAGGGAAGATTAAGCACACGTTAACATTACCCTCTATACAGTATTTATTTCTTTTCACCTTGAATAATCACCAAAGTGGAGATCATGTGTTGCATATTTCACATTTAGACATATCTAGATTAACCTATATACGAAGAAGCACTTGAGTGGAGAGGCAATTGGGGGTTTAAATAGTACTTGAGATTTATACCAGCTGTGGCAATCAGGGTTGGGGAGGATGTTGTCCAAATGTGACACATGTCAAGTGGAGTGGATGCAGAGGTGTGAAATATCTGTGTCCAAGTGGGATGTATAAAAACTTGGTGATTTCTCTTTTATAGCTGTTCATTGAGCTTTTCATTATATAAGCAGTATAGCACAGCCAGTACAGGCTGGGTAAAGATCGAGATCAACTCATTTACACCCCTGCCTAAGTGACCACAACTGCTTGCCCAGATAGATAACTGCTCAGAACACAGTATTTTCTGGATCTTGGTATGAATGTCGACACAACTTTTTTTGACCTTAGTATCCTTAAAGTGTAAAAAAAAGTCTGTTTCCAGGCTGTTTTTACTATAAAATTATGCCTGACCCCAGATGCCTGACCCTGAAGTCGCAGGGCTCGACATTAAGGGCTGTCCTATCGTCCGAGACGAGTGACTCGGGCTGTCGGACAAGTGATTTTGTTCAGTTACTGTTCCGGCTGAACAGTAGAATATCAGACGCATGATGCATCTGATAAGATCGGGCAAGTACATTTTTCAGCCACTTGCCCGTGGTAGTAACTAAACTGCCAGAAAGAAATCTTCTTTTCAGGTGTTGAACTTTGAATTTCTTTTTGGCGCGGCGTATCTTGGCAACTGAAAAGTGGCTTCTGAGGGCGAAAGATTTTTTTTCAACTCATATGCCGCGGCACATACCGGTACATGAATTATATGTGCCGCGGTGTTTTTATGGGTGTAAATCGGTCTACCCATCGATCTTTCTGAACTGTCCGACCACAAGGGAAGAAGGACAAAATCTTTTTTTGTTATATAAAAACTTAGTGGATATAGTTATTTTGAAGGTAGAAATAATCAATTAAATATACAATAACATGGATAACTTCGAAAAAGAAGTAGAGTAGTATTAAGTACTAGTTTAGTACTTTATATGATTATCATATTGACAACTCTTTTTTCCTTTAATCTGTATTGCACAAATTATGTTATTACACCTTTCACATAAATTAAATTATGTTTGAGATATTTAGAGGGTTTGATAAGCAGAAAATTTCCGTCAAATTTTTCTAAAGATCTTGTCTTATAGATATATATGCCCATATGGCAAGCCATGTGGGTCAGACCCACATATTATCAGGACAGGCAATGGTCACATGGAACATTTGAAAATCACTAAATACAACTTTCAACCCTCAGAAGCACTCTAAAACTCCTATGTTAAGCTGCACACACATTTTTCTGCGGGCAAGTGAAATTTTCTGTGGGCAAGTGAAACCTCCTAGCTACTTGCCCGGCCGACCAGTAAAAAATTGCATGGGCAAGTGAAAGCCTTGAGGCACTTGCCCGCAGGGCAAGTGCAGTGTTGGCGCTAGGGTCCAAAAAGACTGCAGCCCCTAAAAATTCAAATCCTGACAAAATTGAGTCCCATGTGCACGCGCAACGCGCGCGCACCACGAGCGCCGAAGGCGCGTAGTCCCTGCTAGGAAAATTTTTGAAATCTAGATGCTCTGTGGTGCATTCTGGTGCATTCCGAACATGAAATTTTGGAAATATTTACATGAAAAATTACCATTTCTTTAGCTGTATTTCTGGAAAAGAAAATAGTGTGACTCACTTTATTTCTTATTTATTTTTCAAAAGTAATTCCCTTGCTTTTAGAAATGGATTAAATGAATATGATCACATCAATTGTTTTTGTTCAAGTATTCTAAGTATACCCTTTTTAAAGAAAGATATACATGTATTTACACATCAAGAAATCAAAGGTATGAGTGGGGCTGCATCAAAAACTTGTGATTTTTGATTCATCAAACTCTGAATGTTCCCTGCTAAATCTTAGTTTTACACAGCCCAAATATCATATAATAATTCATTTCATATAGCTACAACAAAAATATATTCAAAAAGATCCAGAACAGCAGTTTCAGGTGATGTTTTTTATATTTCAGAATTATTACAATTATTTGCTTCATGAGAGTGAAGTGATATAGTATCAATGAGTGGTACAATAAAGAATCATACCTTTTGCCTATGTTGCATAATGTCTTTTTCTAATGAGTCATTTGTTGTTATTGTTGTATCTTTTATTTTGAGAGGCACACAATCACATTTCTTCACTTAATGAGCTCAGCCAGCATTGAACCAAGTAGAGCTGCGGCACCCACGCTCCGCTCCACTACAATGTATCTATTTTTATCATCAGCTCCACTCTGGTAATAGCAGCTGACCTTTGACCTAATTTAATGACTGCTTGCTGGTATTTGCCGTGGAAGTGGTAGTGGTGGTGTTAGCAGCTGATGGACGGACACCCACTGGCAGACATGCTGTTTGCCGGTGATTAGGAAGTCATGACTCTTGGGCCATCTATTGTGCCAATCCTCGCATAGGGCAAAATAAGTGCGTCCCCTAGGGACGCTATTGATAGAAAATGTTGCGTCCTTTTGTCAAACAATGCGTACTTTAGTACACTGAAGTGCCTCAAAAAGTTAATGTCAAGGCCTGAGTCGTTTTATAGGGGCAGTGCTCGACATTGGTGCTTGCCCCAATGGGCAAGTAAACTGTATTTCAGGTTTACTTTTGAGAATGTCTGCTAGTTTTGTGGTCTGGCATTCAAGCTTGTCCTAGAAAATATGCTTTCACATACCAGCACCATGTTCTACTTGGTTTTTAATGAAACTTTATAAAACATATACAATATTTTGAGGGCAGTATAAGGGCAAGTGAAAGGTGAATCTCACTTGCCCTGCTACTGGGCAAGTCGCCGCAAAAGTTACTGTTGTGCACTAAGGGGTATCATTAAACACTGGGCAATGCAGTGAAAAAAGGCTAACCTCATGCAAATCTATACATAACAACCCAAAAGAGTATTCACAGTTCACAGCACTGAGCTTGGACCAAATCCGGGCTAACTGCGCTGAGCCGACCCAAATCCCGACTCAGCAACCATTATATTTGTGTCATTTTCACAGACTTGTAAGATAATTCTTTATCACTCAAACTTGCTATAATAGCCATTAAGACCAGACACTGAGCATTGGAGCAGATTTGTAAGCCTTGCTATAGGTGTTTGTTGCAAAGCTTCGGTCTTGGCGGCCTCAGCTTTGGCAACAGACACCTACATCTCGGCTATATATCTGCACCAATGCTCAGCGGCAGATCTCAAACCCTGTATTATAGCACTTGGTCGTGACATTGTCACAACATTATATTTTGACTATGCTAAGTAAAAGGAGGCGCAGGCCGGGATTCTGCGCAATGCCTGTTGCTATGGTAACGAAACATTCGGGCAGAAAAATCAAATAAAAGTATATAAATGAATGATGCTCTGCCTCTGACTCCAAGCAGACGACTAAACAAGATGGCTGCCAAGCCCCTTACTGGTGCTTCCATCAAATCATAAGTTATTGAAGAGTATCATTAAACTTTGTCAATTCTGGCGTGCTATAATAGTCATTAAGATTGGGCAGATGGCCTTGTGTTGATTTATAGCTTCGTCCAGTATGTCCTCAGCCAACCGAAAAGAACATTCAGGCATCAGCTATAAATCATCACAATGCCATCTACCCAATCTTAATCCCTATAACAACTTTGTTGCAGATATAGATAGATCTATCCTATGCAGTTATCGCTGATCCGTAATACAGGAAATGTGCACAGAGCTTACAGTTGCGGGGACTCCCACTTCTGGAGTCCTCGCGACTGTAACAGGCTGTGCTTCCTGCTAGTTACTCCCCCGAGAGTGCTATCCATCTGACGGGTACTGGGGTGCAGGTCCTTATTTATATAAGTCAAATGCAGTCGACTGTAGCGGCAGAGTAGGAGGGCGTGTTATATACAAGAAGACAGTCTTACATATTTCCACTTGCAGTGGAAAATTGAGTGTAAAAGCAGTTTAAGTGAAAATGACTACATAAAAGTGGTAAAATTAGGTAAGGAAATATAATATCATAATACACCAGCATGCAGCTTAATTTAGGAGTTTTAGCGTGTTCTTGAGGGTTGAAATTTGTACTCGTAACTGCATGGTGACTTTCAAAGCCAAAGGTTCTATCAGAATCTGACATCTGTCATTCTGTGACCATTTCCTGTCATGATGGAACATCAGACAAAATGTCGATTTCCACTGAACTATATATTTATAAGTTTAGATGTCAACCGTTAAGCTATCATTATCCCTGTTATCATATATCAGTGTCACAATTGTCTCAAACGTTGACAAAACTTGTCCACACCGAAGGCTACTTCTAAATAGATGTTTAAGTAACAAAAAACTAAAAATTTAAATGGCTGCTTATTTGTAGTCATACTCATAATTTCAAAAATCAAATGAGTTATGCTGTTGTCATTCGTCGTTATTGACTTTAACAGCAACTATAAATCTGGATTTACTATACCTGAATCTCTGCTTTCTGGTGTTCGGAACCAACGCAACGAATTATTCCGCCTACAGGATGGTAAACATGAGAATGCACACGAGGTGGATTTCGCCAAACGAAACTTAACGAGGGGCGCGTTTTGGCTCTTCAACGAATAATAGCTTCGCGGAGCTTTGGGCGTGTTTTTATGCATCGTTTTGCAGCTGTTCCAGGTTCTGATATCTGATTGGCTGTCGCCGCTGTCCCTCACCTGCCCGTCACTTACGATGGTGCAGGTGTGAACTTCAGTAAAAAATCCTCCGATTTTTTTAAACACAGTAGAGTGAAAATTGATTTATTTTCTCCACCGTTTTAAAAAAAAAACGCAGGTTTTTTTTTAACATTCTGTCGGCTATTTTTGTGCAAGCTGGTTATCTGTCCCCCTGCACCACTTCCAAGCAGCACTCATTATTTGAATTTAATGGTCTGTGGTGACCAATATGGTAAGTAAAAAGACAATTTTAATAATTTTTAATAAATATTCATATATGAATTGCGAATATTCAAAATTCATTTATAATTATTCATAATTCACTTTTGAATATTAGTAATTCATTTTTGAACATTCGTAATTCATTTATGAATATTCGTAATTCATTTATAAAAATTCAAAAAGAACACATTGATGAAAATTCGTAAATGAATTATGAATATTCAAAAATGAATTAAAATATTCAAAAATGAATTAAGAATATTCAAAAATGAATTACGTGTATTCCATAATAACATGTATTTTTGAATATATTCATAATTCATCTTTGAATATTCATAATTCATTTACGAATATTCATAATTTTTTATCAATGTTCATGATCATTGTATGCCGACTGCTCATTCTCTGCTGTGATTGGTCAGTTCATGTTCATATGAGTACCTTACAAAATGGATACTGGGGTGCAATATTACTTTCCAACACTCAGACTCAGAGCTGTCAGGTTCATGTGCTCACTTCTCTACTTGGAACTCATGAAAAGGAACCCAGCATAAGTGAATGGAGAAAAGGAACTAAGAAGAGTTTGGGCTTCTTGTAAAATCCTAATAAGGAATAGACCATATTTTCAAATTAGATGAATACATCTCTGAAACTAAATTTCTGAAACTAATGCATGTGAACTTTTTATTTATTTATAGTATGTTGATTGTAACATTGCTGAATAAATACAAAAATATATTTCAGCTTGGAAAATTTACAATTCATTTAATTTCTTTAATTTGAATAAGCAGTAGGCATATAATAAAACAAATATGGCACTTTGGTTTCGTGCAATAATATGTTCTATTTGGAAATATTCATAATTCATTTACGAATATTAAAAAAAAAAGATTATGAATATTCATGAATGCTTCCTGAATATTCATATTTCATTTATGAATATTCAAAATTAATCACGAGTGCTCCCTTGGAAGTGGTAAAGGGGGACCAATAACCAGTTTGCACAAAAATAGACATCGATTTTTTTAAATTCTGCTTATATGGGAAGTATGGCGGAGAATTGTTTTCTGCTGTTCACGCCAGTACCATCGTAGTCGTTCCTTCTGAAAAAAGGATGATTAAAAAGCACCTATTCATTTTTTGATTCTGAAAAATAAGCTGTTTTCAACTTATATATTTTGAAAATATTAAGCTATATAGTATGATTTATTACGACTTTGTTTTGACGGTAAAATATTCACGTAATTAGTAATGAGTTAAAAAATCACACCTATAAGCTTAAAGCAAAATAGTGAGTCTGTGGGAATGGCATGTAAATTCCTGGAGATATATTGGATCCTACCCAATCTTGTATGAGGAATTCAAAATAATATGTCGCCAAATTTGTCGAATTTTTCAAGGTCAAATATCAACGTAAAGGTCAATTAATTGGAAAATGCCCAGTTTTGAACTGAACTAAGCAGCAATAGAAATAAATATGGTTAAAAGGGAAATTTTAGAGTTAAAGACATTCATTTGATATGATTACTCCTATATCTAATGACATTTGATATTGTGACGGAATGACCCCAGGGCTAAGAAACAGGTCATGTTCCGTCACTTCTATTATTGTAAGCTGGGTCTCTGCCTTCGCAGAGCCTAGCATTTAGACGTGCTACAAAGTATCTAGTTATTTCGAGTGCTCTGTGACGTAGCGCTCGTGCGGCCTCAACGATTGATGTACCGCGCGTACGATTGGAAGGAAGGGCGGGAAACTAGGTTAGATTCGAATCACGTCAGTCTAGAATAGATCGTTGAAGTGAGAAGTCTTAGATTAGAGTTAGAGTAGAGTAGAAGTAGAGCTAACGACAGAGGTGTTTACGGACGGATTAAGGTGCTTGAGAGCTGGATTTAGACTACCCAGAGAGTAACGATTACAAGGTCAAGTAGCCAGAAAGAGACTGAAGCTGTTCACGGATTATTATGTGTATATAGAGAGGATTATGATGACAGCATAGAGAAGAACTGTAGCTGAGCAGAGTGTGTATTTACATCCGGATTTACCAGACATTGAGACCAGATATTAGAGAGATCAAAAACTTTTTGTGGACTTGTGATGTCGTGATGGTCGTTTACATAGAGTGGACTTATTGTGTTGATGCTGCTGTATAGAGAACGAGTGCGGTGGTATGTATATTGTACTGTGATGATTAAACTGTATTGTTGATTTATACTTGCTCGTCCCGTCTTCTCTTCAACACCACATCCATCCCCAACCTTCGCTAAGCGTTATTGTAAGAGTCAGAAAACCCAACTGAGCTTTATTTCATTTCAAGAGAGAACTAAGAAACCTTTTATTTAAGTAAGGTGATTCTGTTTGTTAGTCGGATCATCCCTTCGGCCAGGGATCCATTCCGCTACATATAGCACACTCTTCTTTGGTGACAGCGGTGGGATAGTGTTTAGCACTATCGGCGAAATTCTCGAAACTTTTTGTCGGAACGAACTCACAGTTGGTAGTAATAATCAGTGGGGATGGAAGGTGAAGCGGAACGAAAGCAAATTGTCGAGGTGGTGGAGGAACAGGCGGACGGTGCGTTGCGGCTCGAGGGGGTAGACATCACGCAGCCGTGGCTGGCGGCGCAGTCACTGGCGATGGCGGCGGCCAACAGATCGGGATCGGAGTTTGGGCGAGAACATTCACCAAAAGTGGCATTGAGTCCACCTCAAGACACAGAATTATCGTCCAAACCACGCATAAAGCGAACCTTTCTTACGCCTGAGCGAACCGATTCCTTACGCATTGAGCGAACCTTTCTTACGCCTGAGCGAACCGTTAACCCTTTCAGAGAACAGATCTCGGGTGCCCGTTTGGACGATTTTATATCAGCCGATCGTTCATTTGGTGCAACCCGAGCGACAGAGTGGCCGTCCGAGCGACCGGTAGCTGAGAGACACGCGGTTCTTCAGAGAGATAGCAAGGTAGAGGCGGGAGATTCGTCGTCAGATGCAGAGTCGGTGGCGCCAGATCGACCGTGCCGTGACGTCACAGGGGAGCGGGTGACCTCCAGAGCCGAGCAGAGGGCAGAAGCTGATTGCGGTACACGAGCACCACCAGGCCATCCCTCGGCGAGTAGAAGAGGAGCGGTCAACGCCTCGTTGGACACTACGGTGCCCCTAATGGAAGTGCCGTTAGCCAGTAGCAGCTCCGGGGTGATTGACTTTCCCAGGAAGGGAATTGTGGGGGCAGGGCAGACGACAGCCCCGGCCCGAGGTACAGAGTCACCGCGAGAGAGAGAGCCGATTGGTATGGAACAGGTGATAGCAGACATGGCAGCCCTGATGGGAGGAACGTTGAAGACGATAGCGGAGACGCAGCGGGCCATGGCAGCACGGCCAGAGGGAACAGGCGAGCCCCAACGGCCGAAGACATCCGAGCACTGGCGAAACGCCCGAGTGGACCGCTTTGACGGGGTGAGCGAGTCATGGGTGGATTATCGCATGCACTTCGAGGCGACAGCGAAGCTCAACAAGTGGAGCGACAGCGAGAAAAGCCTGTGCCTTATCGCGGCTATGAAGGGAGGAGCCCAGCGGGTGGTGCAGCACCTGTCCGACGCCGAGAGATCCTCGTACCGAAACATCGTCAGGGTTCTTGACCAGCGCTACGCATCGGATGACCAGGCCGAGAAACACGCCATGGAGTTAGCACAGCGTCGCCAGAAGCCAGAAGAGAGTCTGCAGGAGTTGGGTGACGTGTGTAGACGGCTGTTCACCCTGGCCTACCCCGACGCAGAAGGGAAGTTGAAGGATCGTCTCATGAAGAAGGCGTTCATCGAGATGATTGCAGACGAGAAGATACAGCGTTTGACCGCCAGAGGGGATGCCCAGACCTTGGAGGAAGCCGTGCACCTAGCCATCAAGTACGAGGGCACCGAAAGCGGGCGTGGCACGAAAGAACCGAAGGGAAAACCCCTGCTGACCACGGTGGCACGACAGGTGGGGACCGTGACACCCACTGCGGATAACACCATCCAAGCGAAATTAGAGGCCCTGGAAGAACTCGTCCTGAAGTTGCAGCCCAGAAGATGGGAGGGTGCTGGAGGACAACAGAGGCCGTTCCTGTGCTATAGCTGCCGACAGCCAGGTCACATGGCGAGAGACTGTCCCAACAAGACCGGTTCGGGAAACGGACCGAGTGCCGCCCCCGGGGCAGGAGGGCCGGCACAGGAGGAGTAGAACAGACGCCCAAGAAAATACACTTCGACGGGGAAGATGAGGGGAGCCCCTACATGATTGGAAAGATAGGAGGAAAAGAGTACGAATGCTTGTTGGATACCGGCGCCACGAAGTCGATTATCTCGCCCGAGGTCTACCTGAACCACCCGAATAGAAACGACCTAGCCCTGAGAGAGTGCAGAGAGAGGCTAGTCTCCATCGACAAATCACCAGTGACAGTTCGGGGAGAAGTGGAACTAGAAGTGGATTTGTGTGGAACGATATTGGTAGGACACTTCATGATCGCCGAGATAGCCGATGACGTCGTGTTAGGTATAGGACTACAGAGAGCGGGCGGAATCATGGTGAACCATCATACTCAACAAGTCGAGTTCGAGGGAGGAAAAACAGTCCCCTACATCAGCCAGAGAATATCAGGGCTGTCGAAGTGTTGCAAGGTGCTGGCGGACAGAACAGTGGTGATACCCCCCCGAAAGGAAATCCTGACCACGGGGTATATCTGCGGCCGCACGAAAGAATTGGAGAGAGTGAGAGGATCAGGATTGGTGGAACCTAGTTCGAAGGGGAAGATGGGACAGAGGGGCGTCATGGTGGGGAAAGCACTGGTGGATGTGGGCAAAGATTATATACCCATCCGACTCCTCAATACCACCAGCGAACCTATCACGATCTACAAGGGCACGCCAGCAGGAGTAGTGACCCCGGTGGCCGGAGAGCCACCCGTCCCCGTGGAAACCAAGAAAGAACCAGAGCAGAAAAGATGTACAGAAAAGATGCCCGACTTCCTGCGGCCATTGTGTAAAGATGGAAGTGAAAACCTGTCGTCGGAAGGGAAGAAGAAACTGGCGGAGCTGCTGACCAAACACCAGAGTGCTTTTGCTAGTGGGCCAGACGACCTGGGGCGGACACATTTGGTCCAGCATGAGATCAGGACACCCCCAGACCTGCGACCACTGCGGCAGCCGGCCAGAAGGTTCCCGTTTTGGAAACAGACAGAAGCCAAGGAAATAGTGGACGACCTGCTGAAGAGGGACCTGATAGAGCCGTCGGCGAGCCCGTGGGCGGCACCAGTGGTGATGGTGAAAAAGAAAGACAACACGACCCGTCTGTGCGTAGACTACCGACGTCTGAACAGCCACACCATCCAGGACGCCTACCCCTTACCCAGAATCGACGATTCACTGGACGCCTTGGGAGGAAGCAAGTGGTTTTGTACCCTTGACCTGGCCAGCGGCTACTGGCAGGTGGGAATGTCCAAGAGTGCACAAGAGAAGTCCGCGTTTATCACCAGCGGGGGGTTGTATTCCTGGAAGGTCATGCCCTTTGGCTTGAGTACAGCACCCGGTACTTTCGAGCGGCTGATGGAAACAGTGCTGTCGGGATTACAGTGGGAAACCTGCCTCATCTACCTGGATGACGTCATCATCTTCGGGAAAACAGAGCAGCAGACCCTGGACCGCCTGGATGCGATCCTGAGCAGAATAGGACAGGCAGGAATGAAGCTCAAGCCCAGCAAGTGTCGCTTATTCCAGAAGAGAGTACATTACCTGGGGCACGTGGTGACGGAGGAGGGAGTCATGACGGACCCTGAGAAGATCGAGACCGTGAGGGAGTGGCCAGTGCCCACCACGCAGACAGAGGTACGCAGCTTCCTGGGGACTGCATCGTACTACAGGAGGTTTGTACAGAATTTCGGGACAATTGCCCGTCCCCTGCATAGGCTGACGGAGAAGAACAGACCCTTCTTGTGGACCACCGAATGCCAGGTTGCCTTCGAGACACTGCGGAAGAAATTGGTGGAGGCCCCCATCCTAGCTTACCCTAGCAGTGAGGAAGACTTCATCTTAGATACCGACGCCAGTGCCACAGGAATCGGGGCGGTATTGTCGCAGGTGCAAGACGGCGTAGAGAGACCCATAGCATATGCAAGTCGGGGGCTGAGCAAGTCGGAGAGGAACTACAGCGTGACAAAGAGAGAGCTGTTGGCGGTGGTTTTCTACTGCAAGTATTTCCGGCACTACCTGATAGGAAGAAAGTTCAAGCTACGCACAGATCACGCCGCCTTGAGGTGGTTGCAAACCTTCAAAGACGCCAAGGGAATGTGGGCCAGGTGGCAGAATACCCTGGCAGAGTTCAACAAGGAAATTGTGCACAGAGCTGGCAGGAGTCACGGTAACGCCGATGGCTTGAGCAGACGGCCAAACGAACAACCAGAGAGGGGGAGAAGCTCCGACAGTGGTGACCCCGAAATCAAGAGTACAGAGAGTGAATCGCCTGAAGAGGTGGAAGAGAACATCACCTGCCTTCGTCCAGAGGAAAACCACAGGGTGGCAGCGGTCACTATACAGCCGCTGTGGACGAATGCTGAGTGGAGAGAATTACAGAAAGAAGACCCCGACATCGCGCCAATCTGGACTAGGCTGGCCAGGGGGGAAGAGAGACCCAGATGGAATGAGATATCCGAACACAGCTTGGCCACCAAGTCCTACTGGGGAGAATGGCAACGCCTGAAGATGAGAGAAGGTGTCATCTACAGAAAGTGGGAGAGTTCCGACGGAGCGAAAGTTCACACTCAAGTGCTGGTTCCAAGGAGCAAGCGGAAAGAGTTCCTGCAGCAAGCCCACGGTGAGAGGTGGACAGCTCATCTGGGAGTGAAGCGAACAGTGGCACGTCTACATGAGAAGTACTTCTGGTATGACATGCGAGCTGACGTCAGGAGTTGGCTGGCCCAGTGCGGGGTCTGCGTCGGAGCCAAGGGACCGGGAGGCAGGACCAGGAAGAATCCTATGACCATTGTGAGATCGGGGACGCCCTTTGAGAGAATCGCCATAGACATGTATGGACCGCTGCCTGAGACAGCCAGAGGGAACTCGAAGATCCTAGTCATCACTTGTTATTTTACCAAGTGGGTAGAAGCCTATGCCTTGCCGGACGAGACAGCCGAGACGGTAGCCGAGGCCCTGGTGAATGACTTCGTCAGCAGATATGGTACCCCTGTCTCCATCCACAGCGATCAGGGAAGAAACTTCGAGAGTACGCTGTTCCAGGAGGTGTGCAGATTACTGGGAATACGCAAGACAAGAACTACTGCCTATCACCCTGAGGGAAATGGAATGGTGGAGAGGTTCAACCGTACGATGGGAGCCATGATCAGAAGCCTGATAGGAGAAGAACACGACAACTGGGATAAAATCTTACCCCTCACCCTGATGGCTTACCGATCCAGTGTGCATGAGACCACTCAACAGACACCACACATGATGCTGTTTGGAAGAGAGATGACCGTCCCGTTGGCACTCACCATGTCCGAGTTGCCCACCAGCCTGGTGGAGCAGGACGAGCTGGAGCACACTTGGGACCTCCGAGAGAGATTGGCTAAAGTTCACCGACGGGCCAGAGAAGTCACCGGTCAAGCAATGCGACGACAGAAACTGCAGCATGATCGGGGGGCAATGGGCCACCGGAGAGACGTGGGAGACTTAGTCTGGCTGATCACCAAGGTTAGAAGACAGGGTAGAGCTGCCAAGTTTGAACACAAGTGCAAGGGACCCTATACCGTGATCGACGTGATGGCCGACGTGACGTACCGAATAGAAGACAAGAAAGGAAAGAGGACAGTGGTCAATGGAGAGAGGCTGATAACCTTTGTCAAGCCCGGGGATTGGTCTAGCACCGATGGAGCTGAGGATGAGCCGAGAGAACACGAGATTCCGACATCGGTAGACTCCGAAAGTGGTGATGACCAACCCGACGTGAGACCAGAGAAAGAAAATTCCCAGAGAACCTCGGGGCGGAGAGAAAGAAGAGCTCCGCAGCGCTATGGGTGTGAATAGAGAGTGAAGAAAACCAGGTGGTCTAAGGCAGAGAGAGATCGTATGGAAGTGTGAAGGATAGAGAAAGACAAGACACTGAAGTTCGAGCTACGAAATACGCGTGTATATGCTGTGCCGGCTGGTAGCAGGGGAAATGGCAAGACTAGCCAGCAACAAGGATAACTCCTACAACCCTGGATCATGCTGACATCAACTCAAAAGCTAATGCACCGTGAGGACTGAAGAATATTCGTCTGGCTGGAGGAGGAGTCGTTTTGAAGAGAGAGAAGAACGCCAAGTAAAGTACCAAATCCGAAATTGTCGACACCCTCAAGATACCTTTTAGCTCAAGAATGGTGATTTCGTCCGCTTGGAAAAGTGACAACCGCCTGAGTACCAGCAGGAAAAGACGATGGAGAGAAAATGTCCGACAGAAAGTCCTTAAGATGACACCTGGGGAGAAATGGTTGCCATAGAAACGAGAAAGGAAGGCATCCGGAAGAGAAATCCCAGAACAATCAGGAGATTGTAGCGTAAAAGAAGAGGGGGAGTAGGGTGAAGGCATCATCCAGACCACCAAGAACAGTGAAGACAAAAGAAATTTCTGAAGTGTGAAAAATGAAGAGAAGAAGAATCGCTCTGGCGTAGGAAGTTGCTGGAGAAGAGAAGAAGATTCGCTCTGGCGTCAGAAAGTTGCTGGAGAAGAGAAGAAGAATCGCTCTGGCGTTAGAAAGTTGCTGGAGAAGAGAAGAAGATTCGCTCTGGCGTCAGAAAGTTGCCGGAGAAGAGAAGAAGATTCGCTCTGGCGTTAGAAAGTTGCTGGAGAGAAGACATAGAGACGCTCTGGCGTGAGAGACTGCAGGAGAATGGAGACTGTGGAGAGCGGCGAACTGCGCCTGTTGCTGCGTCGAGTGTTGGCGAGTCGAGTGAGAAGTCCCATCTGGAGACCAAGGGGTTTCCCCGCACGCGAGAGGGAGTCCCCGCATGACGTCACAGCAGTGGCTGAGTTTGACCTAGTTGGCGAAGCGAGGAATTTGCCGTGGGCGAAAGTACAGAAATAATCTCCGCGCGGCGAAATAGAAACCAACCGAGCTGATGGCAAGCAGTCAAGCAGTAACTGAATAGAATGCGGGAACGTGGAGGCTGGAGAACGGGGAGACTTGAGATATTTCGGCGGTGATGGTGGAGGATGGCGGCGGCGAAAGAGTCCGAGAAACAACAAGTGTCGCAGAGGTCACCTGAGAACCAATCAGATGTCTCCAAGGGGTGCCACACCCCCGGAACCGCATCACCAGATTGACCCAGTTAGCGGAAAGACGCCATTCTTCATCTCACGCCTGAGCGAACCAAACAGATCACGAATTAATCGCCGCTAATCCCATTGTCAACAAGTCATCCGATACAAAAGAAAGCAACATGAGCATGCAGCCGACACACTCGCTTCGAAAAGAGGGATACTGCGGCATCTGCAAGAGGAATTTTCGGGATATGGGCCGACACAACCTAGACTTGCACGATGGAAGGGGAATACACGCGTGGAGGTGCCTGAGCTACAAGGGAACGGGACATGGCGGACGGTGCACCTACGTAGACTGCAACTTTACCGAGATGAAGATGCACTACATGAAACATCATGCCGAAGAACTCGAGTGCATACAAGTCAAGTGGAAGAAGGGGTATTATGCAGTCGAAGACGGACACATCGTGCCTGGGGCTCCATTCTACCCATCGGAGCACCCGTTTAGCGCCGTCGACGACCCGGATTTCCCTGCCCGACGTCTTGAGATCGACGAGGAGAGATACCAGCAAACAGAGAGGGGAGCGACGCCGTTCGATCCGATGGTGCGGCCTACTTCGGCGAGTGCGATGTATCGCATGGAGGCGAGAAGATGGGAAGGCGAGACTCCACCACCAAGGAAGCGAACGAGGACACCTTCACCACCTCGCACCCGCAGAAACTCCCGAGAAGAAAGCAGGCGAGATACCGACAGGCGCAGCTATGGGGGAGGCGATAACTGGCACCAAGGTAGCGACCCGGAGCAGCGGGAGGCTACCCTCGAGACGACCATCCCCGTGGAGTGCAACCGGCTCACGTGCGGTATGAAGCTAATACAGACAGGGCGAGGAAGGCCGAGGCAGAGCGGGACGCACTGGCCCAGCGAATCCAGAGCGTCGAAGCAGAACTTTTACAGTCCATGCAAGATGTGGAGGACCTCTGGAGGGAAAAGTACAGTGCCCTCGAAGAAAGCCACAAGGTATCGCTGAAGACGAAAGCCGAGATGGAGCAGAAGATCGACCTGATGACGCTACACGAGACCGAGTTAGAGCGGCAGTACAGAGAGCTGAGCGACAGGTGTCGAGCCCAGAAAGACTCGCTCATGCTAGCCCACCAGTCCGAGCAGAGGGCCGTGGCGGGTCGACGAGACGATGGGCGAACCATCCAGCAGCTACGCCGGAAAGTGACCAGCATCCGACAGGAAATGGCAGAGTGGGCTGGCGCCGAGACAGCGAAGGCAACAGAGAACTACAAGAGAAAGAAAGAGATCACCGAAAAGATGCTGGCCGAAACCCTGCTCAGCATGGAAGAAGCTGAAGAAGTCAAGAGACAGCTTGACGTTCGTTTGAAGGCAGCAGAACAGGATGCTGAGAACTACAGAGAGTGTTGCGAGACGGCGCTAGAAGATCTCCGGTTAGAGAAACACGCCAACAAAGAAGCCACGAAGGTAGCCATGCAGGCTGCCCACTGCCAAGACCAAGAGAGGCTGACTCTACAGAAGAAGGTGACGGAGATCCGACTAGAGGCCAAAGAAGCGCAAGAACTGGTGCAGAGTTGCCGATTAGAGATCGACCATATGCAGCACCAGATAGAACGTCGAGATCGGCAGCTGACGGCGGCGGAGAATGAAATCCGACTTGTCCAGGAGCAGTCAGCCGGAAAGCAGGAAGAAATAGACGCCCTGACGACAAGCCTGGAAGACCTAAAACTACAGTGGGACGAACTGAGCGGAGGCCGAACTTCGAGACCGCGAACGATGGTGGGGAGTGAAACGACCATGGCCCGATTCCCACCAGTACAAGACCGAGAAACAGACCAAGTTGAAGTGAGGCGAACCCTGGCGGTAGCCTACGACATCAGAGCAGCGGGGACAAGTTGTCGAGCAGTCTCGTCGTCTCACCTTCGATGCCAACGTGTTGAGCCCCATCGTGAGAACCAGCCCTGATGAACTGATGACATACCTGGAGAAATTCACCAAGGCGCGCATCGATGAAATCCGAATGGACCTCGAGAGGAAGGCCTTTGATCGGGGGGTGTTGGAGGGGATGCGACGACAGCAGATGGCAGACCGGGATGCGGCTGACGGGATCATCCTTATCTCCGATTCGGACCCCTTCTCCGACTCGGAACCCATGCCCGACTCGGATGCTTAAGTGAAGAAACTTGGGGCAAGAAAGAACAGACAACCTCGATCTCACGCATTAAGCGAACCAATTTATCTTACGCCTGAGCGAACCATTATTTATTTATTTATTATTTTTATTGTGATCATCATGAGACGTCTACTTTTACTTTCTGGCGCTGGAGTACCCAGCAGCAGCGGTCGAACCTTCGACCTGCCTGCTATTCCTGATACAACCTATTTCCGTCCATCCTCGGTGGCGCTGGATTACCCAGTCACGAGGATTTGTGTCTCTTCCATGGATAATTACCCGAAGTGCCAACTTACTACGTCCATCGTCTGTGGCGACGGATTAACAAGTCACGACGATTTTTGTGCCTAATTATTGGATTATTATTGACTACTCTTCGAACTACCGGACCTGTGTACCATCCATGACGTCCCAGGAAGAAATCGGCGACCAAGGAGAAGTTTTAACGAAGTGACACTTGAGAGATTTTGGACTATGCTGGTGTGTCGGAGTCGTTCACATTTTAGTGAACTTAAAATAAGCGAACAATTTTGAGACCTTAGCGACACAACAGCTGGTAGCCGTAACGTGAGTAAACCACTGTATTGCATGATTTTGATTGTTTTTATCTTGCCATGTTTTATCCATGTTTTTATTGTTCTCAGAGTTAACTCAGAGTGCTATTTTTCTAGTCAAAGATTTTTATATAAGTCGAGTATTTTAAGGATTAACGTTCAACGTTTAGGTATAAGAGGTGCGTTATTTTAATAAGTAGTTATAGTAGTTCTTTTTAAGTATTTCGCTCCAGTGCAGAGTTTGTTGTCATGTAGAGTTCGAGAGTTAAGAGTATTTCGCTGAGCGATATTGAAAGTAAACAAATTGAGCGATAATTGGGAGAGTTGGACCGGAAGTCCAGGACTTGTCCACTCTCGGGAATTGTGTACATTAGAAGCTAGTATTCCTATACTGTGTTTAGTGACCTGTGTGTCACTGGGTTAGTCTGTTCATAACAGACGAGTTTAGAACTTGTTCGAGAGAATTGTTTGTTAACGTTCGAGTTACGTTTAGAGTTCCCTTTTTGGAAATTTTTGAAATTTAAGAATCGAGGACGATTCAGAGCAAGTCGGGGGCTGTGTGACGGAATGACCCCAGGGCTAAGAAACAGGTCATGTTCCGTCACTTCTATTATTGTAAGCTGGGTCTCTGCCTTCGCAGAGCCTAGCATTTAGACGTGCTACAAAGTATCTAGTTATTTCGAGTGCTCTGTGACGTAGCGCTCGTGCGGCCTCAACGATTGATGTACCGCGCGTGCGATTGGAAGGAAGGGCGGGAAACTAGGTTAGATTCGAATCACGTCAGTCTAGAATAGATCGTTGAAGTGAGAAGTCTTAGATTAGAGTTAGAGTAGAGTAGAAGTAGAGCTAACGACAGAGGTGTTTACGGACGGATTAAGGTGCTTGAGAGCTGGATTTAGACTACCCAGAGAGTAACGATTACAAGGTCAAGTAGCCAGAAAGAGACTGAAGCTGTTCACGGATTATTATGTGTATATAGAGAGGATTATGATGACAGCATAGAGAAGAACTGTAGCTGAGCAGAGTGTGTATTTACATCCGGATTTACCAGACATTGAGACCAGATATTAGAGAGATCAAAAACTTTTTGTGGACTTGTGATGTCGTGATGGTCGTTTACATAGAGTGGACTTATTGTGTTGATGCTGCTGTATAGAGAACGAGTGCGGTGGTATGTATATTGTACTGTGATGATTAAACTGTATTGTTGATTTATACTTGCTCGTCCCGTCTTCTCTTCAACACCACATCCATCCCCAACCTTCGCTAAGCGTTATTGTAAGAGTCAGAAAACCCAACTGAGCTTTATTTCATTTCAAGAGAGAACTAAGAAACCTTTTATTTAAGTAAGGTGATTCTGTTTGTTAGTCGGATCATCCCTTCGGCCAGGGATCCATTCCGCTACAATATCATAAACTCAAAGTCAAAATTCATGGTCAAAGGTCAATTTGTAGAAAAATGCCTAGTCGTATCCAACAAAAATCGTTAAAGTTAAAAGTGACTTTATGGTAAAAGTATGATGAAATGTTTATTCCTTCCCTGCCATTAGGTATTTCTGGGCAATTAATGTCAAGGCTAAGGTAATTCAAGGTTCAAATATGGCTAAATAGCCAAAACTTTAGTTTATCATCAAATTTCTGACTATTTACTATATATGTAAAAAAGTGTTTATAGAGTCAATGAAAATGTCATGGAAATTTACAAGACATTGTGACACTAAATTCAATTTTATTTTAGACCAGGAATTTAAAAAAAAGGTCTCACATTTTTTTTGACAATATTCTTAAGGTCTAAGGTCATGGCCATAGGTCAACTCATTGAAAATGCCTTGTTTTGCAAAGAAGCAGCAGCAATTGAAATCCATACGGTTGTGAGTGACTTTTTAAGTAGAATACATTACTTTGATATAATTCATTTTCCACTATTCGGTACTTCAGGCAATTGATTAAAACCCAAGGAAATGTAATGGTCAAATATGGTGAAAATATATTTGAATCCTTGAATCATAATATTTCATCAAATTTCCCAATATTTACCATAAATGTGAAAAAGTGTGTATAGCATTCATGGAAATGTCAGGGAAATTTTGTGGACACATGGGCCCTAACCAATTTTGTATGACAAATTCAAAAAAAGGTGCTCCATTTTTTTTGACAATTTTGTCAACGTCAAAAGGTCAAAATTAAAGGTAAAGTTGTAGAAAAATACTTATATTGAGTTGCCACAGCTGCAAATGAAGACTATAAGCCTTAGAGAGACTTTTAGAGTGGAATACATTGCCCTACTTACTTAAGGTATTTTGTGCAATCGGTGTGCAACCAAATGTAATTTAATGTTCAAGTATGGTGAAAATATGGCAAAATCACCAAAACAGGAGTTCTCATTCTTAACTATAGATATGAAAAAGTTTAATAGGTTTCATTTGAATGTCGTAATTATTTTGGAGACATGGTTGGTCTCATCTAATTTTGAATGAGATATTCAAATGAATGTGTGTCCAACTTATAGGATGATTCTCACAAGGTCAAAGGTCATATTACAGAAAACTGCCAAGTTCGTAATTGAGATGAGGTTCATGTTTAAATGTACCTTTTAGGGTAAGATATAACACCTTGATAAAAGTCATAAACTCACGTTCAGAGCTTTGTGCAGTGAATTTCAAATCAAATGTGATTGAGAATAAGATATGGTGAAAATATGGCAAACCAAACCGAGTTAGAGTTTTCATCAAAGTCCTATGTTATTAACATATACATATTAGATATAAATAAACTTATGTAGGGAATGTCTTGGAAACTTGGGAGAAATAGTGGATCTTGTCCAAAGGAATGTCATGGGAATTGTGGAGTATTGGTAAGGTTGGTCCTACCCAATTTTGCAAGATGAATTCAGAACAATGTCCCCAATTCAATTTTTACGATAACATATTCAATGCCCAAGGGTTCCATGAAAAGACATAGAAATTTTGGAATGCTACCCCCTAGGGATACAAACAAACCACCAATCACACTTTCACCTCGGGACCAGTAGCGCTGCTACAGTACGGACATTTGATTCTTGTATCAGTCGACCGGACGCCTGCTAGTGGCTGGTCCTACAAACACCTATAGATAAGTGATAATTGTACACCAAGATCATCACCACTAGGTGGTGTCTTTGGCTGGCCCCTAAGCATGGATATCAAATCAAAAGATTGCACATGAGGAGTGGTCACCCGCCACGAATCTCGACCTAGCAACTTTCTATTGTGATACGACCACGAGAATAAAAGGCAGGCCCCTTTGGGACTTCCGTGTTAAATTGGTCCCAAACGACCTGGGTGTCTGCTTCAACCATGCAGATTCCTTCGAGATTTTGACCAATTTTGACCAATATTTTCATCTCATTTTTTGGCTGAAAGTGAATAACGGTACAGTCTTCGAAGCCATTGTTTTAGAATATGACAGATATGAACCCCCTCTAGGTGCAAGGTCATGTCATAAGTATCTTGATCTTGAGGCTTACCGATTCAAAAATGTTTTTAATATACTCATCGTGCAGATTCCCGGTTTAGGTAGGACCTTGCACCTTACCAAAGACATGAATGATCAAATGGTTGAGTTTGAGTCTTGACATTTTGCCAAAAAAACTAAACACAGCCAGATATTTCGTGAAGGGTGCCACATCAACTCGAAATAGCAAATTATTGATAACTTTATCATTGTTCTGTAACTATGAGATGTAAGCTATACAATAGCATAAGTACCGTTGTCTACATTTGACTCAAGTTTTCAGACATTTTAGTTTTAAAAATGACCCGGGTATCGAGTAGGGTTCTACCTTAATGACCCACGTATCTGGCGAATCAAAACTGCGTTCAGTTGTGGGGTCATCCAGGCACCTTGCCCCGGAAACTGGGTAGCAATCGGATGTGCGGTCGTGTATTGTGTCCGGCCCTCCCACGCATTTAGTGCATGAATTAAATATCGGCTCTGTACAATAAGAGGAAGGTTGCAGGATCATAATCCCTTGCTCACATAGTCGAAGCAGGTCCATTACAGTGGATTTGCGTGTTTTAATGAATCGAGAATTTCATATTCAGTAGGGTTCATCTTTATTTAATCATCTCTTCATCTTCTCGCAGACATCTTGCCGTATACCATTTTCGCAGCAAGCATAACGAATAGTATCTATCCCATTATGTACTTCTCAACATTTTATATCGATTTACTCTAACATACACTATCACTTCATCCTATTTACATAGTGAACAGGTTGTGTAGTGTATCTAACTCGAAGAAAGTATTATTGCCAAAGCAGGTATAATGCCATTGGTGTAGCAAACTCCAAGAAAGTATTATTGTCAAAGCAGGTATAATTAATGCCATTGGCTAACATCAACATGACAACACCTTCTTGGTGATGTTACAGGTGAGGACTATTCCAGAAAAGGGTGGGGCAGGAACATGCTTCTAAAAATCATTGTGGGTGAAGGTAAAGCTGGTAGAAATCATAGCGAGTGGGGTGTGTCAAAAAAATAAACATGGGGGAGAGTAAGCTTAGATTTCTCTAAATTGTAAACATGGTATGTGGCTGTGCCCTCGTCTTTTCAATGTGTATACAAATTATACGGTCCCTACGCTACCACTCCGTCTGCTCGCCTGCTGCCTATGTACCCGGGGGGGCACTTGTGTATTTAGAGGGGTGCATACGTTCGTTATCAAAATTAAAAAATACCCCTCAGGGGTCAACCATAAGATTTTGAGCTCGGAGCCCGAATATCAAATTGGCCACAAAATTGCATTGGGTACATTGGGATTTCTGGCTCCTAATAGCCAATTTTTAGGAGCCCGAACATAATTCTAGGGTCATTTGGCTCCTAAATCCCACTAAAGTTGAACCATGCCCCTAAAGCACTGATTTCAGGCCAAAAAAGCACCCTTATTTTAATAAAACGTTGATTTTTTCCACTAAATAAACACCCCTTCGTTTATCAAAACACTGACATTGGATGAACGGGAACACGTATTTTAACTTAAGATTTTGTAATCCTCTGCTTGTTTAGCGGCAGCAAGTGGCGGCAGCAAACTCGGAAGCCCAGTCACTTCGGGAGTCACTCGGCGTCAGAGCCGCGTATATTTCGTGGATTGTAAGGGGATTTTGACCCCCATACTTCGTACCTGGGTACAAAAAAGTACCCTTATTTTACAAAATCGCGGACATGCGGAGGTCTTAAAAAAAGACCCCTTCTTCCGCGAAATACGTAACGCGAGTGCCCTCCCCGGGAGTTGAAGGCGTCAAAATCATCAATACAAATTAAATACAGAAAGAGTCTTAAGAATAATGATCCACTTTCAATTTTGATGTTATCATTTTTCTTCAGACTTTCCCGCCCACATTATCTGATCATAACCAAGAACAAGAATCGCTTCGCATATAAATGTATAGTCTGATAGAATGGCATATGTATTCAACAATCAGTGAATATCTCCCTTTATTGACAATTAGGTGATTGTTGGCACATTGTTGAACACTGTTCTAAAACAATCACTACCAAGACAATGCTGCAACAATAGGCTATACTCTCTAAGCCATCGTAACTTATTGACGTTTGTTTCAAGACTAAGCGCGTCGCGTGAATTTCGGCCATTGTTGACAAGAATCGGTGAGTAAATTTGACGTACATTTTCAGCTGCGCATAATTTGCACTGGAAGACGCGAGTTTATCTCATAAAACTAACCGAAAAAGAGTTTATATTGGGTATGAATGTACGTAGCACCTACACAGAAATTTGCAGTTGGAATTGTTGCCTATTTTTGATGGATTTGCTAGAAAACATTCGCCGCAACCAGGATGGAATTCGGCGAACTTTACAACAATATCCAACAATCGTTCCAAACAACGGCTTGACTGTCAATAAACGAGATTTCATTCTATCTGTGTCCATGATCCAGAGGGTTGTTCGCAATAAGGGGGGGGGGGGGGGTAGGAGGGGGCGGGGCAAATTCTGACTAATATTTCTGAATTCTCCATAATCGCAGCTTCAATTTGATGTGTGGAAGCAATGCAATGGTGGCAGCTTAGTCCAAGATCTTTAGCTTTTAGTAACACGCCCTCTCGTTATTTGCTGATCAAGATGGAAAGTCTTTTAAGGATGCCCGCACCAGTTTTTTTTTGTCCTCGGAGTTTTCTAATTTTTGGATATTTTATACTTTGTGGGACAAAACTAAAGGAAATCTAAAAAGAAATTGGCTGTTTGGCCGATTTTCTTTGCTAGAGACAATTTTGTGATTTTTGAAAAGTGGCCATTTGAGGGAAAAGGGGCCGCCACATTGCGCATTTTAACATTTTCAGCTCATTCTGGGTTTTTCGTGCAGAGAAAAATAAATTGTAAATCTGTATAAGCGTAAATTTGCATGCATGTAAAAGAGTAGTTCCCCTTTTTGCTTGCACAAACTACGTTTCAAAACATACTATATTTTCTTCATAGCCTAAGGTTGAATGGTAGGGGTTGAGTTAAAAATCTTCACTTTTTTTCAAAAATGGACGAAAATATTAAGCAATTTATCACACATAATGAATTGTAAAAAAAATCTTAGTCCGAAGGATTTTTTTATTTTTTGATATGTTGTTGCCCTGTAAATTTGTATTCTATATTTGAAAAAAAAGTGGGGGTGTTTCTAGCTACTTCTTTTGCTACAGAGCTATGAGTGAAAGGGTACGTTTTTTGCTTTTTATGAAAATGGAAAGACAATGACACACCCTTTGTTTCCCTATTGTTGTGGCAACAATAGGAGGGAACTCCCACTGTTGGAGTCGTGTTGCGCTCGCTAAGAAGCAAATATAGGGCAATATATCACACATAATGAGTTGTAAAAAAATATCTAGTCCGAAGGATTTTTTTATTTTTTGATATGTTCTTGCTCTGTAAAATTGCATTCAATATATGTAAAATAAATGGGGGTGTTCCGAGCTACCTTTCTTGCCACAGAGCTACGAGTGATAGGGTATGTTTTACGCTTTTTGGCAAGCGAAATTGTCAATGTCCCGTGGCAACAATAGGGAAATTCCCTTTGTTAGAGTCACCAGAGGGGTTACTTTCACGACCAGTCTCTACCTATATCAGCTAAGTGTGTGCAGTTAGTGGAGACGACAACTTAAAGTGTTTATAATGGGGGGAGGGAGGGGGGGGGGGGGGGGGGGGGGGGGGACCCGCCAACTTTATGCCTCCATAAAAAGATTTTTAATTTATCAAGACCTCCCGCACCAATGGTTTTGAATTAGTTATCTTAAATACCCCCATCCCCATACTTACGTATTTCTCTTTAAAATAGCGACTATGGAGAAATATGCAAGCAACTCAATACAATTGCAATCAAGTCTTTATTACTGGGAAATGAAAAATTGTCACCAAGCGACTATAACGTCATAGCCGTGCAATTTCAATTTTGGCCGTCGGTTCTATTTCCATACATTTGAAGGGCCAATCAGTAAATTTTGTTATTGTACAGTGTGCATTCATTTTCAAGTTTCATTCAGTTTTAAATACAATGTACACAATCTAATGAAATGAAGGTGACTTTAAAGCAATGTTGATGTCATTATGTGAGAGATGACATAAAACGTAATAAATTCATCAGGTAACCACGTACGAACTAGTCTTTATCAAGCCCTGCGTGGAGGCTACTGGCAGTAAATTTGCATTCAGAGGTGTCATATTGAATGGAAAATATAAACTATAAATGTCGCCGATTCTTTATTGCTAGGACAATACTAGAAAAACGATGCGAAACCAATTACTAGTATCTTTAATCGTCGATTGCTGTTGGTCAATAAAGACATCAAACCGACTGCAACAAAAAGATTGGGGCAGGCGATATCTGTTAATGATACTCATAAGTCAGATGACGCATATTTTGAGAGCGTGTTTTTCGACCAATTTCGACCTCCATATAATTAGATATTTACGACATGTAGTCATGCAATGTCCAAGGTTGAGCACTAAAGCACTGAAATGTTTAATACTTTGAAATACATCAGCAGATACATTGGAACTATATTTAGTGATAACTGTGCCGAAACATTCAATTGTTTGATAGGAAAGGAGACCAAAGACCTGGATACAGATACTGTGCATACTATATGGACGATCTCTGGAATATTTCCCTGGTGGGGGGGGGGGGGGGGGGGAGGGGGGCAATCAGGTACAGAGGGGGGCCGCACACACGTTATGTATTTTGCAGAAGAAGGGGTCTTTTTTAAGACCTACGCATGTCCGCAATTTTGTTAAAACTAGGGGGTGAAAATCCCCTCACAATCCACGAAATATACGCGGCTCTGACGCCAAGTGACTCCCGAAGTGACTGGGCTTCCGAGTTTGCTGCCGCCACTTGCTGCCGCTAAACAGGCAGAGGATTATAAAATCTATAGTTAAAATACGTGTTCCCGTTCATCCAATGTCAGTGTTTTGATAAAAGAAGGGGTGTTTATTAACTGGAAAAAGTTAAAATAAGGGTGCTTTTTTGGCCAGAAATCAGTGCTTTAGGGGTTTAATATCTTAAATGTTGAAAATGTTGATTCCTCCCCGGGGAATATGTATCTCAGAATCTACCAACAGGTCTGTAATAGTACTAGAACAGGTATCAGCTAGCGGGTGGATACTTCAGATACCACGGATACTGAATCCTTACCATTTAATCAGTCTTAGCACCCTGGTCTTGTCTAAATGCTGTCTTACTAATTGGTCAAATCCAGCAGTCTCCATTAAACATTGTTGTGGTTCCGCTTGGTTATTCTATGGTGTATCGTCTTTCTCTGTTCATGTATTATTTGCGTTGGTACTAGTGACTTTCTCGCACGGTAATTTTGCCGTTCCCTCACAGTACCCAACACTTCCAAAATTTATTTTCGTGATAGCAAACAAGAGATTAACAGTTTTACGAGGATGCTCTATTTACAACCTCTGAGCTAATGACATTCCAACTTATGTTGATAAATAAAACGTGATTCAGGTAATTTAGTTTTGTTGTGTTTTTCAAATTACGAGCAGGACACATTATTTCCTATGCAATACCTCTTTAAACAAGGTATTTCAGTAATTTTACTCTGTAGTAGTATGTTGTTGTATTCTGCAATTTTCTATGTTGTTTATTTGTATCATTATGTCCTGAGACAAAGTCAATAAAAATACATACATATATATATAATTAACTTTAATCATTTCTACTCAAAACTATTTTCCAAGTTGAAGTATTGCGGAGCGCATTTCATTTGCATTCACCCTAGTTAGATTCACCCTAATGAAAGATATTCCACATGAATTTGTGTCATTCAGTATTATTCACAGACTTGTACTAGTGACTTTCTCGCACGGTAATTTTGCCGTTCCCTCACAGTACCCAACACTTCCAAAATTTATTTTCATGATAGCAAACAAGAGATTAACAGTTTTACGAGGATGCTCTATTTACAACCTCTGAGCTAATGACATTCCAACTTATGTTGATAAATAAAACGTGATTCAGGTAATTTAGTTTTGTTGTGTTTTTCAAATTACGAGCAGGACACATTATTTCCTATGCAATACCTCTTTAAACAAGGTATTTCAGTAATTTTACTCTGTAGTAGTATGTTGTTGTATTCTGCAATTTTCTATGTTGTTTACTTGTATCATTATGTCCTGAGACAAAGTCAATAAAAATACATACATATATACATAATTAACTTTAATCATTTCTACTCAAAACTATTTTCCAAGTTGAAGTATGGCAGAGCGCATTTCATTTGCATTCACCCTAGTTAGATTCACCCTAATGAAAGATATTCCACATGAATTTGTGTCATTCAGTATTATTCACAGACTTGTACATACTTTTTTAAAGCTAACAGTATACTCGGCGGTAGGGTAGTGTAGGAAACGGCGAACAACACTGCATGAAACGTAATTCACCCTGCCCTTTTACGCACACATACTGCAAAAGGTTCATCTTTTATTCTGGAAAATTTAATTGCCTTTGTGCGAACGGCAGAAAAATAATTGCTAAGTCTCTCAACAGTACGCTACGGCGGGATTTATGTCGCATCCATCCCTGACGTTCATGTCACTCATGCCTCACTCCCATGATATGCGCAACAATGTGACGTCTCCCAACAATCGAAAAAAAAACTGGTGCGGGCATCCTTAAGCAATAACCGCTATATTAGGTTAAACATAGGGAAAGATAGTTCTTACTGGAGCCTTGTTTGACACAAAGCTGATTTGCTTTAATGACGCTTCTGAAACCCATTGACCAGTTGATGCAAAAATCCACTTCGATGGATATTGCCGCGAAGGGGGGGGGGGGGGGTGGGGGGACGTAGGTACAGATTATTTAAATTGAATTCCAGCTGGAAGCAATTGCTAACCCGTGTCTAGCGCTCAACCAGCTTGAAGAATACTTAAAGATAAGCTGCATGGCGCTCGAGAGTGTTTTAAGACAAACATTAATGCTGTATCAACATCCATTTGGAATACATAGAAGTCAAATCCCATTCTTGAAAAATTGAGGGTAAATGCCATTAAATAAAAATTATCATTGATCACCTGCATCTTACAACCGTTCTTTGGTTGTGAAGGTTTTCAACCAAACCAAAATTTGCTTAAGCTTTCTTGAAAGTTTGTATGGAAAATGTTTAATAAAGCAGCAGCACAAAAAAGGAACATATGTGTGCTTGTCCCCCAATGGTGAAAAAGTTTTATTAATTAACGATACTAGTAATTGTATTGCTTAGTAACCCTAGACAACTTTATTTTGGAAGAAGAACTAAATTTCAAATATAATATTTACACAACTATAGGAAACTATTTGTGTCAAATTCAAATTCGACACATTTTGCGAGTATTACTCTAGCGTGTGTATTATTTTGGTTCTTTCATAATAAAGCGAATGTATTTATATAGCATTTGTGTTAAAACGCATAGAAAACATGATCATACAACTTTCTGATGGGACCATAGTCTTCTATCTAAAGAGAGTATTGTATCCTACGAAATGTAAACTAATTTGCACACCTTGGCAACCTTAACCACTTGGTCTTTGGTCACAGAAAAAGGCAGACAAAATAAATACGCCCGCCTGTAATCTAGGTTAACCCTGCTATTGCCTAATACTGCAAAAAGAGGTGAAAATGACCGAAACCCTGGCACATTGGTACTCACCTAAGAGTATACTCAGCTATCTAATGAATACCAACATGACAGAGTTTAGATGGTTTTCAAAAATCGTTCCATCCTTGTGCTGCGGAGAAAAGTAGCCTTAGCATTGGAAGGTTTAATCACCCGATGACAAACGGAAAAACTTACCCCATTCCTTATCCTGCACGTGTACAAATATGTCTAACCTGCTGCTGATGGCTAATTTGGCCAATACAATATGAGGAAAAAAACGTAAAATTACTGAAACCCCCGCACATGGGTACTCACCTGGGAGTACTCTGCGCGCGCTTTCCAATGAATACCAATATGACAGGGTTTAGATGGTTTTCAAAAATCTTTGCGTCCTTTTGCTCTGGACGAAGGTAGCCTCAGTATTGGAAGGGTTAATATTATACTAATTATACTAGTTAATATTGATATTATGAGAAAATGTTCATATCTCCAAAACCAGTAAACACAACAACATTAATGTTAGATACACAATTATCACCTGCTCTGCTGTAATTCTCGATGCTGATTGGTCAAAAGGTGCGCTTGTTTATACTACGCAGATTTAATATCGAACGTGTGAATTTCATATCATACGCGGAAATCGATATCACATATTAACCAGCAATGAGATGCAGTTGATGTCTTACCTGGAAGATCCGGTGATGAATTCGTAACACCCTGTTTGAAAGTGAAGTCCGGCCTGCTATCCACCCCCAATCATCCGTATGGATGCCTTCGGGTGCGTATCAGGCCGGACGCGTTTTTTGAAACCAGGGCGTAGCTGATAAGGTATCGAAGCTTCTACATCATTTAAAAAAAAGAATTGCAAGGCGGTTGAGAATATCCATCTAATTAAAACATCAACAATAAAATTGAATCTCAACTATATAATCTCATTAGCACTATAAAATCGCATAACACGAATTGCAAGACGGTTGATAATATCCATTCAATCAATGCAATAAAATAAGATTAAATCTCAACTATATAATCTCTCTGGCACTATATAATCTCAAAACACGAATGGCAAGACGGTTGAGAATATCCATTCAATAAATGCATCAACAATAGAATTGAGTCTCAACTATATAATCTTATAACACGAATTGCAAGACGGTTGAGAGTATCCCTTCAATTAATGCATCATCAATAATTAAGTCTCGAAACACAAATTGCAAGAGGGTTGAGAATACATATTCATTTAAAATATCAACAAAAATTGATGTAAGATGTAAGACACAAAGCAACTCTAGAGGCATCTTTTCTTTTGTTCAAAAGTTTGCAAGAGGTATGTAGTACTTCATGGAGCGCTCAAGGAACCTGGCTTTCATTCATATCTTTCTGATAGAAACATCTTCCAGGGTACTTGAAAATTCTTTTTTTACTATAACTAATCAGAAGTTTCTTTTTACCAAATATTTTGGTAATTCACGCCTCCGTTTCAATCTATTCTAAATAACATTTCAAGGAGTTGATGTCACTTTCAAAGGGTAAAATATAGATATGAATGGTTTTATATTGGTTATTTACTTTTTCACACTATATTGGGATAAATATACTTTCATTTATTGCTAACTTATATTTCTTTTAAAACATTTTACCCCTTTTCCTGAAACCACATTTACAAAATGGATACTATCTTGATAATGCACACAAAGGGTACAGGAAATAAGTGTTCTACTGGCTGTCTGTAAAATCCAACAAGCCTCAACAGCTGCCGCCACCTACCGGGAGAACCAAATATTATTTAATCCATTAACGCTCACAATAGTCAAAGGGCCTGGCAATATTGATGACATTTTGCACGTATCAGCATTATTATGAAGATATTCGATGGAGAAATGATGATCAGCATAAATCCAACAACACTTCCTCAAATGCTTTGTGAAAGCATTCTCAATTTCAAATGCATTGTAAAATGTGTCAGAGATCCAGACGCCACTCTCTGGAGGAACTCTTCAGCATTAATGGATTGATTGATAATGTAGCGGAATGGATCCCTGGCCGAAGGGATGATCCGACTGACAAACAGAATCACCTTACTTAAATAAAAGGTTTCTTAGTTCTCTCTTGAAATGAAATAAAGCTCAGTTGGGTTTTCTGACTCTTAGAATAACGCTTAGCGAAGGTTGGGGATGGATGTGGTGTTGAAGAGAAGACGGGACGAGCAAGTATAAATCAACAATACAGTTTAATCATCACAGTACAATATACATACCACCGCACTCTTTCTCTATACAGCAGCATCAACACAATAAGTCCACTCTATGTAAATGACCATCACGACATCACAAGTCCACAAAAAGTTTTTGATCTCTCTAATATCTGGTCTCAATGTCTGGTAAATCCGGATGTAAATACACACTCTGCTCAGCTACAGTTCTTCTCTATGCTGTCATCATAATCCTCTCTATATACACATAATAATCCGTGAACAGCTTCAGTCTCTTTCTGGCTACTTGACCTTGTAATCGTTACTCTCTGGGTAGTCTAAATCCAGCTCTCAAGCACCTTAATCCGTCTGTAAACACCTCTGTCGTTACCTCTACTTCTACTCTACTCTAACTCTAATCTAAGACTGACGTGATTTCGAATCTAACCTAATTTCCCGCCCTTCCTTCCAATCGCACGCGCGGTACATCAATCGTTGAGGCCGCACGAGCGCTACGTCACTGAGCACTCGGAATAACTAGATACTTTGTAGCACGTCTAAATGCTAGGCTCTGCGAAGGCGGAGACCCAGCTTACAATAATAGAAGTGACGGAACATGACCTGTTTCATAGCCCTGGGGTCATTCCGTCACACAGCCCCCGACTTGCTCTGAATCGTCCTCGATTCTTAAATTTCAAAAATTTCCAAAAAGGGAACTCTAAACGTAACTCGAACGTTAACAAACAATTCTCTCGAACAAGTTCTAAACTCGTCTGTTATGAACAGACTAACCCAGTGACACACAGGTCACTAAACACAGTATAGGAATACTAACTTCTAATGTACACAATTCCCGAGAGTGGACAAGTCCTGGACTTCCGGTCCAACTCTCCCAATTATCGCTCACTTTGTTTACTTTCAATATCGCTCAGCGAAATACTCTTAACTCTCGAAATCTACATAAACACGAACTCTGCACTGGAGCGGAATACTTAAAAAGAACTACCATAACTACTAATTAAAAATAAACGCATCTCTATTACCTAAACGTTAAACGTTAATTCTTAAAATACTCGACTTATATAAAATCTTTGACTAGAAAAATAGCACTCTGAGTTAACTCTAAGAACAATAGAAACATTGATAAAAACATGGCAAGATAAAAACAATCAAAATCATGCAATACAGTGGTTTACTCACGTTACGGCTACCAGCTGTTGTGTCGCTAAGGTCTCAAAATTGTTCGCTTATTTTAAGTTCACTAAAAATGTGAACGACTCCGACACACCAGCATAGTCCAAAATCTCTCAAGTGTCACTTCGTTAAAACTTCTCCTTGGTCGCCGATTTCTTCCTGGGACGTCATGGATGGTACACAGGTCCGGTAGTTCGTAGAGTAGTCAATAATAATCCAATAATTAGGCACAAAAATCGTCGTGACTTGTTAATCCGTCGCCACAGACGATGGACGTAGTAAGTTGGCACTTCGGGTAATTATCCATGGAAGAGACACAAATCCTCGTGACTGGGTAATCCAGCGCCACAGAGGATGGACGGAGATAGGTTGTATCAGGAAGGGCAGGCAGGTCGAAGGTTCGACCGCTGCTGCTGGGTACTCCAGCGCCAGGAAATAAAAGTAGAAGTCTCATGATGATCACAATAAAAATAATAAATAAATAAATAATGGTTCGCTCAGGCGTAAGATAAATTGGTTCGCTTAATGCGTGAGATCGAGGTTGTCTGTTCTTTCTTGCCCCAAGTTTCTTCACTTAAGCATCCGAGTCGGGCATGGGTTCCGAGTCGGAGAAGGGGTCCGAATCGGAGATAAGGATGATCCCGTCAGCCGCATCCCGGTCTGCAATCTGCTGTCGTCGCATCCCCTCCAACACCCCCCGATCAAAGGCCTTCCTCTCGAGGTCCATTCGGATTTCATCGATGCGCGCCCTGGTGAATTTCTCCATGTATGTCATCAGTTCATCAGGGCTGGTTCTCACGATGGGGCTCAACACGTTGGCATCGAAGGTGAGACGACGAGACTGCTCGACAACTTGTCCTCGCTGGACTGCTCTGATGTCGTAGGCTACCGCCAGGGTTCGCCTCACTTCAACTTGGTCTGTTTCTCGGTCTTCTACTGGTGGGAATCGGGCCATGGTCGCTTCACTCCCCACCATCGTTCGCGGTCTCGAAGTTCGGCCTCCGCTCAGTTCGTTCCACTGTAGTTTTAGGTCTTCCAGGCTTGTCGTCAGGGCGTCTATTTCTTCCTGCTTTCCGGCTGACTGCTCCTGGACAAGTCGGATTTCATTCTCCGCCGCCGTCAGCTGCCGATCTCGACGTTCTATCTGGTGCGGCATATGGTCGATCTCTAATCGGCAACTCTGCACCAGTTCTTGCGCTTCTTTGGCCTCTAGTCGGATCTCCGTCACCTGCTTCTGTAGAGTCAGCCTCTCTTGGTCTTGGCAGTGGGCAGCCTGCATGGCTACCTTCGTGGCCTCTTTGTTGGTGTGTTTCTCTAACCGGAGATCTTCCAGCGCCGTCTCGCAACACTCTCTGTAGTTCGCAGCATCCTGTTCTGCTGCCTTCAAGCGAACGTCAAGCTGCCTCTTGACTTCTTCAGCTTCTTCCATGCTGAGTAGGGTTTCGGCCAGCATCTTTTCGGTGGTCTCTTTCTTTCTCTTGTAGTTCTCTGTTGCCTTCGCTGTCTCTGCGCCAGCCCACTCTGCCATTTCATGTCGGATGCTGGTCACTTTCCGGCGTAGCTGCTGGATGGTTCGCCCATCGTCTCGTCGACCCGCCACGGCCCTCTGCTCGGACTGGTGGGCTAGCAGGAGCGAGTCTTTCTGGGCTCGACACCTGTCGCTCAGCTCTCTGTACTGCCGCTCTAACTCAGTCTCGTGTAGCGTCATCAGGTCGATTTTCTGCTCCATCTCGGCTTTCGTCTTCAGCGATACCTTGTGGCTTTCTTCGAGGGCACTGTACTTTTCCCTCCAGAGGTCCTCCACATCTTGCATGGACTGTAAAAGTTCTGCTTCGACGCTCTGGATTCGCTGTGCCAGCTCGTCCCGCTCTGCCTCGGCCCTCTTCGCCCTGTCTGTATTAGCTTCATACCGCACGTGAGCCGGTTGCACTCCACGGGGATGGTCGTCTCGAGGGTAGCCTCCCGCCGCTCCGGGCTCGCTACCTTGGTGCCAGTTATCGCCTCCCCCATAGCTGCGCCTGTCGGTATCTCGCCTGCTTTCTTCTCGGGAGTTTCTGCGGGTGCGAGGTGGTGAGGGTGTCCTCGTTCGCTTCCTTGGTGGTGGAGTCTCGCCTTCCCATCTTCTCGCCTCCATGCGATACATCGCACTCGCCGAAGTAGGCCGCACCATCGGATCGAACGGCGTCGCTCCCCTCTCTGTTTGCTGGTATCTCTCCTCGTCGATCTCAAGACGTCGGGCAGGGAAATCCGGGTCGTCGACGGTGCTAAACGGGTGCTCCGATGGGTAGAATGGAGCCCCAGGCACGATGTGTCCGTCTTCGACTGCATAATACCCCTTCTTCCACTTGACTTGTATGCACTCGAGTTCTTCGGCGTGATGTTTCATGTAGTGCATCTTCATCTCGGTAAAGTTGCAGTCTACGTAGGTGCACCGTCCGCCATGTCCCGTTCCCTTGTAGCTCAGGCACCTCCACGCGTGTATTCCCCTTCCATCGTGCAAGTCTAGGTTGTGTCGGCCCATATCTCGAAAATTCCTCTTGCAGATGCCGCAGTATCCCTCTTCTCGAAGCGAGTGTGTCGGCTGCATGCTCATGTTGCTTTCTTTTGTATCGGATGACTTGTTGACAATGGGATTAGCGGCGATTAATTCGTGATCTGTTTGGTTCGCTCAGGCGTGAGATGAAGAATGGCGTCTTTCCGCTAACTGGGTCAATCTGGTGATGCGGTTCCGGGGGTGTGGCACCCCTTGGAGACATCTGATTGGTTCTCAGGTGACCTCTGCGACACTTGTTGTTTCTCGGACTCTTTCGCGCCGCCATCCTCCACCATCACCGCCGAAATATCTCAAGTCTCCCCGTTCTCCAGCCTCCACGTTCCCGCATTCTATTCAGTTACTGCTTGACTGCTTGCCATCAGCTCGGTTGGTTTCTATTTCGCCGCGCGGAGATTATTTCTGTACTTTCGCCCACGGCAAATTCCTCGCTTCGCCAACTAGGTCAAACTCAGCCACTGCCGTGACGTCATGCGGGGACTCCCTCTCACGTGCGGGGAAACCCCTTGGTCTCCAGATGGGACTTCTCACTCGACTCGCCAACACTCGACGCAGCAACAGGCACAGTTCGCCGCTCTCCACAGTCTCCATTCTCCTGCAGTCTCTCACGCCAGAGCGTCTCTATGTCTTCTCTCCAGCAACTTTCTAACGCCAGAGCGAATCTTCTTCTCTTCTCCAGCAACTTCTTGACGCCAGAGCGAATCTTCTTCTCTTCTCCAGCAACTTCTTGACGCCAGAGCGATTCTTCTTCTCTTCTCCAGCGATTTCCTACGCCAGAGCGATTCTTCTTCTCTTCTCCAGCGATTTCCTACGCTAGAGCGATTCTTCTTCTCTTCAGTTTTCACACTTCAGAAATTTCTTTTGTCTTCACTGTTCTTGGTGGTCTGGATGATGCCTTCACCCTACTCCCCCTCTTCTTTTACGCTACAATCTCCTGATTGTTCTGGGATTTTTCTTCCGGATGCCTTCCTTTCTCGTTTCTATGGCAACCATTTCTCCCCAGGTGTCATCTTAAGGACTTTCTGTCGGACATTTTCTCTCCATCGTCTTTTCCTGCTGGTACTCAGGCGGTTGTCACTTTTCCAAGCGGACGAAATCACCATTCTTGAGCTAAAAGGTATCTTGAGGGTGTCGACAATTTCGGATTTGGTACTTTACTTGGCGTTCTTCTCTCCCTTCAAAACGACTCCTCCTCCAGCCAGACGAATATTCTTCAGTCCTCACGGTGCATTAGCTTTTGAGTTGATGTCAGCATGATCCAGGGTTGTAGGAGTTATCCTTGTTGCTGGCTAGTCTTGCCATTTCCCCTGCTACCAGCCGGCACAGCATATACACGCGTATTTCGTAGCTCGAACTTCAGTGTCTTGTCTTTCTCTATCCTTCACACTTCCATACGATCTCTCTCTGCCTTAGACCACCTGGTTTCCTTCACTCTCTATTCACACCCATAGCGCTGCGGAGCTCTTCTTTCTCTCCGCCCCGAGGTTCTCTGGGAATTTTCTTTCTCTGGTCTCACGTCGGGTTGGTCATCACCACTTTCGGAGTCTACCGATGTCGGAATCTCGTGTTCTCTCGGCTCATCCTCAGCTCCATCGGTGCTAGACCAATCCCCGGGCTTGACAAAGGTTATCAGCCTCTCTCCATTGACCACTGTTCTCTTTCCTTTCCTGTCTTCTATTCGGTACGTCACGTCGGCCATCACGTCGATCACGGTATAGGGTCCCTTGCACTTGTGTTCAAACTTGGCAGCTCTACCCTGTCTTCTAACCTTGGTGATCAGCCAGACTAAGTCTCCCACGTCTCTCCGGTGGCCCATTGCCCCCCGATCATGCTGCAGTTTCTGTCGTCGCATTGCTTGACCGGTGACTTCTCTGGCCCGTCGGTGGACTTTAGCCAATTTCTCTCGGAGGTCCCAAGTGTGCTCCAGCTCGTCCTGCTCCACCAGGCTGGTGGGCAACTCGGACATGGTGAGTGCCAAGGGGACGGTCATCTCTCTTCCAAACAGCATCATGTGTGGTGTCTGTTGAGTGGTCTCATGCACACTGGATCGGTAAGCCATCAGGGTGAGGGGTAAGATTTTATCCCAGTTGTCGTGTTCTTCTCCTATCAGGCTTCTGATCATGGCTCCCATCGTACGGTTGAACCTCTCCACCATTCCATTTCCCTCAGGGTGATAGGCAGTAGTTCTTGTCTTGCGTATTCCCAGTAATCTGCACACCTCCTGGAACAGCGTACTCTCGAAGTTTCTTCCCTGATCGCTGTGGATGGAGACAGGGGTACCATATCTGCTGACGAAGTCATTCACCAGGGCCTCGGCTACCGTCTCGGCTGTCTCGTCCGGCAAGGCATAGGCTTCTACCCACTTGGTAAAATAACAAGTGATGACTAGGATCTTCGAGTTCCCTCTGGCTGTCTCCGGCAGCGGTCCATACATGTCTATGGCGATTCTCTCAAAGGGCGTCCCCGATCTCACAATGGTCATAGGATTCTTCCTGGTCCTGCCTCCCGGTCCCTTGGCTCTGACGCAGACCCCGCACTGGGCCAGCCAACTCCTGACGTCAGCTCGCATGTCATACCAGAAGTACTTCTCATGTAGACGTGCCACTGTTCGCTTCACTCCCAGATGAGCTGTCCACCTCTCACCGTGGGCTTGCTGTAGGAACTCTTTCCGCTTGCTCCTTGGAACCAGCACTTGAGTGTGAACTTTCGCTCCGTCGGAACTCTCCCACTTTCTGTAGATGACACCTTCTCTCATCTTCAGGCGTTGCCATTCTCCCCAGTAGGACCTGGTGGCCAAGCTGTGTTCGGATATCTCATTCCATCTGGGTCTCTCTTCCCCCCTGGCCAGCCTAGTCCAGATTGGCGCGATGTCGGGGTCTTCTTTCTGTAATTCTCTCCACTCAGCATTCGTCCACAGCGGCTGTATAGTGACCGCTGCCACCCTGTGGTTTTCCTCTGGACGAAGGCAGGTGATGTTCTCTTCCACCTCTTCAGGCGATTCACTCTCTGTACTCTTGATTTCGGGGTCACCACTGTCGGAGCTTCTCCCCCTCTCTGGTTGTTCGTTTGGCCGTCTGCTCAAGCCGTCGGCGTTACCGTGACTCCTGCCAGCTCTGTGCACAATTTCCTTGTTGAACTCTGCCAGGGTATTCTGCCACCTGGCCCACATTCCCGTGGCGTCTTTGAAGGTTTGCAACCACCTCAAGGCGGCGTGATCTGTGCGTAGCTTGAACTTTCTTCCTATCAGGTAGTGCCGGAAATACTTGCAGTAGAAAACCACCGCCAACAGCTCTCTCTTTGTCACGCTGTAGTTCCTCTCCGACTTGCTCAGCCCCCGACTTGCATATGCTATGGGTCTCTCTACGCCGTCTTGCACCTGCGACAATACCGCCCCGATTCCTGTGGCACTGGCGTCGGTATCTAAGATGAAGTCTTCCTCACTGCTAGGGTAGGCTAGGATGGGGGCCTCCACCAATTTCTTCCGCAGTGTCTCGAAGGCAACCTGGCATTCGGTGGTCCACAAGAAGGGTCTGTTCTTCTCCGTCAGCCTATGCAGGGGACGGGCAATGGTCCCGAAATTCTGTACAAACCTCCTGTAGTACGACGCAGTCCCCAGGAAGCTGCGTACCTCTGTCTGCGTGGTGGGCACTGGCCACTCTCTCACTGTCTCGATCTTCTCAGGGTCCGTCATGACTCCCTCCTCCGTCACCACGTGCCCCAGGTAATGTACTCTCTTCTGGAATAAGCGACACTTGCTGGGCTTGAGCTTCATTCCTGCCTGTCCTATTCTGCTCAGGATCGCATCCAGGCGGTCCAGGGTCTGCTGCTCTGTTTTCCCGAAGATGATGACGTCATCCAGGTAGATGAGGCAGGTTTCCCACTGTAATCCCGACAGCACTGTTTCCATCAGCCGCTCGAAAGTACCGGGTGCTGTACTCAAGCCAAAGGGCATGACTTTCCAGGAATACAACCCCCCGCTGGTGATGAACGCGGACTTCTCTTGTGCACTCTTGGACATTCCCACCTGCCAGTAGCCGCTGGCCAGGTCAAGGGTACAAAACCACTTGCTTCCTCCCAAGGCATCTAGTGAATCATCGATTCTGGGTAAGGGGTAGGCGTCCTGGATGGTGTGGCTGTTCAGACGTCGGTAGTCTACGCACAGACGGGTCGTGTTGTCTTTCTTTTTCACCATCACCACTGGTGCCGCCCACGGGCTCGCCGACGGCTCTATCAGGTCCCTCTTCAGCAGGTCGTCCACTATTTCCTTGGCTTCTGTTTGTTTCCAAAACGGGAACCTTCTGGCCGGCTGTCGCAATGGTCGCAGGTCTGGGGGTGTCCTGATCTCGTGCTGGACCAAATGGGTCCGCCCCAGGTCGTCTGGCCCACTAGCAAAAGCACTCTGGTGTTTGGTCAGCAGCTCCGCCAGTTTCTTCTTCCCTTCCGACGACAGGTTTTCACTTCCTTCTTTACACAATGGCCGCAGGAAGTCGGGCATCTTTTCTGTACATCTTTTCTGCTCTGGTTCTTTCTTGGTTTCCACGGGGACGGGTGGCTCTCCGGCCACCGGGTTCACTACTCCTGCTGGCGTGCCCTTGTAGATCGTGATAGGTTCGCTGGTGGTATTGAGGAGTCGGATGGGTATATAATCTTTGCCCACATCCACCAGTGCTTTCCCCACCATAACGCCCCTCTGTCCCATCTTCCCCTTCGAACTAGGTTCCACCAATCCTGATCCTCTCACTCTCTCCAATTCTTTCGTGCGGCCGCAGATATACCCCGTGGTCAGGATTTCCTTTCGGGGGGGTATCACCACTGTTCTGTCCGCCAGCACCTTGCAACACTTCGACAGCCCTGATATTCTCTGGCTGATGTAGGGGACTGTTTTTCCTCCCTCGAACTCGACTTGTTGAGTATGATGGTTCACCATGATTCCACCCGCTCTCTGTAGTCCTATACCTAACACGACGTCATCGGCTATCTCGGCGATCATGAAGTGTCCTACCAATATCGTTCCACACAAATCCACTTCTAGTTCCACTTCTCCCCGAACTGTCACTGGTGATTTGTCGATGGAGACTAGCCTCTCTCTGCACTCTCTCAGGGCTAGGTCGTTTCTATTCGGGTGGTTCAGGTAGACCTCGGGCGAGATAATCGACTTCGTGGCGCCGGTATCCAACAAGCATTCGTACTCTTTTCCTCCTATCTTTCCAATCATGTAGGGGCTCCCCTCATCTTCCCCGTCGAAGTGTATTTTCTTGGGCGTCTGTTCTACTCCTCCTGTGCCGGCCCTCCTGCCCCGGGGGCGGCACTCGGTCCGTTTCCCGAACCGGTCTTGTTGGGACAGTCTCTCGCCATGTGAGCTGGCTGTCGGCAGCTATAGCACAGGAACGGCCTCTGTGGTCCTCCAGCACCCTCCCATCTTCTGGGCTGCAACTTCAGGACGAGTTCTTCCAGGGCTTCTAATTTCGCTTGGATGGTGTTATCCGCAGTGGGTGTCACGGTCCCCACCTGTCGGGCTACCGTGGTCAGCAGGGGTTTTCCCTTCAGCTCTTTCGCGCCACGCCCACTTTCGGTGCCCTCATACTTGATGGCTAGGTGCACTGCTTCCTCCAAGGTCTGGGCATCCCCTCTGGCGGTCAAACGCTGTATCTTCTCGTCTGCAATCATCTCGATGAACGCCTTCTTCATGAGACGATCCTTCAACTTCCCTTCTGCGTCGGGGTAGGCCAGGGTGAACAGCCGTCTACACACGTCACCCAACTCCTGCAGACTCTCTTCTGGCTTCTGGCGACGCTGCGCTAACTCCATGGCGTGTTTCTCGGCCTGGTCATCCGATGCGTAGCGCTGGTCAAGAACCCTGACGATGTTTCGGTACGAGGATCTCTCGGCGTCGGACAGGTGCTGCACCACCCGTTGGGCTCCTCCCTTCATAGCCGCGATAAGGCACAGGCTTTTCTCGCTGTCGCTCCACTTGTTGAGCTTCGCTGTCGCCTCGAAGTGCATGCGATAATCCACCCATGACTCGCTCACCCCGTCAAAGCGGTCCACTCGGGCGTTTCGCCAGTGCTCGGATGTCTTCGGCCGTTGGGGCTCGCCCGTTCCCTCTGTCCGTGCTGCCATGGCCCGCTGCGTCTCCGCTATCGTCTTCAACGTTCCTCCCATCAGGGCTGCCATGTCTGCTATCACCTGTTCCATACCAATCGGCTCTCTCTCTCTCGCGGTGACTCTGTACCTCGGGTCGGGGCTGTCGTCCGCCCCGCCCCCACAATTCCCTTCCTGGGAAAGTCAATCACCCCGGAGCTGCTACTGGCCAACGGCACTTCCATCAGGGGCACCGTAGTGTCCAACGAAGCGTTGACCGCTCCTCTTCTACTCGCCGAGGGATGGCCTGGTGGTGCTCGTGTACCGCAATCAGCTTCTGTCCTCTGCTCGGCTCTGGAGGTCACCCGCTCCCCTGTGACGTCACGGCACGGTCGATCTGGCGCCACCGACTCTGCATCTGACGACGAATCTCCCGCCTCTGCCTTGCTATCTCTCTGAAGAACCGCTTGTCTCTCAGCTACCGGTCGCTCGGACGGCCACTCTGTCGCTCGGGTTGCACCAAATGAACGATCTGCTGACATAAAATCGTCCAAACGGGCACCCGAGATCTGTTCTCTGAAAGTGTTAACGGTTCGCTCAGGCGTAAGAAAGGTTCGCTCAATGCGTAAGGAATCGGTTCGCTCAGGCGTAAGAAAGGTTCGCTTTATGCGTGGTTTGGACGATAATTCTGTGTCTTGAGGTGGACTCAATGCCACTTTTGGTGAATGTTCTCGCCCAAACTCCGATCCCGATCTGTTGGTCGCCGCCATCGCCAGTGACTGCGCCGCCAGCCACGGCTGCGTGATGTCTAACCCCTCGAGCCGCAACGCACCGTCCGCCTGTTCCTCCACCACCTCGACAATTTGCTTTCGTTCCGCTTCACCTTCCATCCCCACTGATTATTACTACCAACTGTGAGTTCGTTCCGACAAAAAGTTTCGAGAATTTCGCCGATAGTGTTAAACACTATCCCACCGCTGTCACCAAAGAAGAGTGTGCTATATGTAGCGGAATGGATCCCTGGCCGAAGGGATGATCCGACTGACAAACAGAATCACCTTACTTAAATAAAAGGTTTCTTAGTTCTCTCTTGAAATGAAATAAAGCTCAGTTGGGTTTTCTGACTCTTAGAATAACGCTTAGCGAAGGTTGGGGATGGATGTGGTGTTGAAGAGAAGACGGGACGAGCAAGTATAAATCAACAATACAGTTTAATCATCACAGTACAATATACATACCACCGCACTCTTTCTCTATACAGCAGCATCAACACAATAAGTCCACTCTATGTAAATGACCATCACGACATCACAAGTCCACAAAAAGTTTTTGATCTCTCTAATATCTGGTCTCAATGTCTGGTAAATCCGGATGTAAATACACACTCTGCTCAGCTACAGTTCTTCTCTATGCTGTCATCATAATCCTCTCTATATACACATAATAATCCGTGAACAGCTTCAGTCTCTTTCTGGCTACTTGACCTTGTAATCGTTACTCTCTGGGTAGTCTAAATCCAGCTCTCAAGCACCTTAATCCGTCTGTAAACACCTCTGTCGTTACCTCTACTTCTACTCTACTCTAACTCTAATCTAAGACTGACGTGATTTCGAATCTAACCTAATTTCCCGCCCTTCCTTCCAATCGCACGCGCGGTACATCAATCGTTGAGGCCGCACGAGCGCTACGTCACTGAGCACTCGGAATAACTAGATACTTTGTAGCACGTCTAAATGCTAGGCTCTGCGAAGGCGGAGACCCAGCTTACAATAATAGAAGTGACGGAACATGACCTGTTTCTTAGCCCTGGGGTCATTCCGTCACAATAACCATGGCACGTCACTATAACAGCTTGAAAAGGTCAAATGGATGATTGTATTTCTTTAGAAAATGTGTGTATCTATTCCGAAACCGTGTGTTTAGACAGAACAATTGACAACTTTTCCTCATAATCAAGCCCCTGCAGGACAACACGCACAGGGACCCCCAGTTTCTTATCAGCTTTTGATAAGCTATCATACAGACCACATAAAGAAACTCAGTAGTCTTAGAACTTTTCGATAACATTCATTGTAACGAATGATGAATTTGAACGGAATGAAATTTAGAAAAAATAGTATACCCTTCCCTCCGCATCCGTGAAGTTTGAATGTCCCTGCTTTATAATTGGGGGTAGGGTAACTAAGCATGTTTTTCTTTTCGTTCTTCCACCCAGCTTGGATGGTATTTTTGTTATGCGTAATGTATTTGCCATCAGGAGACCTTTCAGGCATAATATTCTTTGCATAGGTTAGAATGTCAAAAAATCGGGATAGAAGAAAAACAGAGTAATAGAAATTAACCCCATGTGCTACCTTAATACCCTCTTGGCCAGTTTTGAAATGATTCACGAAATAGCAACAAACAATTAACAAATGTGTGCATTTAAGCATCTATAGTTTAGCATGCCAGTGGCAGGTTTAAATACTATCTAGGTCCCATTTCATCAAAACGGTCTGATGATGGCGTTGCATAAGGACCCTTCTTTTTCATTAATTTTTTTAGAAAATGTATTATTGAAGGAACCATTTGGAAAAGTTTTAAAAATCGTGTCGCGCCATTGTCCTTTAGAATTGACGAGGGCAATTTGAATATTTTATATTCGATGTCTTAGATGATTGACATTAATACGAAGTAGGAAAAATTGGCTTTTTTCACCTGGCAATTGATACCCAAGAGTACAGACTAAATTGAAACTTTCAAGATTTGTGTACGATTTCCATGAACGTCCTGCGTAAATATTATTTAGAGATAAATTAATGAGAGCAGCAATATACATCTTAGTCATGTTCAAAACACGGAGGTCCACACCCGGGGGGGGGGGGAGGCACTCAGGTATAGAGTTTGGGGGCGCGACCGCTCGTTATCAAAACTTAAAAATACCCCTAAAGCACTGATTTCTGGCCAAAAAAACACCCTTATTTTAATAAAAATGCTGACTTTTTCCAGTAAATAAACACCCCTTCTTTTATCAAAACACTGACATTGGATGAACGGGAACGCGTATTCTAACTTTAGATTTTACAATCCTCTGCCTGTTTAGCGGCAGCAAGTGGCGGCAGCAGACTCGGAAGCCCAGTCACTTCGGGAGTCACTCGGCGTCAGAGATGCGTATACTTCGTGGATTGTAAGCAAATTTTATTATGGCAGAATAATTCAGTCCTATCTGATCTTGTTGTACAGCATGACAAGCAATACAAGTTGTTATCCGCATCCAAATTCTATTTTACACACAATATTACCATAATTAGATATTTGTAAAAAAATCCTTTATTTGATTTTGTCTAATATATGAAGGTATATGCTGGACTCACCCTTTGAAAATCTCGGAATGAGGAAACTGTTAGTCAAACGGATAAGCAAGTGTGCATGTGTCGCAGTTGAAGGCGTCAAAATAATCAATACAAATTAAATACAGAAAGAGTCTTAAGAGTAATGATCCTCTTTCAATTTTGATGTTATCATTTTTCTTCAGACTTTCCCGCCCACATTATCTGATCATAACCAAGAACAAGAATCGCTTCGCATATAAATGTATAGTCTGATAGAATGGCATATGTATTCAACAATCAGTGAATATCTCCCTTTATTGACAATTAGGTGATTGTTGGCACATTGATGAACACTGTTCTAAAACAATCACTACCAAGACAATGCTGCAACAATAGGCTATACTCTCTAAGCCATCGTAACTTATTGACGTTTGTTTCAAGACTAAGCGCGTCTCGTGAATTTCGGCCATTGTTGACAAGAATCGGTGAGTAAATTTGACGTACATTTTCAGCTGCGCATAATTTGCACTGAAAGGCGCGAATTTATCCCATAAAAGTAACCGAAAAAGTGTTTATATTGGGTATGAATGTACGTAGCACCGACACAGAAAGTTGCAGTTGGAATTGTTGCCTATTTTTGATGGATTTGCTAGAAAACATTCGCCGCAACCAGGATCGAATTCAACGAACTTTACAACAATATCCAACAATCGTTCCCAACAACGGTTTGACTGTCAATAAACGAGATTTCATTCTATCTGTGTCCATGATCCAGAGGGTTGTTCGCGATAAGGGGGGGGGGCATGAGGGGGGGGGGGGTCATTCTGACTAATATTTCTGAATTCTCCATAATCGCAGCTTCAATTTGATGTGTGATAGCAATGCAATGGTGGCAGCTTAGTCCAAGATCTTAAGCGTTTAGTAACACGCCCTCTCGTTATTTGCTGATCAAGATGGAAAGTCTTTTAAACAATTACCGCTATATTAGGTTAAATATAGGGAAAGATAGTTCTTACTGGAGCCTTGTTTGACACAAAGTTGATTTGCTTTAATGACGCTTCTGAAACCCATTGACCAGTTGATACGAAAATCCACTTCGATGGATATTGCCGCGAAGGGGGGGGGGGGGGGGGGAGGGTGTAGGTACAGATTATAAACTGAATTCCAGCTGGAAGCAATTGCTAACCCGTGTCTAGCGCTCAACCAGCTTGAATGATACTTAAAAATAAGCTGCATGGCGCTCGAGAGTGTTTTAAGACAAAAATCAATGCTGTATCAACATCCATTTTGAATACATGCAAGTCTTACTACCCCTAACCCCATTCTTGAAAAATAGAGGGTAAATGCCATCAAATAAAAAATATAATTGATCACCAGCATCTTACAACCATATTTTGGTTGTGAAGGTTTTTAACCAAACCAAAATTTGCTTAAGCTTTCTTGAAAGTTTGTATGGAAAATGTTTAATAAAGCAGCAGCACAAAAAAGGAACATATGTGTGCTTGTCCTCCAATGGTGAAAAAGTTTTATTAATTAACGATACTAGTAATTGTATTGCTCAGTAACCCTAGACAACTTTATTTTGGAAGAAGAACTAAATTTCAAATATAATATTTACACAACTATAGGAAACTCTTTGTGTCAAATTCAAATTCGACACATTTTGCGAGTACTACTCTAGCGTGTATATGATTTTGATTCTTTTATAATAAAGCAAATGTATTTATATAGCATTTGTGTTAAAACTCATAGAAAACATGAACATAAAATTTTCTGATGGGACCATAGTCTTCTATCTAAAGAGAGTATTGTATCCTACGAAATGTAAACTAATTTGCACACCTTGGCAACCTTAACCACTTGGTCTTTGGTCACAGAAGAAGGCAGACAAAATAAATACGCCCGCCTGTAATCTAGGTTAACCCTGCTATTTGCTAATAATGTAAAAAAGGGTGAAAAATGACTGAAACCCTGGCACATTGGTACTCACCTAAGAGTATACTCAGCTATCTAATGAATACCAACATGACACAGTTTAGATGGTTTTCGAAAATCGTTCCATCCTTGTGCTGTGGAGAAAAGTAGCCTTAGCATTGGAAGGTTTAATCACCCGATGAAAAACGGAAAAACTTACCACATTCCTTATCCTGCACGCGAACAAATATGTCTAACCTGATTCTGATGGCTGATTTGGCCAATACAATATGAGGAAAAAAACGTAAAATGACTGAAACCCCGCACATGAGAACTCACCTGGGAGTACTCTGCGCGCGCTTTCCAATGAATACCAATATGACAGGGTTTAGATGGTTTTCAAAAATCTTTACGTCCTTTTGCTCTGGGCGAAGGTAGCCTCAGCATTGGAAGGGTTAATTTTATACTAATTATACTAGTGAATATTGATATTATGAGAACATATTCATATCTCCAAAACCAGTAAACAGAACAACATTAATGTTAGATACACAATTATCACCTGCTCTGCTGTAATTCTCGATGCTGATTGGTCAAAAGGTGCGCTTGTTTATACTACGCAGATTTAATATCGAACGTGTGAATTTAATATCATACGCGGAAATTGATATCACATATTAACCAGCAATGAGATGCAGTTGATGTCTTACCTGGAAGAGCCGGTGATGAATTCGTAACACCCTGTTTGAACGTGAAGTCCGGCCTGCTATCCACCCCCAATCATCCGTATGGATGCCTTCGGGTGCGTATCAGGCCGGACGCGTTTTTTTAAACCAGGGCGTAGCTAATAAGGCATCGAAGCTTCTACATCGTTTAAAATAAAGAATTGCAAGGCGGTTGAGAATATCCATCTAATTAAAACATCAACAATAAAATTGAATCTCAACTATATAATCTCATTGGCACTATAAAATCGCATAACACGAATGGCTAGACGGTTGAGAATATCCATTCAATCAATTTGATAAAATAGAATTGAATCTCAACTATATAATCTCTCTATAATCTCTCATAACACGAATGGCAAGACGGTTGAGAATGTCCATTTAATTGAAACATCAACAATAAAATTGAATCTCAACTATACAATCTCATAACACGAATTACAAGAGGGTTGCAAAGAGGGCAGAGAATATCTATATAGTATTTAAAATATCAACAAAAAATGATGTAAGACACAAAGCAACTCTCGAGGCATCTTTTCTTATGTTCAAGAGTTCACAAGAGGTTCATAGTACTTCATGGAGCGCTCAAGGCTTTTATTCATATCTTTCAAATAGAAGCATATTACCAAAGTATTTGAAAATTCTTTTTTTTTAATATAACTTATCAGAAGTTTTTTTTTAACAAATATTTTGGTAATTCACGCCTCCGTTTCAATCTATTCTAAATAACATTTCAAGGAATTGATGTCACTCTCAAGGGGTAAAATATAGATATGAATGGGTTTATATTGGTTATTTACTTTTTCACACTATATTGGGAAAAAGATACTTTCATTTATTGCTAACTTATATTTCTTTCAAAACATTTTACCCCTTTCCTAAAACCACGTTTACAAAATGGACACTAGCTTGATAATGCACACAAATGATACAGCAAATAAGTGTTCAACTGGCTGTCTGTGGAATCCAATAAGCCTCAACAGCTGTCGCCACCTACCGGGACAATCAAATATTATTTAATCCATTAACGCTCACAATAGTGGGCCTGGCAATGTTGATGAAATTTTGCACGAATCAGCATTATTATGAAGATATTCGATGGAGAAATGATAATCAGCATAAATCCAACAACACTTCTTCAAATGTTTTGTAAAAGCATTCTCAATTTCAAAAGCATTGTAAAATGTGTCAGAGATCCAGACGACCAGAGACACTGAGACGACACTCTGGAGGAACTCTTCATTAAGCATTAATGGATTAATAAACATGGTACGTCACTATAACAGCTTGAAAAGGTCTAATGGATGATTGTATTTCTTTAGAAAATGTGTGTATCTATTCCAAAACCGTGTGTTTAGACAGAACAATTGACAACTTTTCCTCATACTCAAGCCCCTGCAGGACAACACGCACAGGGACCCCCAGTTTCTTATCAGCTTTTGATAAGCTACCATACAGACCACATAAAGAAACTCGGTAGTCTTAGAACTTTTCTATAACATTCATTGTAACGAATAATGAATTTGAATGGAATAAAATTTAGAAAAAACATTATACCCTTCCCTCCGCATCCGTGAAGTTTGAATGTCCCTGGTTTATAATTGGGGGTAGGGTAACTAAGCATGTTTTTCTTTTCGTTCTTCCACCCAGCTTGGATGGTATTTTTGTTATGCGTAATGTATTTGCCATCAGAAGACCTTTCAGGCATAATATTCTTTGCATGGTTAGAATGTCAAAAAATCGGGATAGAAGAAAGACTGAGTAATAGAAATTAACCCCATGTGCTACCTTAATACCCTCTTGGCCAGTTTTGAAATGATTCACGAAATAGCAACAAACAATTAACAAATGTGTGCATTTAAGCATCTATAGTTTAGCATGCCAGTGGCAGGTTTAAATACTATCTATTCTAGGTCCCATTTCATCAAAACGGTCTGATGATGGCGTTGCCTAAGGACCCTTCTTTTTCATTTAATTTTTTAGAAAATGTATTATTGAAGGAACCATTTGGAAAAGTTTTTAAAATCGTGTCGCGCCATTGTCCTTTAGAATTGACGAGGGCAATTTGAATATTCTATATTCGATGTCTTAGATGATTGACATTAATACGAAGTAGGAAAAATTGGCTTTTTTCACCTGGCAATTGATACCCAAGAGTACAGACTAAATTGAAACTTTCAAGATTTGTGTACGATTTCCATGAACGTCCTGCGTAAATATTATTTAGAGATAAATTAATGAGAGCAGCAATATACATCTTAGTCATGTTCAAAACACGGAGGTCCACACCCGGGGGGGGGGGGGGGGAGGCACTCAGGTATAGAGTTTGGGGGCGCGACCGCTCGTTATCAAAACTTAAAAATACCCCTAAAGCACTGATTTCTGGCCAAAAAAACACCCTTATTTTAATAAAAATGCTGATTTTTTCCAGTAAATAAACACCCCTTCTTTTATCAAAACACTGACATTGGATGAACGGGAACGCGTATTCTAACTTTAGATTTTACAATCCTCTGCCTGTTTAGCGGCAGCAAGTGGCGGCAGCAGACTCGGAAGCCCAGTCACTTCGGGAGTCACTCGGCGTCAGAGATGCGTATACTTCGTGGATTGTAAGCAAATTTTATTATGGCAGAATAATTCAGTCCTATCTGATCTTGTTGTACAGCATGACAAGCAATACAAGTTGTTATCCGCATCCAAATTCTATTTTACACACAATATTACCATAATTAGATATTTGTAAAAAAATCCTTTATTTGATTTTGTCTAATATATGAAGGTATATGCTGGACTCACCCTTTGAAAATCTCGGAATGAGGAAACTGTTAGTCAAACGGATAAGCAAGTGTGCATGTGTCGCAGTTGAAGGCGTCAAAATAATCAATACAAATTAAATACAGAAAGAGTCTTAAGAGTAATGATCCTCTTTCAATTTTGATGTTATCATTTTTCTTCAGACTTTTTCCGCCCACATTATCTGATCATAACCAAGAACAAGAATCGCTTCGCATATAAATGTATAGTCTGATAGAATGGCATATGTATTCAACAATCAGTGAATATCTCCCTTTATTGACAATTAGGTGATTTTCTTTCTTTCTTTCTCATATCCCTTCTCCAATTTCTGGAGTCCCGGCAGTCTCAGAGCTGTCAGTTTGGGCGCATCTGTAGTCCATGCGTTCCTTTATTGCCTCAGTTGCACGCCTCACTTCCCGCACATCCTCACTGTATAGATCCGACACCCTCAGTATCTTGTCCATCTGTCTGTATTCTGAGCACTTGGCCATGTGTTCGTAGTTGTCCTCTTCCCTCTTGCATAGAGGGCAGCACATGTTTGTATTGGCCGCCTTGTAGTTTGTGGCTAATCTAGACATATTCAGACGATATTTAATTGCTAGTCTAGCCATTTTAGACTCCATTGAGTCTATGTATTCCTTCTTTCCAAATATCTTTATGTCTTTTAATTTCTTTTTTACCTCACTTGCACTCTCTAGTTCATTCTGAAGTTCCTTCTGTATTGCCTTTTTGACTATGTTTTTCCATTTTGCTTTACTCATGGCACCAAGCTCATTGTCACTTATATTATTTAGCCTGTATTTCTGTTTTATTGTCTTGATTTCCTGGTACCAGCACTTGGGTAGGTCCATCTCTTTTTGTTCCTCATAAATTTTGTTGATCAACTTTTGTGGTTCACCCGATTTTATTCTGTGTAGCAGCATAAGCTTCTTTTGGGCTATATGGTGTCGAGCTGGAGCAATACCTGTTTCTGCGTAGAGACCAAGGGTTGGTGTTGTACGTGGTAGTCCAATTAGCTTTTTTAGGCTACCGCTCACTATGTTATCAATTTTCTCAATTTCACATTTTGTGATTGTTGGCACATTGTTGAACACTGTTCTAAAACAATCACTACCAAGACAATGCTGCAACAATAGGCTATACTCTCTAAGCCATCGTAACTTATTGACGTTTGTTTCAAGACTAAGCGCGTCTCGTGAATTTCGGCCATTGTTGACAAGAATCGGTGAGTAAATTTGACGTACATTTTCAGCTGCGCATAATTTGCACTGAAAGGCGCGAATTTATCCCATAAAAGTAACCGAAAAAGTGTTTATATTGGGTATGAATGTACGTAGCACCGACACAGAAAGTTGCAGTTGGAATTGTTGCCTATTTTTGATGGATTTGCTAGAAAACATTCGCCGCAACCAGGATCGAATTCAACGAACTTTACAACAATATCCAACAATCGTTCCCAACAACGGTTTGACTGTCAATAAACGAGATTTCATTCTATCTGTGTCCATGATCCAGAGGGTTGTTCGCGATAAGGGGGGGGGGGGGGAGCAGGAGGGGGGGGTGTCATTCTGACTAATATTTCTGAATTCTCCATAATCGCAGCTTCAATTTGATGTGTGATAGCAATGCAATGGTGGCAGCTTAGTCCAAGATCTTAAGCTTTTAGTAACACGCCCTCTCGTTATTTGCTGATCAAGATGGAAAGTCTTTTAAACAATAACCACTATATTAGGTTAAATATAGGGAAAGATAGTTCTTGACACAAAGTTGATTTGCTTTAATGACGCTTCTGAAACCCATTGACCAGTTGATACAAAAATCCACTTCGATGGATATTGCCGCGAAGGGGGGGGGGGGGGGGGAGGGTGTAGGTACAGATTATAAATTGAATTCCAGCTGGAAGCAATTGCTAACCCGTGTCTAGCGCTCAACCAGCTTGAATGATACTTAAAAATAAGCTGCATGGCGCTCGAGTACGGAAGCCTATTAGGACCAATGAAATTTTTTTTTTTTAATTTTTTTCCTTAGAAATCCGAAAATCTAAAAAAAAATAAAAAATAAATAAAAAAAAATTGTCTCAAGATCCTTGTTCGGAATTTTTTTTTTTTTTAATATTTTTTTTTGTGTTCTGCAATGTTACTAAAATAGATAGCCAATCACTGCCTCGCTCGTGTAGCCTCGTGAGGCAGCGCCGGCAGTGGCATTCTTGTCTGAACAACGGATAAATACACGTTCTATCTACATAATTTAGCCTGTGTTATTTTTCATTCATTTTTCACTCATCTGTATCTGTATCTGTATAGCTGATAATGCTCCTAAAGGAGAACTGTCACAGCTTGAACAGGCATACAAACACACACACACACGCACATACATTGTCGGGACTGTCTGCGAGCATCAGATCGTTCTGGTTAAGACGTAGGTGACATGTCAATCTGCGTGCAACGCGCTGGGCGTGTGTGTGCTATAGACCAGGACACTTGCACCCCCCCCCCCCCCCCCCCCCCCCCCCTCAGGCTGTCCGTACCGTTCGCCGTGTATAGGCGAGGCCCGTCAGAGCAACAAGCATAGGGCCGTAACGTTACGGCACGGAGGGTCTGTGTGTGTACGTGTGTGTTTGCATGTCTGTTCTTAATAAGTCAAAAAAAAAAAATTCTAAGACCGCTTACAAGGACCACAATTTTTTTTTAAATTTTATTTATTTTTGCTTAGAAATCAGAAAATCTTTTCAAAAAAAAATTTTTTTTTAATTTTATTTTTTTTTTAGATTTTCGAATTTCTAAGGAAAATTTAAAAAAATTTTTTCAGTGGTCCTAATAGGCTTCCGTACTCGAGAGTGTTTTAAGACAAAAATTAATGCTGTATCAACATCCATTTTGAATACATGCAAGTCTTACTACCCCTAACCCCATTCTTGAAAAATAGAGGGTAAATGCCATCAAATAAAAATTATAATTGATCACTAGCATCTTACAACCATATTTTGGTTGTGAAGGTTTTTAACCAAACCAAAATTTGCTTAAGCTTTCTTGAAAGTTTGTATGGAAAATGTTTAATAAAGCAGCAGCACAAAAAAGGAACATATGTGTGCTTGTCCTCCAATGGTGAAAAAGTTTTATTAATTAACGATACTAGTAATTGTATTGCTCAGTAACCCTAGACAACTTTATTTTGGAAGAAGAACTAAATTTCAAATATAATATTTACACAACTATAGGAAACTCTTTGTGTCAAATTCAAATTCGACACATTTTGCGAGTACTACTCTAGCGTGTATATGATTTTGGTTCTTTTATAATAAAGCAAATGTATTTATATAGCATTTGTGTTAAAACTCATAGAAAACATGAACATAAAATCTTCTGATGGGACCATAGTCTTCTATCTAAAGAGAGTATTGTATCCTACGAAATGTAAACTAATTTGCACACCTTGGCAACCTTAACCACTTGGTCTTTGGTCACAGAAGAAGGCAGACAAAATAAATACGCCCGCCTGTAATCTAGGTTAACCCTGCTATTGGCTAATAATGTAAAAAAGGGTGAAAAATGACTGAAACCCTGGCACATTGGTACTCACACAAGAGTATACTCAGCTATCTAATGAATACCAACATGACACAGTTTAGATGGTTTTCGAAAATCGTTCCATCCTTGTGCTGCGGAGAAAAGTAGCCTTAGCATTGGAAGGTTTAATCACCCGATGAAAAACGGAAAAACTTACCACATTCCTTATCCTGCACGCGAACAAATATGTCTAACCTGCTGCTGATGGCTGATTTGGCCAATACAATATGAGGAAAAAAACGTAAAATGACTGAAACCCCCGCACATGAGAACTCACCTGGGAGTACTCTGCGAGCGCTTTCCAATGAATACCAATATGACAGGGTTTAGATGGTTTTCAAAAATCTTTGCGTCCTTTTGCTCTGGACGAAGGTAGCCTCAGCATTGGAAGGGTTAATTTTATACTAATTATACTAGTGAATATTGATATTATGAGAACATATTCATATCTCCAAAACCAGTAAACAGAACAACATTAATGTTAGATACACAATTATCACCTGCTCTGCTGTAATTCTCGATGCTGATTGGTCAAAAGGTGCGCTTGTTTATACTACGCAGATTTAATATCGAACGTGTGAATTTAATATCATACGCGGAAATTGATATCACATATTAACCAGCAATGAGATGCAGTTGATGTCTTACCTGGAAGAGCCGGTGATGAATTCGTAACACCCTGTTTGAACGTGAAGTCCGGCCTGCTATCCACCCACAATCATCCGTATGGATGCCTTCGGGTGCGTATCAGGCCGGACGCGTTTTTTTAAACCAGGGCGTAGCTAATAAGGCATCGAAGCTTCTACATCGTTTAAAATAAAGAATTGCAAGGAGGTTGAGAATATCCATCTAATTAAAACATCAACAATAAAATTGAATCTCAACTATATAATCTCATTGGCACTATAAAATCGCATAACACGAATGGCTAGACGGTTGAGAATATCCATTCAATCAATTTGATAAAATATAATTGAATCTCAACTATATAATCTCTCTATAATCTCTCATAACACGAATGGCAAGACGGTTGAGAATGTCCATTTAATTGAAACATCAACAATAAAATTGAATCTCAACTATACAATCTCATAACACGAATTACAAGAGGGTTGCAAAGAGGGCAGAGAATATCTATATAGTATTTAAAATATCAACAAAAAATGATGTAAGACACAAAGCAACTCTCGAGGCATCTTTTCTTATGTTCAAGAGTTCACAAGAGGTTCATAGTACTTCATGGAGCGCTCAAGGCTTTTATTCATATCTTTCAAATAGAAGCATATTACCAAAGTATTTGAAAATTCTTTTTTTTTAATATAACTTATCAGAAGTTTCTTTTTAACAAATATTTTGGTAATTCACGCCTCCGTTTCAATCTATTCTAAATAACATTTCAAGGAGTTGATGTCACTCTCAAGGGGTAAAATATAGATATGAATGGGTTTATATTGGTTATTTACTTTTTCACACTATATTGGGAAAACGATTCTTTCATTTATTGCTAACTTATATTTCTTTCAAAACATTTTACCCCTTTCCTAAAACCACGTTTACAAAATGGACACTAGCTTGATAATGCACACAAATGATACAGCAAATAAGTGTTCAACTGGCTGTCTGTGGAATCCAATAAGCCTCAACAGCTGTCGCCACCTACCGGGACAATCAAATATTATTTAATCCATTAACGCTCACAATAGTCAAAGGGCCTGGCAATGTTGATGAAATTTTGCACGAATCAGCATTATTATGAAGATATTCGATGGAGAAATGATAATCAGCATAAATCCAACAACACTTCTTCAAATGTTTTGTAAAAGCATTCTCAATTTCAAAAGCATTGTAAAATGTGTCAGAGATCCAGACGACCAGAGACACTGAGACGACACTCTGGAGGAACTCTTCATTAAGCATTAATGGATTAATAAACATGGTACGTCACTATAACAGCTTGAAAAGGTCTAATGGATGATTGTATTTCTTTAGAAAATGTGTGTATCTATTCCAAAACCGTGTGTTTAGACAGAACAATTGACAACTTTTCCTCATACTCAAGCCCCTGCAGGACAACACGCACAGGGACCCCCAGTTTCTTATCAGCTTTTGATAAGCTACCATACAGACCACATAAAGAAACTCGGTAGTCTTAGAACTTTTCGATAACATTCATTGTAACGAATAATGAATTTGAATGGAATAAAATTTAGAAAAAATATTATACCCTTCCCTCCGCATCCGTGAAGTTTGAATGTCCCTGGTTTATAATTGGGGGTAGGGTAACTAAGCATGTTTTTCTTTTCGTTCTTCCACCCAGCTTGGATGGTATTTTTGTTATGCGTAATGTATTTGCCATCAGAAGACCTTTCAGGCATAATATTCTTTGCATGGTTAGAATGTCAAAAAATCGGGATAGAAGAAAGACTGAGTAATAGAAATTAACCCCATGTGCTACCTTAATACCCTCTTGGCCAGTTTTGAAATGATTCACGAAATAGCAACAAACAATTAACAAATGTGTGCATTTAAGCATCTATAGTTTAGCATGCCAGTGGCAGGTTTAAATACTATCTAGGTCCCATTTCATCAAAACGGTCTGATGATGGCGTTGCATAAGGACCCTTCTTTTTCATTTATTTTTTTAGAAAATGTATTATTGAAGGAACCATTTGGAAAAGTTTTTTAAAATCGTGTCGCGCCATTGTCCTTTAGAATTGACGAGGGCAATTTGAATATTTTATATTCGATGTCTTAGATGATTGACATTAATACGAAGTATGAAAAATTGGCTTTTTTCACCTGGCAATTGATACCCAAGAGTACAGACTAAATTGAAACTTTCAAGATTTTTGTACGATTTCCATGAACGTCTTGCGTAAATATTATTGAGAGATAAATTAATGAGAGCAGCAATATACATCTTAGTCATGTTCAAAACACGGAGGTCCACACCGGGGGGGGGGGGGGGGGGGGGGGAGGGGGCACTCAGGTATAGAGGGGGGGCGCAACCGCTCGTTATCAAAACTTAAAAATACCCCTAAAGCACTGATTTCTGGCCAAAAAAACACCCTTATTTTAATAAAAATGCTGACTTTTTCCAGTAAATAAACACCCCTTCTTTTATCAAAACACTGACATTGGATGAACGGGAACGCGTATTTTAACTTTAGATTTTACAATCCTCTGCCTGTTTAGCGGCAGCAAGTGGCGGCAGCAGACTCGGAAGCCCAGTCACTTCGGGAGTCACTCGGCGTCAGAGATGCGTATATTTCGTGGATTGTAAGCGAATTTTCACCCCCCCCCCCCCTCCCCCCAATACTTCGCACCTGGGTACAAAAAAGTACCATTCTTTTTACAAAATCGCGGACATGCGGAGGTCTTTAAAAAGACCCCTTCCTCCGCGATATACGTAACGCGAGTGCGCCCCCCCCCCCCTCTGTACCTGAGTACCTAGTCCAATGAATTAGCCTCCTTGCTGGTTGTTTTTATTACTGTTGGTCCTATCTCCAGCTTCGGAGTTAAGGGGTGAAATATCAAATCTAGACAGAAACGCCGAGCCCCAAAAACGTTTATTTTAAATGAACTACTGAGTACCATGCGCTGATTCGAAAAGTTTCGTTTTGATGGTATGACTTTCTTAAAGGATTTGTGTGTATAGGGAATAAACTGCTAATCATTTGAAATAGAGTTCTAAGGCGGTCTAATTAATATTCCGCATTTGAAATATTTGTTTTTGAAACACATTAAAATAAGAATGTGTGACCAGAATAATTAATCCTGTAAAAAATCAGTATTTTGCTTATGCTATTAAACTATTGTACAAAAAGATCATGAATATATTTCCTGATAGGTTCACCCTAAAAGGGCAATCACATTATTGAAATTATACAAATGCAATGGCAGCAACGCTCCCAAGGCAAAACAATAAAACACATCCATCTGGCCTAATAACCATCTCCTTTGAAATAATTCTAAAGAACAACTTCCGATTCTTCTGAATAGATATGTAGCTATAAGGATAAGAAACTCATGAACAATTGTCAGAATTTAAACAATTAATCAGCATATTTGCATCATTGATGTGAAGGGTCTATGTCTGTAGACACAGACATATCGATTTGGAGATCCTTCCCCAATAGCCCAGTGGTCTAAGGCGTTTGACTCTCAAACCACTGCCAGGGTTTGAATCAAAGCATGTGAGAAAATTGCCAATTACTTGGGGTTAAGCGGTTTTCTCCTAGTACTCGGGTTATCTTGACTACTTGTAACTGCTGCCTTGTAACTGGCTAGTCATAACCGCAATGTCACAGAAGAAGTGACGAACATCCAAAATCCGGTTAATGTGGATTGACCTCATCCTGATACCTGTTTATGCACGGATGACAGCTTTGGTCATATTAAGACAAGAAAGAAGAGATGCCGGAAAGGGAGAGTGCACCTCCACTAATGTTGTTGTTTTTGTCTTTGAAATCCTTAAAACCTAACCCAACCTTATAACCAAAAAGCAATATATCCAATATTTCTTCATATACACCAAATACAATCAAACATGTGTGAACAAGATTCAATGAAATTGAAGGAATGCCTTTCGCTAATTATGATTGGCTGATAAAATCAAGATGTAAAGTGTACATAAGCTTTTGATCCCTCCCTTAAAAAAGAAAGTGAATGTGTCAGTATGCTTAAAGGAAATCTTTTGATCGTTACTGCATATGTTCAAGAACAGTATATTTTTGTATACTTAATTACTTTTTTCTTTTTTTCCAGTTCTTGATAACAAATTTCAATGGCGAATATAAAGTTTTCACCAAAGTTTTTCCTGAAAAAAGAGATGCTGGCTCGTGGTGTGCGTACCAATGGTGCCAGCCGAAAGGTCCTGTGGAAGGACGCCTCTCTTTATCTGAGGAGATGGTGCGTAAAGTCAGCCTCTCAGGAAGTGGTCCGCGAGGTGGCAAAAAGCCTATTATTGGTGGAAGGTAATGAAGAGCGTGGAATGACTCTTCTGAAAAACCCGCCTTTCACCGATCAGGTCTACCAAGGTAAGTATGAGACATCTGTGCGTGAGCTCCGTTCTCGTTCTAGAAACAGGGTGAGACCCAATTACGGTCTGAATGATGTGAGGGCTAAACTTTTGGAGAATCAGCTCCTCAAGCATCATATCGATCCTCTGGTGCCCAGAGTGCAACAGATTAAGACCATTCTACAGCTGGACGCTGAAGCGATGAAAAGGGTCAGCAGCAAGGAAGACACAGCAAAGATGGATACTGAGGACAACAGCTATGCTGAATCATGTATTCCTGATGAACGCAATGATGGTGTTTTAGACACACTTCGTGCCAAATTTCGTGCAGCATTTGGTGCGTTCAAGGGTGCTTTCTGCTGCTGCTTCCGCCCCAGATGCCTTTAATGCTGCAGACATGATGAAACCATCAAGGATACATACATACATACATACACACATTCATACACACATACATATATATATATGAAATACAATTATATATGTTAAGATACAGTAAATTATCAATGCCTGTAGTTTTTTGGCTCTCACCAGGTGTGAAATGTTTTTCATGCAAGAAGACGCATTGTTGCTCATCTGATCCATGCACTTCTATAATTCAAGGGGACTCTTCAAAAATATTATAATCCAAAGACCAAAGGTAGAACATGCTCTCTTTGACTTGATCAAGTTATTGGGTGACAAAATCTCAAGTACTCAACTTTATTTTCATAGTAAACAAAAATGAAAAAGAAATCAAGAGAGGCTGGTTTTTGTCTAGTTCATTTATACTTAAGGTTCTCTCTTTCATTGAAGATTTTGTTTGAATTTTTATGGTAGGGTTCTGCCGTGGTCTAGTGGTTACAATGCCTGGCTCCAAAACATGAGTTCGCAGGTTCAGGTCTCAGCCGGAACCCCATGAGTGGGTTGGCTTGGTCATTTTATAAATATGCGGCATTGTAGAGGGCTGTCTATGCCCCTTCTGCAACTGAAAGACCCCTTGGAACTATTCGTGAAGAGAAGGGAATTTCATCCCGGTTCCAGGTTTCTGTCTCGTCACGATTGAAAGTGACATAAAACCCATTTCTTCCTTCCTTCTTTTTGAGTTTTATGGCATGTTTCTTTTTACATGATCTAGTAATAAAGTTTTCTATTCTGACGAGGGCCATCATGGAAGTGAGATAAGACGATTCAGAGCATTGTATCAAAAATTTGAGTCTCAGCCGAATCATTGTCTATGCAAATTGGTGTTGTCCTGGTTGCTATATAAACTATGGAACAGTTGTGTTTGAAACACTTCCTATGGCTCTTCATGAATGAAGGGCTTTAAGGGAGCTATGCCAATTTTAATGAAATATAACGTATAGAATCTCTCTTAACTGTTTATGATTTAATATGTTACTTAAATCAAGTTTGCGAAAAATGCCTTGATATTCTGAAGTACTTAGTTTAGTTTTCATCTAGACCATAAGGGGCAGATATGAGAACTGTGTTCGATTCTTTTGCCGCCTGAGTTAGAGTGGCTCAAACTACAGTATCCACTGCTTTAGTTCAGTTTGGACCATTTAGCTCTTTCCACGGTGTATTAAGGCAAATAAGTTGACTCTGATTTCAGCAAAAGAGTAACCATTTATTTGAAGGGTGTGAAAAGTTAGCTATTATGTTAGGAATCATCTCTGGGTTCTGGAAATATGGTGACTTATTCCTACTTAGTAAAAGCATTCATTCATGGTGAATCTTACTATCATCAGTTAAAGTATCTACTATGTTTTAGGCATGAAATTATCAGCAGACGTTAGGGCTTTTTCCTGACCACACACACTGTAGATCTAGGCAATTTGTAATATTGCTCAATCAGCACTAATTACCCCCTTGAGTGTAGTACCGCACATACTAAGATCTTTGGTGTCGATCAAACTTCCGTTTCATATTCCTAGAAGTAGTCATGATCTCAGGTATATGCTCCCATTGCAATTTTTGCTGCCAACAGCCTTCCCCCCAAGGCTTGTTACATAAACTATCTTGATGTTAGAGCACCGTCAACATCACCTTTAAGAGTTGACTTGTATGTGCCACTTTCCTTTTATTGAAAGCACTAAATACTATCTCAAAGACATGTCAGAGAGTATAGATTCCAGAACCATATGAGTGTTTTTCTCTCATTGCCACATCTGAGCTCATGATGTGGAACTTCATCTCGTTTAAACATCTGTTATGAGATACAAGTAACAATGACATTCACTAGTCTGGAGGAATCCCCCCTAGGGTGTGCAAAACTTGCATAGATGTAGTTGTTTTCGATGGATTTTGACTCAGGAGGGGATCTAGATTAAGAATCCACTGGGTGCCATTTGACTCTGGAGAGGATTTACATCAAGAATCCACTCGGTGCCACTATGGCATCCTTGTGATGAGAATAGTAGTGGTAGCATGTTGGACTAGCGATCCTGGCTGAAGCCATTGTGATCTGTCCTTGGGCAAGACAGATATAACTCCTTGTTGACTCGTCCGTCTGATGGGGACGTAAAATGTCGGTCTCATGTGTAGGGAGAGCCATCCCCTGTGCATGTAAAAGATCCTATGTGATAATGTCGATAAAGAGTAGGGGTTTACCCCGATCACATGGTCCCAAAATGTCAAACTCTCTGTGAGCAGAGGGAGGGTAAAGAAAGCAAGCTCTTTATTTATAGTGAGCAGCAGGAGTAAATAGATACTTCAAGCTCAATATGCCAATAGGCAGTTTCACTTCTCAAAAGTGCGGATATACATTTCGACGAAATTTGTGAAATACAAGATGGCAGCCAAATGGCCGACGGATAAGAAAATTGGTCATAACTCACTTAGAATTCATCCTAGATGAATTTTACTCTGACTCCTGGGTGTCTTGGGTATCAGGAATTTATTAGTAATTGATAAGTACCTACCTGCTATCATTGGAAGCTATTTCCAGTGCTTGCTGAACCCAAATGGTAGGCTCAAATTTTAAAGACCTAGCCTAATGAAAAGGTCTCTAGACGTTCATAGATTAGGGCTATAAAAAATAGGCTCTTAAACTAAACGAATAGCCTTAGTATACCAATACCCCACTAGGCTCAGCACCTATACTGGTTGCAGACGTTAACGGGGGGCGCCTGCGGACTTCCTCTTCTCATCCAGGTCGTAGCTGCTCCATATAAGAACAGAACCTAGAGAGGATTCAGACGGGTGGGCAATGATCGCAGGTAAGTACTTATCATAAAAGAGAAATTACCAACAATTTCTTGTTTTATCTCCAAGTCCTTACCTGCTCACATTGGAAGAAGAGTACCACCATCCAAAGGAGCTGTGGACGGATCTGTTCAATTTTTCGTAGCCTTGCGATAAAGCTCCCTAAAAATGACAAATACAGCTCTCTCAGCTCCCATCATGGGTTTCTTTAACTCCAGGTCAAATTCAACGCTCTCACAGGGCAGTGTACCCTGTCGTCTGGTGAAAAGTGTTGTAGACTGGGTAAGAATATTGTGCTAGTTGTAAAAGAGACCGATTGGTTCTGGTCCAATAGGAGGGAAGGCAGGCGACAAACTCCCCTATTTGGAAGGTCCCACATCTCCCTCAGAGTCCTAATTGGTCTAGCAGAGACCACAAATATACCCTTCAATAGGGTATAAAGATCTGTGTTGGAGGAAACAGTAGACCCATCAGTGAATGAATGAATGAATGAATGAGGACTTAAAGGCACATCAGCACATTAGGCTATTTAGTGCCATAAAGTGTTTTTTTTCGTAAAGTGGTTGTTTGCCATTGTTGAAGAACAATGGCAAAGCATGTGAAAGAAGAAAAAGCGGAAGAGGAAGAGCAGAGCCTTCATATCCAAAGAGGACCAAGGGATCTTTTAGATGCATGGTATCCATAGACAGATCCACACATCCCCATTTTTTTATAAGACGAGCAGGGTGCCACGCTGGCATAGGGTTCCCCGGGAGGTGCCAACTCCTATTGCACACAATAGGTATGCCCCTTGCGGGGCCCATCAGTGACACACTGATGAATGGCAACTATGGCTGACCTATACCCTGCAATTGCAGTTGGGGCCAAAGGATTGCCTTTGTGGCGCACTGCCAGCAGCCCATCCAGAAAACTGGCCACCTCTGTTATAGGGGCTTGAGCGGGATCCACACCTCTTTCCAGATACCACCATCTGCAGTGGTTTAGACAGGAATCATAAACCCTATAAGTTGATATTGGTTGGGATCTGGAAACCATGTCAGCAACCACTGCTGAAAACCCTCGACCAATAAATGATCTGCTGACAGAGGCCATGCAGTTAGTTTCAGCATGTCCGGCTTCGGTTAATACATCCCCATGACCAATTTCTTCAGGAGATTCTCTGAGGAAAGTCCACTAGGATTCTAATCACTGACTGGGCCAGAACGGAGCCACTAGGAGGATTCGAGCTGCTGGCTGGAGGTGTAACTTCCTCAGGGTGAATGAAGGGAACGTATACCCGCCCAGTTCTGCTTCACCACTTTCAACCTGCTCGTCGATTCAGACAGGCACATTAAGAAGAACACAAGAAGTTTTTTAAATTTGAAAAGTTTTTTGTTTATTACATATCTCAAACAAACAAAAATATCTCATCTCATTTCACAAACAAACGGAATGAGAGAGAAAATGTAGTACAAATAGCAATATTTTCATCTTAGCTTTCAGCTCCCCATATTGAATGAAATTAATCTTGAGGCCTAGAGAAGACTGTAAATAATCTAGCTCTAACATTTCAGCTTTTTCATATCTAATGTCTCCAACTGACAAAACACCCTTTTCATACCATTGTCTATTTAGCTGTGGACGTAAAATATAATTATACCACAATGGCATTCCAAATAAATCTGAATAGCATGTGACACTACCCTTTTATATATTTAACAGAAATAATGTTCTTCCAAAAGGTATTGGTTACAAATGATAGAAGTCTTTCACAAAAGTCCATGTGTCCATTTTGCGTTTGACTTTTGCAACCTACGTAACCATGACAATTTCAAGCATAGGGAGAAGTCACTCAAATTGTGAAGGGACATGCCACCAGATTTGATATCAGATTCCATAATACTCTTTCGGAATTTAGCCGGCTTATTGTTCCACACAATTTTATATAATATATTCTCTATTGTTTTGATCATTGATGAAGAAGGGCTAGGTGGGAACAAGAGAGAGTGGGTATATTTTGATGCTATTAAATTTTTAACCACTGTAGCTTTACCATATGCTGTTAAGCATCTACTTTCCCATGTTTTAATTATATGTTGTATTGACTTAAGCCTTGTATTGAAAATAACGTCAGTTATTGTGTCCATGTTATTTACATCTTAATAAATACCCAATGCAGTGAAAGTGTGTGACCAATCAAGACCAAAATGCCCTTCCCAGTTCAGTATCCGGTCCCTACTTGCTCCAATTTTGACCAGTTTGGTCTTATCAATGTTTATTGCAAGTTCTGAAGTTTGTGATTCTTCTCCGATGTGAATAGGTCGACTTGAGGTGTCAGCCAGTGCCCGAATACCATCCTAACCACCAACTTGTTTAGTAACCACTCGGTGGGCTGGCAATGCTCCCCTCAAGAGAGGGCATCTGCCAGGACATTCCTGGACCCCGCAATTTGGGTGGCCATTTGATGCATCTCGTGCTTCCTACACCGTACCACCCCAGACTTGCAAAGCCAGGCGGCATAGGGAAGGGGACTGTGTATCCCTCTCCTTGTTGATGTAAGCAACTGTGGTAGAGTTGTCTGATAGGACATTCACAGCTACACCAGCCAACTGGGGCAAGAAGTGTTCGATGGTCAGCCACACTACTTTGGGCTCCAACCAGTTTATGTGGCGTTTGGCCCATGCCGCTGACCAATGCCTCAAGACCACCCAGTCTCCCAGGTGTCCTCCTCAACCCTCCTTGGATGCATCCATGACTCTCGTCATAATCTGATCAGGTTGAAGGAATGGCCGCCCAAAGGTGATGTTTCTGGGGTTTGTCCACCACTTCAGCTCCAGTGTCGCCTTCTGATCTATGTAGATCTGGGCATACTGGCTGTCCAATCGACTGCGTCCACTGTGCATGGAACATGAGTTGGATCAGTTGCGTGTGTGTGACCTCTCAGACAGGTATAAGATGCCACAAGAAACCTTGCCATGTCTGGGCTGGTTGGTCATCCATGGGGGCCGTCGATAGGCCCAATGGGAGCACTTGGAATTTGTACACTTTCCCTTACATGCAAAGCGCAGATACTTGGTGTGATCGGGTGCTAGGGGCACGTGAAAATACGAGTCTTTGAGATTGATGGAGACTGCCCAGATCTAAGACAATCCTGATTGCCTCTAATGCTCTGAGGTATTTCTCAGGCTTCCACAATCCAGTCCAACACTGTTCGTAGGGTCTACATCCGAAAGGAGACGTTGAGTGCTTTGAGGTTTAGAATTTGACACTACCTGCGCAAATCATTCGGAACCTAAAATATCGGGGAGTAGAACCCCAGTTCGTCCGCCAGAAGGGAAATTTTGATAATTGCCTTCTTTTCCAGTATCAGCTGCAGAGCGTTTTTCTAAGTCTGTCCGTCGATTCCCTTTTTTTAAGGATGGGAGTCCACCGGATCTTTGATGTGACTGGAGAAGTGCCAGTAAGCTGTGGTCACCATTTGGAGCACAAATTGATTCAACCTTATCGCTGGCCACAGGTGGGCAAAATATCTGTCATCCCCCTCACTTCTCATCGTCTCTGTGGTTGGGTTTAGGCGTGTTAGGTGGAGTAGGCATTGCCACTCTACCTTTGCCACCTCTGCCACCACCTCAACACCGACCGCGGCCTCTGCCTGCGTTCTGTCGAGTGCCACCGCCCCCACCCTCTGAGGAGGAGGACTGGCCAGCCCCTTTCTTGTCCTTTTTGTCCCGATTCTTTGTTATCTTACCCATTTTGGAGGGGATCCAAAAATGATTGGATGCTGCCTTTGGTCTGGTCTCTGGCCAACTGAGCCTGTGGTACCACCCTCCTGCTCTCAGCGAGGGCTACTGCCAAGAACTGAACCCTTCAAATCAGTCAAAACCAGCTTCTAGTTTCAGCCTCATCTTTTAAAAGAAAAGAGAGAGTCAGGTGACTGTGACCAATCTGCATCCTAGCGAAAACACTCTTCTCACACCTAATGATTCACAAACTTCCAGGCCAAAGACCTAGCTGAGGATGAATTTCATGTAATTAGTTGTTGACTGCTTCCTCCCACTGATTGCCATTTACGTTTCAAAAGGTCATTGATGTCTTTGAAATCATCATAAGGAATGGGAATATGTGTAACTCTTTTCAATAGAACTGCCTTGGCCACAGCCTCCGCTTGTCTATTACCCCTGATGCCAACATGAGGACTGGAGGACAAGGGGATGCATCCAGTCGACCTTAAATGACCTGGAATTGGAATTTCCTTTTTTGTCACATTTATGCCAATTGAGGCTAATTTGTGACCGGCGAAAACCACCGCCTAACCCTAAGTCACTGGCAACTTTCTCACATGCCCAGGCCGGGATTCAAACACAGGTAGTAGAGAGACAGCAGTCAGTGGCGGCGCCTTAGTCCACACAGCCATTAAAGCAGGCCCCTAAATGGCCTGAAGGGCAGACTTTGAATCGGGGAAAATAATAAAATTCCTTTCATCACCATCCGCCATCTCAGCCTGATCAAGAGCAAGATACAAAGCATGCAACTTTGCAGAAAATATATAGGAGTTCTTTTGGAGGCATTCAATAGAAGAAGAATTATCAATGACTGCTGCTGCTGCTGCCTAACTTTATGAAACAGAGCCATCAGTATAAATATCTCAATGGGAATCCTTCACCTCATTTTTTAGACTTAAGTAAATCGAAGGATCTGTGGCATATGAAAGTGTGAAGTTGACAATTGAAGTTGGATATTTCCATGGAGGAGTTTCAGGAAATTGAAACTTTGCTATGATGTTAGGTTAAAATCATCCAAAGACTGTCTAACACAAATACCAAAAGTTGAAAAGACTCTTGGTTTTCTATTGAAATGGACTATTTACCGAGGGTTAAATAGTTTCATAAACAGGGCTATTCGGGTTTGTCGCTCTTTTAATTGTAAATTAAAGGGCAAGCTCTTCGCTTCGGAAGTGGAGAGGGAGCTCATTTGCCTCAACACAAAGACTCTATGCAGAAGAGGTTCTAATAAAGGCTCCAAGACAAAGCCTAAAGACCTGATTCTGAATTGGATCCAGTAAGGAAATATATGATTTACATGCTGCTCCATATATAAAACACCCAAAGTCTAACCTTAAATCAAACAAGGACCCTATGCAACTGTAAAAGAAGTGTATAGTCCCCATTCCCAGTCAGTGTTTAAAACAACTCTCAACAAATCTAAAGCTTTGACACACTTTCTCTTAAGGCCCTTGATATGAGGGACAAATACTAGTTTTGAGTCCGGTAAAATGCAAAGGAACTTTGTTTCCTTTTTTATAGGAATGGAATTATTTTAAGGAACCAAATAGTGATCTTGATGAGGACCGATTCTTCAACACAAATGGACACAGGCAGTCTTTGATAGGGAGGATTAAAAACCATTGTTATCAGCTCAATCCTCTATTCTGTTCAGATGGAGTTGGAGCTGCCTTTCTATGGCTTGTATTTGTTTGGATTGATATGAGACCCTAACGTTATCAACATACAGAGAATTGTCAACACCATTTCTCATACAGCTTGTGATACTGCTGATCTTAACAATAAATATGGTGACAGATAAAATGCTACTCTGAGGAACTCCCATTCCTTGGTCATAGAAATTAGAGGGGGGTGTCTACACTCTGATTCTATATCTTCTTTCAGATAAAAAATCTTTGAATAAAAAGAGGTAAACAATCCCAGCTACTGTGCCTGTTGTCACACGCTGATTAATTGATAATGACTTGTGTTGTTATCTGGAATCCCAAGGTTTATTTCACCCTGATCACAGAGCTACATATGTAAATGATTCATCCAGCTATGTCTTAAGTGGCTCTGGTCACACACTTTGCCATCTTAATTTGCATCCATAAAGGTCTGAAGGGTTCAAGTCTGGATAATGATGTCACCTCAACCTGATCAGTTCTGTATAAGTTTCTATATAAGTCTCTATATAGCTAAAGGTGCGAGGCCCAGTGAGGGGCAGTTTAACTCAATGACTCAGTGTCCACCAAATGACTCTATTGCATTCCCTCTACCCAGAAAGACTCAATTCAAGAGGTGAAATTTAGGATTGAGAGTGTAATGTACTGGGTAGACATGCGAAGTTGTGCGGAGACAGGGCACCCACAACTGCAGATCGAGAAGAAATAAGACAATCTCACAAATCTCACTAAACTCTAGAGACAAAAGGTGATCCCCCCACCCCACCCAACATTGTAATTGAAAGAAGATTCAAATAAAATATTACCAAAATGAATATATTTGATTACGAATATATAGATTCCGCATGGATTCGAATGCAGGACACAATGCACTTCCATCCGACTTGCTAACCACTCCACCATGGAACCGGGTCATGAATAGTTGAGGCGATTTTTAAGATTTAAAGTGACAGCAATGTGACAGCAGATTCATTCGCGCGTAACAAGTTCGAAGGCAACTGAATTAACCTAACAACGCGCCGTGTTCTTCTGATGCAGTTTGTTCTATTACACGGCCATTAGCAATACAAAGGGCGCGTTGACACTAACGAAGCCAGGGATACAATATTTTACTCGCAGATGATCATAATGGAGGGTTTCTAAGTGTGAAAAAACGCATTGAAAGGTTAGGCCATCTTTTTTTTCTGTTTTAGGAAGATTTTTTTCCCAAAATCAATGCGAGAGGGAGCTAAAAAAAAAAAGAAAAAAAAATGTGAAAAGCCGGTTATACAAGCTTAGCCATATTTTTTTATTGTCAGAAACCCTTGTATACATTCTGTAGGGTATGAATACAGGTATCCTTTCATATGATTGGATGGTTTGCCCCAGAAATCTAAGTCTACCATGTGTTAAAACATTTGAACATCTCCAGACTTGGTCAAGAAAGTGAGAAGAGCCTCTCCACTGCAGTATCACGTTCTGCGGTCACCACACCTACATTAACTATGGTCTCTGCAACTTCAGTTGTGGTCACCTCAAACAGCTTGGGTACCGCAAATAGTGCAGGTAGCGCAAAGCGCGCAGATACTGCAAATAGTGCAGGTACCGTAAAGAGCGCAGGTACTGCAAATAGTGCAGGTACTGCAAAAAGCGGGTACCACAAAGTGCGCGAGTACCTCAAAGAGTGTAGGCACAGCAAAGAGCACGAGTACCTCAAAGAGCACCGGTGCATCAAAGAGCGCCAGTACCACAAATAGCGCCGGTGCCGCAAATAGCGCGGGTACCGCAAATAGTGTGGGTACCTCAAAGAGCACCAGTGCCACAAATAGCGCGGGTACCGCAAATAGTGTGGGTACCTCAAAGAGCGCCGGTGTATCAAAGAGCGCCAGTACCGCAAATAGCGTGGATGCCGCAAATAGCACCAGTGCCGTAAATAGCGCGGGTACCGCAAATAGTGTCGGTACATCAAAGAGCGCCAGTGCCACAAATAGCGCGGGTACTGCAAATAGTGTGGGTACCTCAAATAGCGCCAGTGTTGCAAAGAGTGCGGCTGTTGCAAAGAGCGCGGGTACCTTATAGAGCACGAGTACCTCAAAGAGCGTCAGTGCCGCAAATAGCGCCAGTGCCGTATATAGCGTGAATACCTCAAAGAGCGCGGGTGCCTCAAAGAGTGCCAGTGTTGCAAAGAGTGTGGGTACCTCAAAGAGCACGGGTAGCTCATAGAGCGCGGGTACCTCAAAGAGCGCCTGAGTGCCGCAAAGAGCACAGGTGCCTCAAAGAGTGTCAGTGCATCAAATAGCGCGGGTACCTCAAAGAGCACGGGTAGCTCATAGAGTGCAGGTACCTCAAAGAGCGCCTGAGTGCCTCAAAGAGCGCAGGTGCCCCAGAGTGTCAGTGCATCAAAGAGCGCGGGTACCTCAAAGAGTGTCAGTGCTACAAAGAGCGCCGGTACCGCAGGGCGTGCAGGTACCGCAAATAGCGCGTGTGTCTCAAAGAGTGATGGAACCGCAGAGAGCGCAAGTACTACAGAGAGCGCCAGTACCGCAAAGAGCGCCAGTACCGCAAAGAGCACAGGTGCCTCAAAGAGTGCGGGTGCTGCAAAGAGCATGGGTACGGCAAACAGCGCAGATTCCTCAAAGAGTGCCAGTGCCGCAAAAATAGCGGGTGCCGCAAAGAGCTCGGGTACTTCAAAGAGCAACGGTACCGCTGAGAGCGCCAGTGCCGCAAAGAGCGTGGTTGCCTCAAAGGGCGCGGGTGCCTCAAAGAGTGCGAGTATGTCAAAGAGAGCGGGTGCCTCATTGAGCGCGGGTGCCACAAAGAGCACTGGTACCTTAATGAGCACCGGTAACGCAAAGAGCAAAGGTGCCTTAAAGAGTGTGGGTACCTCAAAGAGCGCAGGTAATGCAAGGAGCCCAAATGCAGGTACCGCAGAGAGCGTGGATACTGCAAAGGGTACAGGCAGGTGCCTCAAAGAGTGCGGAAACCGCAAAGAGCGCCGGTACGGCTGGACTTGACGGTAGCTCAAAGAGTGTAGGTACCGCAGGGCGTGCGGGTACCCCACAGGTTGCTGTCACTGCAACTACCTGGTCTGTGTTGGCTGCAAGTCCAGGTAGCACTGGTGTAAAGAAGAAGGGTTGTAAATCTGCCCGCACTAGTAAAAAGAAAAAGGGGGGGGGGTCCGTCTACTAGCTTGCTGTCAGTATCGTAGGCGGACCTCAGCCAAAGGAGACGCCATACGGATTGGCGTAGTCTCTATAAGGATCACCCACAGCTAGACCACTCCCCCCCCCCCCCCCCCCCCTCCCTCTCCTTCCCGTTCACCATCCCCCTCCACACTCCCGCTGGGTGTAGAGCTGCACTCACCTCTCACAAACTCGAGTGGCTCGAGCAATGGGGCAGGCTCACCGAGCTGGAGCTGAAGTGGTCAACTTGTGAGCTTGTCTATGTTGGAAACACAAACGCAATACAGAGCACCAAACATGCCTTCTTATAACTGCTTATCGCAGACATGTCTCGTTTACAATCTCCAATGCATACAAGCAGTGTTTAATGTTATACTGACCATTGTATCTCGTCAGCACATCTTAAAATATTAATAAATCTCCACCAGTAAGTATTTATTTCTTAATAGCTGGGCTGGAAAATAAGTTGTTGTTTTTAACCCTTTAAATGCTGAGGCTAATTTCGCCCTAAGCACAAGGATGCAAAAATCTTTGAAAACCATCTAAACCCTGTCATGTTGGTATTCATTGGATAGCTCTCAACGAGTACTCTCAGATGAGTACCCATTTGCCAGGTTTTCAATCATTTTTCAGGATTTTGACATTATTTTGTATTGGCCAAAGTAGCCACCAGCAGCATAAGGGTTAAACTCTGCGCGTCCGTGAGCTATCAGCTCACGAGTCGAAAGGGTGGTGAGCTCATGAGTTGATCTCCCTCAACGAGTGCAGCTCTAGCTATGTGCCTAGGTCTCCGTCGAGGCCTGGGTCGGGCCGTACCTCCCTGGCAACATCCCGGGACCAGTTCTTGGACCAGGCCGAGGGTGAGGAGGAAGAGGAGGTGGAGAGGTTTGACCCTCTCAGGACCCATCCTCCTCTCTCCAATGGAAGCCACAAACTGCTAGGTAGTTCTTCTCCTAAGCCTGTGGTGACTATACCCAGTACGGGGGTTGTGGGAACCCCAGCACCATGTAGGATTTCGCCCGCGCCATCAAGTCCCTGCTAGGGAGTAAAATGATTGATGACCTGACTCCTATTTAGCAACTTGGAAACAATATGTATATGTTTATTTTCTTTTTTTCTTTTATAAAGCATGCACAAATATTGCTCTCAAGGAAATTCTTTTCATCTTTCCCTTCTTCCTTTTTTTTCAATGAGGGGCCCAAAATCAAAGAGGGATTTTTCCTAAAACAGAAATAGGATTTCTGTAGTGGCCTTATTTGTGTGATCACTATCACGGTATCACTATCTTTCCCCAGGTTCTGCTGACTACAGAAATCCTATTTGTGAGGATGAGCTGAATATGATGCTAGGCTGCGAGCAGGCTCGCAAAGTAATCAGAGAATTGGTGCAAAAACGTCCAGTAGGTTTTCTCATTTAGCAGCCATCTTCCCCACTAAAAGTGCACAACCTGGCACAACACCCATGACTTTTCTCAGGTCATTATTCATGTTGCCAAAATTTATACAGCCTTCATAAGTTGCATGGTATATTTCTAAAAGTTGCACCATATTTAGAGAGTTGTACCATAAGTTGAACGATATTTTGAAATTTGCATGATATTTTGTGAAGTTGAATTAATGTCATTTTGGCACCCCCCCCCCCCCCCCCCCCCCCCCCTGAGTGTTCAGTATCCTCATCGTCGTTGTATTATTGTTGTTGTTCTTCTTCTTCTTCCGTTTCTTATCATTATATCATTCTCCCTCATGACAATTGTCTTCTTGCTCATCTTGTGTCTCCTTTCTCCTCTTCTTAAATCATCCTCCTCTTCATCTTCATCAATTTCTTCTTCTTCGACGTCTGAAAGTCTTCTTGTTCATCTTTTTCTACTTTCTTCTTATTCTTTCTCCTCCTCCATATCCATCGAAAAGTGATCTTGTTCATATTTGTCCACGTTCTTCTTATTTTTTCTCTTCTTGTTCATCTTTTTCTACTTTCGTCTTATTATTCCCCTCCTCTCCACATCCATTGAAAGTGTTCTAGTTCATCTTTTTCTACTTTCGTCTTATTTTTCTCATCTTCTCCACATCCATCGAAAAGTCTTCTTGTTCATCTTTTTCTACTTTCTTCTTATTTTTCCCCTCCTCTCCACGTCCATTGAAAAGTGTTCTTGTTCATCTTTTTCTACTTTCTTCTCATTCTTTCTCCTCCTCTCCATATCCATCGAAAAGTCTTCTTGTTCATCTTTTTCTACTTTCTTCTTATTTTTCCCCTCCTCTCCACGTCCATTGAAAAGTGTTATTGTTCATCTTTTTCTACTTCCTTCTTATTTTTCCCCTCGTCAAGTTGGTTGAATACCATTCTAACCTGCAGGGCACTGAGCCGCCATTTACCACTCAATAGTCGTCTGCTACTTACCAATCATACTGCGTCATTCAAAAGGAAACCCGCGACCCTTTTCATAAACGCATGGGGAAATCTGGGAATCATTAAACATTTTGTAAAATGATTCTTTATTCGCAATTCATTAACAAAATAATGAAAGATCCAGATGCCAACGTCCAAAGGAACTCTGGAGCATGAATAGGTAACCCCAGTTACATGTGGAACGCACACATACTTTACTCATAAGACACTGAACACCCATCCCCACCCCCATGTTCATGTCCAATGCAATGGTTTAAGCACATTGGTCACATGTTCAGTATTAGCGCATTGAATCGGTTGTCTTTCTATTAATTTCCAATGTTGCTGTATTTCATAATTACGTTTCTATGTAGATAATGAATTTTGCATCTTAGATTGAGCACATCTCTGCTGCACTTCGGACACGTAATGCCCAAGTACCTGTCGAGTGCACTATTTTGATTATGCATAATATTGCTTGTCCCGTCTGCCTTTTTGTATTTTGTTCCTATGTTATATGTGTATTATATGAGAAAAGAAGATGCATCTAGTATGATTTTGTACCTTCGTCAGGAACAGTCAATAATCATACAAATACTTTGAAATGTATTTAAATATACTGAAATCATAGCAACAGTCTAGAAGATAAAGAATGCAAGTTGTTATTACGGTTAGGCTTAAGAATCCTTCCTCTTCAAATATCTTTAGATGTTTGCCCTTTATTATGAGATTTATTTTAAAATGTCAGAACGCCTCGTTCCATATTAATGGGTGCAAATGAGTTAAACAATACAATAGCCAACTAACTAGTAATACGTCAATGGTGAGAGCTGGTATTGCTCGGGACTTCTATCATTACACTTCGGAGGCCTCGAGGAGCCTGACTGTGTTGGTGATATCTTTCTGGATCAGTGATAAAACCTTTTTCTAGAAACAATTTGAAAGCCATTTTTATATAACTTAAACAAGTCAAAAATATGAAGGTGATTTCATATTTATATTAATAACCAAGTCATTTTTAAAAGGTTTTATTCATTTTCAAAAGGATCTTTGAGTGTGAAAATCGGAAAAATATTGACGAATGCGGAATGTATAAATATACTTCTGAAGTTAAGGATGCATATTTATGTTGCAAGCGTTGTGGACTGACATGGATGAATGTTTCGTAATTATATTTAGTTAAGACGGATGTCTGATGTAGTCACAGATTGCATTTGTAATATTCCAGTTCTGGAAAAAAAATCTGTTTGATCCACGGCGGTTTATGGTGCGCTTGTCATTTTGGTTTGCTTGCCCTCTCTCCGATTTTCCTTTACTTTATGTCAAAGTTTCTGTCGTTTCCCAGAGGTAGTACCAGAGGTCATTACGACACCTACAAAAACAGAATTACACCAATCATTAACTATAGAACTGGGTTGAGGGGGGGGGGGGGTAATTAAATTAATAAGTAGTATCAGTCGAGCTGACTAGAATGTTGGTACATGGCAATAGAACGTTGGTGAGGGAGGCGCAGGATTTATTTTGCTGTGTATTAATTCAAACTAACAAGGACTAGTCTGTCAAATGAAGGCGTCATACGTGTCAGAATGCGCGGCTGAGGCAGGCATGGACCATCGTCATGTTTCAGTCACGGTTCGAGAAGGTTCACCTGTCAAACCTGCTTGTTATGATGTCCTCGGCTCTTTCTGGATTCTTCTACAGTTCGCGATAATTGCTTGATCCTCCTTTCCATTAAATACACACGTACGTGAAGTTTATAGACACACTTCTCGGTAATATTTCTAAAGGCTATTTTGTTTGATATGTGAATGGTGACTCCACCCCTTCTTGGGGCCAACATGTGTACCGAAAACTTCGAAACCTAGCTCTTAACCCTTATGCTGATGGTGACTAACTTTGCCAATACATATTAATGCAAAAAATGCAGAAAAAATGACTGAATTCTAGGCACATGGTTACTCATCTGAGAGTACTGAGCGAGAGCTATCCGATGAATACCGAAATGAGAGGGTTGAGATGGTTTTCTTGCGTACTTGTGCTTTGGACGAAAGTAGCCTCAGCATATGGAGGGTTAAGGTCCTTCAGTACAGCATAGCGGCGCCACTAGTCTCTTCAATCGGCTGCAGATGGGGCTGTCCTGAACGCAGCCGCCCTGACCGCAGACAACCCAATTTCAAGCAAGGGCGCGTTTTTTCAACCTTGACCACATTCATGCCTGTGATCCCAAACATTGACCTGTTTTATTAAAGCATTCTCCTGTGTTCAGAGTTATTTCAAAAATAGCCAAAAGTGAACTGTTGGTCGAAAACCAATAACAAATCAGAGAACGTCTCCTTTGCAAGCCCTATTAATGCACGACTGAAATTAAGTATATTTTGGTCACAGGCAATTTCAATCTTAATTTCTATATAAATGTATGTATATTTTCTATGTATCCAAATATATTACAGCAAAGGAATTTTGAGTGGTTGAAAATAAAATACTACAGAAACTGTCTGCGATGTGCGCATAAGTTATAACAGACAGACACACCACTAGCAATCAATAACTACCATTCTCCGCTCTACAAGAACCAACCCTTGGTTTACTGCATAGAAAACAAGGTCTAGTGATTTGCCGTAACTCCACTAGATGGCAGTTCCAATTTAATTCACGAGTATGCCGTTTTAGGAATTTCAGATAAACAACAACTCGAAATTCTAGTTTTATTGGCGTTATATATACCTTGTATTACTGCGCACAGGCATACCACAATCGTAATTAATGGGACAGTTGCTAACTCGAGTGTGGGGACATGAAACTCGTCCATCGACAATGCAAATGGCGACCGAGTGAGTATTTTGGTGCACATGGTCACTTCAGGCATAAACTGTATAGAGTTGGCAGCATGATATGAGTTTATTTTGCGGTATGCCTGTGGGTATGGTTACAGACAAACCCATATTGGACTTCAAAAACCTTACTGTTGCATAATTTGGTCGTCAAATCTAAACGTTTGGATGTTGTAATTTTCTCTTTATTTTGATCAATATTTTCGTTTGTTTTGCACTATCCAGCAGTTTAGTGTTATGGTTTTCATGCAGGTTGGGTGTCTTCGTGCTCTGCACTTATGCATTATATATGTAGACCCTCTGATATGATGGGCATACATCCTGATACAGGCTGTATTCTAGGAAAGTCGGTTAACACTCTTTAAGCCCCTACTGAAGCACCTTAAGGTTAGATGGACAATAATACCATCCAGGTCAAGCGCGGGCAGCGAGGCTCTGATGAACCTCATACAAGCAGAGAAACCTCGGATTTGTGAACACCTTGGGACCAGGGCAAAGGCGTTCACTTCTCAGATTTTTTTTATAATGTAAAATATACAAATGGGACCGGGAAATTGTGTTCATAATTGGAGGTCTCCATATATATCTCCAATGTCTTTACAATGAGAGGTTTAACTGTATTTAGGTAAATGGTGTTCCTGATTTTCGGAATCTGAGTGCCCCAATCCCTAATCTAATCATGATAAGAGTTTAGTATTACAATATTCCTTTAACCCAGAGTACAGTGACGCATTCATGCAAGTAGCGAGTTATGTGATATCTTTTGGGCAAAGGTTGGCACCCTCGGGAAAATGAATGAAAAACTACTATAAAAAACAAACTTTTCATCTTATTCTACTATATTCTGAATAAATATATCTTATTCAAATGTTATTTTAAAAACACTCATACATAGGTGATCAGACCTATTTCTTTTCCACCTAACGTGCGGTCGTGGGCGCCCTGTCTCCGCACAACTTCGCGTGTCCTACCAAAACATTACACCCTCAATCCGAAATTTCATCTCTTGAATTGAGCCTTTCTGGGTCTGCTGAATAGTAAAACACATATAATCGTGACGAGAGATCAGCTGAGTTCAGGTGAGTGACCAGGCATACTCGTTTGGCCTAAGAGCCAAACTATGTGTGACAAGGGAAATGAACAGAATACATCGTTTCATACCCCCTGGCAGTCCACCAAACATTCGCCCTTACTTCGATAGAGTCATCCATATCTTGAGTTAATAGTGAAGACCTAACCCATGGTGGAGATCAAACTCTTCTTCTGAAGCATTTCATTTTTTTTTGTTATCGAAGAAGAATTCCCAGGGTCTTCAAAACGTCTACGAAAGCAATTTAAACGTACTAGAAAACAGGAAAGAGTCACAACAACGCCAACCAAAACAATAACAACAAAAACAACAACTATGACAACAGCATGTGTACTTATGCTTGTATTTTTGTTATGATAAAGGCAAAACAATGAAAGGTCATTTACACTGTTAGTGTTTGACATCGACACATCAATAGAAAAGTTCAAATGTAATACTCACTCAAAAAGTATGATATCAAGGAGATAGTTGCATTAAAGAAAAAATATATCTAGCAGTGAGGAATTTCTGCGGTAAAGATATGGCTTTGCAAAGTCACGATCCAAAAATTGAGGAATTCTGCGTATAATGGGTGCCAGACACCAAGAAATGAAGGTAGGGTTTTTTCCATTAGTTTCTGCCCAGTACTTATGCTTGTACTTATTTCAACTCGAACATTCGGTGATGAGAAACAGCACTGGTTTGTATTGCCTAAACAGTGATAGCTTGCCAGTTTCGGTGCAGTGTCTCCGTGGTTTTATGATTGTGGGTTCACCGTGTCATCCATTTGGCCCGATATCCCGGACCTCGGCATCACGACCCACCCCGGGCTATGCGGGGCCTCTACACCTAGATCATACAAATGATACAACTGCATCGCATTGCGAAACCACAGCGACATCACAGCAGCGGATAGACTTGTACAAGTCTGTGTTATTTGGCTGTTTCCATAGTCTAGTCTCACTGATCTAATCTGAGTTGATTTCACTCCAGGTTTAGTTCTGAATAAATCCGCAAGGGGGATACACTTGAGTTGTAGTCTGTGACTTTTTGACTGCAACTTCTGAAAACTGTGCTGTCATCTATAGGTTGATAGAGACATCATACCTAACCAATAGTGGTGGTGGCATAAAATTAAACCTTAATCAGCCTGAGAACCTGACTAGGCAGCGGAGTGAAAACCACAGTAGACTAGCCCCTAGTCTAGGCTTTCAGTAATCGATGTTCTTTCTGTTCTGGTCTTTATATTTCGTTTAATGTCTAGGTGATATTTCCTGTGTCTGGTGATGAACGGCGCCAAGGATTGTACCATTGATCAGGCAGAATAGTGGAAGGAACCAAAGAACTGGACAGATCTCACTGTGTGACACCTAGTGAGCAATTTTGGAAGTAAATAAAGGTGTCAGATATTTAAATAAACGAGATGAAAAATGTTTGCCCAGGGCTAGGCTACGACCGCAAGTGCAGTAACCTAGACCCAACGCAAACTACCTAGCACTAGATGTTGTCGTCATATACATTCATGCCATTGCGCCTACTTACATAATGTGTATAGCGCTTTTGAACACTATGGCTGGAAAGGGTGCTATATCAAATATCAAATATCAATTATTATTACATAACGACAGGCATTATGATATCCTGTGATTGCTTTCATACCATTCCCATTGGGCTTGACCCTTCTACCATCCTCTGCCAAATGGCTGTCTCAATCCCCATCGCTGAGCTACTGGAGCTGCAGTTATGGTAGCCTAGTCTTAGGCCAAGAAATTCATTTCGCTTCTTTGATTTGATTTGATTTTATTCGGTCTAGTAAGATGTGTATTACATAGCATTTGGCACACAAAAAATCATATATATAACGGTGACTAGATGGAGAGTCATTAACTGCTATGCAATAGAATTATAACGAGACACAGGATATATACATTAAAAGTAACCAACCTTATGTTTATATACCATTCTAAGATGTCTACTTATATTTAGTTCTATATTGGCTCACCAGGCGGCCGGCATGGGTTTATTTGGATTTCTTGACTGACCAGGGTGATCACCACTGGCGCCTTCTATCAACAGCAACTGAAACTAACACCTAAATATTGAACAAAAGATATTTAAGTAAATCATAGACTAGGAGCTAGTCTACAGTTAATACTACAACCTCAACTGACTGTGCTGCTGCCTATAGCTTGATAGAAACAGTAAGCATCCTAAGACCTTACCATGAATCTAGTTAGTGAAGAAATTAAACATAGAGTGAGCCGTCTTAGTAGAATGGATGCCATTTTCAGATTTTTATCTGGGAGGCAGTCTACCTTTCACCCGACTTACATCATGAATGGCATATCCCTGATTTAGCCCTTCTGAATACTAGAGACTCGTACATTTTCCTTACACCCAACCCTATGATGGGCGTAAAAAAGAACTAAATACGCTTGTGCATGTTGATTATGCTGTAAGTGAATAAACAATTTAAATATGTACCCAAGCAAGGGGGATGATGCAGAAGGACTTACATGATTTCCAACAAAACAGTCCCTAGTCCGAGAATTCAAGCTCGAGTGAATCTAGTTAGGTGGCAATACGTGTTTACCAAAACGCGTGCCTACACGAAGGTCCTTGTGACAAATACATAGACCCCTCAATCATTCTATATGCTAAGTCATATGTTGGAAAATGTATGAATGAGAGTTTTTCATCAGAACTAAACGAAAATACTTTCAACAATTAGAGATATCATTCTTTATTCCTAAACAAATTGCCAAGAGTGTTATTGATGCATATGCAGAGGACAATTTCAGAAAAAAACTCTTCTATAAGCATGAATGTATTAATTGGGTATTAGATGTGATGATGTTGGTAAGGCTAAGAATGCCTATACTTTTGATGATCTCAAGACAAACGACCCAAGAGTGAAAGTATATATTTTCCAAGTAGAACTAGGCAAAACAAGGGTTAATAGTTCCATGTGAAAGCCCTGGGTAAAGTCCTACGTCCCTCAAAATCCCTCCCGCTTCCAAGCAGCACAGCAAGACACAGGACATACTGACATGCAACGCCACCATCGGCAGTTTCAGAAACTAATTTTTTATCCATCCTTATGATTAGTTTACAGAATGTGTCACCCATAAGTAGATCCAGAGTTTTTCGGAACTAGGGTTGGATGCCATGTGTCGGCAGTAGAATGGGTGTAGTAAGGGTGGGGGAAGGTTGACTGTAACGAGTTCGTGTTCGGCGTTCATTTACACTACAGGTCTGTAGTGTAAATGAACGCTGCTACGCGTTGCCACCGTCGCGTTCTATAATTAGCTTCCAATTACTTGTGACGTCATCAAAACTGTAAAATCGCTAATTTCACTGATTTAAAAAAGGTTATTTAATTTCCTAAAAGTGTATTCTTAGTACAATTAGTCCATTGAATGTATCCATGCTGTTTGACCAAAACAGAGTGGACGCTATCATACATAACTGGAAGAACCAAGTTTTCAGTAATGAAACAATCCAAGGCGTTCCACAAAGGCATTCGACATGTTTGAAGCCGCCTATCGGCGGGTTCCGGAACCTCGCGTCCAGATAGGGCCCCGTTGAAAGAGGTACTGGGAGGACAGTATAATTACAGAGAAGGGGGAAGGCAAGTGTTGCGGCAAGGCGCTAAAGACCGCAGGAGGAATAGAAAGTGGCAGTGTAGTAAGGATCCGTGCGCCCAAAAAGTGAGTGGCGGGCACACGGATCCAAGCCCAAAGTACAGGTGGAAGGTGCATGGATAGGGCACTGATGATCACGTGGGGACGTGTGAAAGGGCAGATAGAAGGTAGATGGGTGGGAGTTGCATAAAGTAATGCCTTATAGTTAAGTGCTGGACTCATGTCAGGAGTACCACATAAGCCATCAGCGCGGGCTCACTTGGGAACAAGGACCAATCAGGGCTCTCGCATCGATTACATTACTGAGACACCTTATCTCCACCACCAGCTGGGGGTGCCCAAAGCACCAATTTCTGGCCTATTAGCGGCTATTAGTTGACATTAGTTGAGGCTTGCATGTTCATGTTGACCGGCTGGTTTCGAATCCACTTGTGTTTGGTGATCTAAGGTAAAGTCATGTGCAGCAAGTGTGCATGCAAGTGTCCTTCATCAACAGATATAAATTAATACTTACACCCATTAAACTTCACAGATCTCAATTTTTATATGAAGGCTAGGCATTACTTGCATCCATTAAACTATATATTTTCTCGAAGAAATTCCTAACTTCACAACTGTGGAAATGTTTATTATAATAAATCAAAGATAAAAGATTGTTTTTAGTCTAAGCCCAACATAAAGTCATCGGCCCTTATAGCGAACGGCAATTCAGGCAGACGTCTTTTCTGGGATCAACGGTTTTGACCAACAATTAATTTTAGCAAAGTTAAGTAAAAAAAATAATAGAAATAAAGCCACCGTTATTTTGAGTATGAAATATTTCTAAGTACCACACGAAGCACTGGGCGAAGCACCGACCTTAGGATCGGGAGTCGACTGGGCTACCAATCAGGCTATTCCTTCTATTGTGTGAGACGGAGTGAAAAGAGAACCATATTGATGAAATCCCGTAACTCTATTTGGGATCGTTCCTAGTATTCCGAGTCATTCTTGTCATTTACGTGACTGACAACCGTAGTAGATCTTTGTTAGGTACATGTACCACTAAGCCACTTTTATCAATGACCCCACACATTTACATACGGCCCGAAACTGATTATGACCTACCTTCGTCACCTTTGGTAAATAACCAAATCAAATATGGCGCCTGTTGTCTAACTACTGCCAGACGGCTCGCCATCACCCGAATGTCGTTAGAACCCAATAAGGAGCGCCAAAATAGCTGAAAAATTGTATTTGATCTTTTAATCTAATGCCTTTTCAAATAAATAAACAATAATAACTATATCAATACGCCTTTACATGTCGTTAACTTTGTGGCATCGCCAGTTTCGCAATCCAATTTTCCTAGTGCTATGAACTTGCTATTCTGAGGTTCAATTAGTTACATCTGCTGCCGTTTCACTTTTGGGGGCGCTCTGCGCTGCATGAACATTTGCGTCTAGATTTGAATGTAGAAATATTCTATGAGTCGGACCTTTCTTTTTTCGACACCAATTTACAAAGGTCTTAGCACAGTTTAATTGGTGATTGGAAAAACCTCCACTTGTTCACGTCTGATTTGGAATACATCTCTGAGCACAAGGACAGATTCATAGCATGGACGCATATGTTGCCTAATATACAGCGGCCGTTGGCCAACACACCTCTCTTTGTACCCTTAGGTCCTTGCAGAGTCCGTTAAACCGCAGTCGGTACCTAGGGCACCAGGTATGTAACTACCTGAACAAATGCTGTCAATTTCTTTGTATTTTAAGAAAAGCGTCTCAATGCCCTAATCAGATGGATCATTTTAACAACAGACGTCTACGCAACGAACTAATCAACCTGAGAGCAGTAAGTCGTCAATTAACTAAGCATATGAATTAACAAAGTTCGTTTAGACATGACGGTCATCTGTAGCATTTCAGACATATTTGTGGTCAAGAAAGGATCGATTTGAAGTGTATTTCACGCTAATTGGTGCGTAAGTGGCCGTAATTGATTGCATTTTTGACTTACTTTCGGTCGGCGGGCCACTTGTAGGATTAGTATACGCAATGTTGAGTACAACAAGAGTTTGTAATGACGATCGACTGGTTGGCAAGCATAATATAAGTAGATGCAGCGAATTTGTTAGAACGGTAAGTTAGACATGCCGCTTTCAAGCTTCAATGTTTTGGAGGCGGAAGCTAATCTCCCCCATACAGTTACGGCAGTGGTCGGTATCTCTTAATAAAGGTATTCGGTTTATAGTCGTGTATCCACCCCGGGCCTATGTAGTCACAGACGATCCGCCCTGCTGAAAGGCAATTTTGCATCATAAGAATCATTTCGGTTGAAAATGAGCTTATACATACCACCTTTCAAATAAGACCTCGCCCAAACCTGTCCTCTTCATCACTCCTAACCGAAGTTATGCACCAGTCAATTGAATCCCCGGGAGGGGGGGGGCCGGGATGGGGCGGGGATAGTGCAACGACCTTCTGCACTATTTTGCATAGTCCCCGCCCCCCGCGGCACATTTTTTTGTCACTAATCCCCGCCCCCGGGGCACATTTTTTAAAGGGGCCCTAAAGGCTCACATACATATCAGCTCATATGAGAGTAATACACTTCAAGAACAGGATGCTGCCCTTCTTTTTCTCTCAGTAATCCCATGAGGGGAGATTTTTTGCATATTGCCATCATCCTGCCCAGCCCCTGGCAGCCACTTGCTGCGGCCATGTTTTTCAATTGGATGGCAGAGATCACTTCCTGATCTGTGCATATCTCAAGCACCCCTAAGCTCCTTTGGTACCCAATAACACTGACCACAGCAGGGGTTGATGACCCAGATTCACAATGGCGTCGGCCTTGGCTCCGAGGAAGTGCTACTCACTAATTACAATTTTAGATTTCTCTTTGTGTGGAGCTCTAGGGCTTCCCTGTTTATGAGAGATGTTGAGCTATGTTCATGAACTTTCATATAAACCTATGATTTGTTCTTCATGACAGGAAATGGTCACATAGAACTTTTTAAAGTCACTAGTTACAACTTTCACCCTCAAGAGCACGCTTACACTCCTAAACTAAGCTGCAAGCCGGTATATCATATACTTCTTTACCTAATTATACCACTTTTCTGTAGTTATTTCCAATAAAACCGCTTTTATACTCAATTTTCCACTGCAAGTGGAAATCTTTAAGACTGTCTATTCTTGCGGTAACACCCCTCCTACACTGCCACAGCTGACTGCATTTGACCCGTAAAGATAAGGACCTGCACGCCAGCACCTGCCTGATAGATAGCGTTCTCTGGGGAGAGCGAATGGCAGGAAGCACAGTGGCAGCGCAGTGTGCCTTCGCCGGCGACACTCCACAAGTGGAGTGGCCGCGACGGTACCCTATGTGCACATTTCCTGTAATGTTCCCAAAGTTCCCCTTTAAACCATATTTTCAATCCATGTGGGCATCAAAAATATGATAGATGAATTTGAAAATAAACTTGTATTGTGTTGATTTGTACAAATGCAGGAACATCATATTGAGGGCCTTCATGCACCTCATGAAGATTGTCTTTGTTGAAGAGTCCATAGCAGCTTGGTCTGTAGTACCGTGAGAAATTCCAGCCACTGTACATCCTCATGCAAACTATCAGTTCTTATCTGGTCAGGCTACCATGATTGGATTTTAAAATGGCTATTTCATTTTTAGATATTTCTGGCATATAATAGCTTGTGCAGCTATTCTGCAAAGAAGTGTTTATGATTGGCATAAGCCTATGTACTGATACCTTGAAAAAAGTTACAGTTTCGAAGGCCATTTGGACGAAATTTGCTATGTGCGCAACTTGTTTCTGCAAAGTACAAAACTAAAGCGGCGACCTCTATCGGCGGAATTTGGGAAAGAATGACGTCACGGTGAGACAGAATCCCGTCGTGACATTGTGACTGCTTTAAAAGTTAATGCAGAATGATTAGGGAACGCACTAGTGCGTTGCACGTACTTTTGTCCGTAGCTGACCACGCAACATGCGCAACCACGCACCAAATCCTCAGTGTTACAAATGCTCACGCGATGTCATGATTATAGTAGCGGGAAAAGTTGCCACGGCGGTGTTCTCTAAAAAAGATAAATTATCTGCATCTCTGTGGGTCAACTTTAATGCAGTTTAGAATGTTATAACCGCCACAACTCATTCTACTTGCCATTTAATTATTTTAAAGCTGTTGTGAAATGACGGTGTTGCGATAGCAGGGTGCAACACAGGTTCCAAAACATTACTTGCCGAGCATGGCAAGCTGCCCCTACAGTTTACTTGCCCACGCTGGCACTTCCACTTGTCCCACCACCCTGTTTAACTAAGGTGAGTTACATTGCGAGGACTCTGCCAAAAGACATTTCTTGCCGAGCAGGGCAAGTAAGGGTCTTGTTTTGCTGGCCAGATTGCCGTTTTTTGCCGAATTCACTTGCAACGGGACAAGTGGTAATGTTGCACGCTGGACAGGTTGAAATCGTAGCAATTGTTATGCCATTAGTTTTTGGTCAATCACTACTCATACTGTGTGATTATTTCACAAATATTTTCGAGATTCGCGAGCATTTAAAGCTTTGCTTTGTAGACATATATGTACATTGTATTATAATTAAAGTGTTATCCTCCAAATTTTACGAGATTCAGTAATCATCAATGTGTTTGTTTTTGTTAATATTCTTGTTTTTTTTCCTCGTATTTATGTAAAAAAGATAATATTATACTAGCCACATTCAGTGCCGGTCGTATCATTATGACAATATCTCATACCATTTGTCTATCCACTGCTAGGCGGCATATTAATTGGGCTAACCATAAACAAGTACGGTAAATAGTATTTTGGCATGAGGAGGATTTGGGTGGTATTAGTCACTATCCCCGCCCCCGTGCCCCGGCCTATATCGTCGGTTACTAGTTAGTTATGTCCCCACCCTGCGGGGCAGCATTTTGGTGTACTAAACAGGATAAGCCCGGCATCGCCCGGCCATTTCCCGCCCCCCCCCCCCCCCCCCCTCCCGGGGATTCAATTGACTGGTGCATTAGCAAGTAACAGGCCTGGATTATGTATGTTTCACTTTTTGAAAAGTGTGATCAGGGATGAGCCAAGGATAAAAAAAACTAGCATTTTAAAAGGGAAAGCCAAGCTTCCCTATTACTGATACCTCTTACGCACTGGTGGCCCAGCAGGTGCTCAGGCTATGCAACAAACATGCGACATTGATGCCCCCGTATGGCTGTCTCATGGCTGTCGCATGCCTCATAACTGAGAAGTGCCAAAGAGGACAGGTTTAGGGGAGGTCTTATTTGAAACGTGACACAAATAAGCAAATTTTGAACCTAAAGCATTATGATGGTGCATTTGCCCTTTAGGTATTGAAACTCAAAACGAATTGTTATCTCCATGTGTATCGTTAGCATATTAAGTAAATATTCAAAGTCGATGTCAGAAATGTCTGAATATACATATTATCTACTTCAACGTCAAAATATCATTAGGAACAATGGTAAAATAGTTCATTTTGTGTCAGAAATGTCTGAATATACATATTATCTACTTCAACGTCAAAATATCATTAGGAACAATGGTAAAATAGTTCATTTTGTGTCAGAAATGTCTGAATATACATATTATCTATTTCAACATCGAAATATCATTAGGAACAATGGGTGAATAGTTCATTTTGTAAGCACTCGAATCAAATCAACAGCCCCACGGGTAGAGAACGTAGGGGAGAGCAGACTGAACGTCTTAATCTCTGTTTATACATTTCTTTTATTGATTTTGGATTTGATAGCGTTAACGCTTCCTGCTTCCTGATTATTTCGTCACCAAGAAACTTCGCCCCGTCAATACGCAATTTCGTCAACATCACATAGTAAACATCTCTAAATCACTGAATTATGCTATGAATTTGCATGAAATATTTTGAAACGTTATATCAGAGAAATCTATTTACATATACTCTATGGTTATACACATTGGCGGCACATTGGTCAAAACTTATGTTTTTTTCTCAATTGCCTTCGTTCTATCTACTCTCACCTAACGACATTGGTAGAAAATCCCTTAAGATACCTTCATTTCATGAAAATTAGGCACAATTTCAATTTCGATTGAATCATGAACGAATCTCTGCTGTTAACGACAACAGATGAAGAAAAATCTTGATTAGCCCTTCATTTGCATTAAAATGGTACCATCGGCCAAAATTGAACATAGGCTCTTGATGTTTTTGCATCAATTCTTTGATTATTTTGCAAACTTGCTCTCGCGAGTCCATCTTCATATTCAGCGCCTTCTCAAAACAGGAATTAATTAGTTATAGTCTGTCTGACTCGAGTTTGGCAACCGCTTTTTCCACTTTTTGTGACAAGACGTTTGAGTTTGCCATCCAAACTTGGTAAACCTCTTTGGAGCGCTATCGCGTGTATGCATAAACATACCTTTTGTCTTAACTCCGCAAGATGTTGATTTTGCTCATTAGGTCCCACTGTAAAATTTGCCAATTGCCAACATTTGTCAACGGTATAGACACGGGAGATGGTATCATTGTAGCGCTGTGGTGTAGCCAAACAGCTTCAGCTCTGTACGTGTTTACAAAAAGGGAGAAAGGTAGGTTTGTTAGCGCTTGAGCAATGCATTATATACTTCTGTTCAATACCGACACGTTAATTCTGAAATGTTTTGTATGGATTTTTCTTTTTCTCCCCTACACATAACCTTCGGGTACAGTAACTCAAATACATAAGCTTGTGTGCAAACAAATCATTGGTACCAGCTGCTTTAATATCTGTATTTTCCATCCAGTACTCCATGGATACATATCACTCTCACCGATGGCTATTACAGCATCCTTGCCATGCGTTTACATAAACTGAGAAATATTGATGCGTTCTCTATTTTCTATGGATCTATCCGTTTTATGTCAACTCATTGCATCCATATTTACTTTCCAGGTACGTACATAAATACATACATACATACATATTCACACACACACACACACACACACACACACACACACACACACACACACATATATATATATATATATATATATATATATATATATATATATATATATATATATATATATATATATATCTCACAAGGTATTTATCACAGCTAAGTAGATGGTCTTTATGTGTATTAATAATAAAATGATCCACCAATACCTCCGATGAGATGCTGTAATATATTTCATTGGATAGAGTACTAAATTATGCGATTGCACTTAGTCTGTCAAACATTTTTTTCTGGAATAATTGGATTCCTTTGAGTCTTTAACCCATTCACACTCAGAGCGGCCAAAACAGGCCTGGCGATTTTGGAAATATTTTACTTGCAAAGGCATTTTCTGGGAAATATTTGAAGGAGAAATGTTGGTCATATCCCAAACAACAACTCTCCTTCAAATATAATTTGAACTTTCGCTTTATTCCTGAGTTATTTTCAAAAGTATGAGAGAAGCAGACGATCCTTTCCAGAGGAACTCTGAGTGTAAATGGGTTAAGTAGATATTCTAATGTAAATCAATTATAGAAACGTTCTGGTCAAGATCCCCAAGTAGGTTCTTCCCAACATGAAATTGCTAGCAATATGATTATATTAGACAAAAACTGTTTTATTAGTTTACATATACTTTTATTTTTAGTTGACATAAATACCTCAACACATACTTTTATGATTTCAGCAGAAACCTTTTACTTGGTGCGTGGTTTGAGAACTAGTTTGCACCCACCAGATTGTTTAAATACACTCATATACACAATAGGACCATTGAGCGTATACAGCTGCAGACATACCCATAGATCTACCTAAAGGGCAAGCATATACTGTTAAAGAGCCAATATAGTTGCCAGCAAAGAGAATGCCATGCAAATACATGTTGCCATCGAATCAGCCTCGTTTTGGAATATTTCACCATTGCACAATCATTACTAAAACACTAGTTTTCAGACGTACTATTCTTTAAGTACCTGCTAACCATTATTAACAACATTTTGACATTTTTGCGAAGTTTAAAAAACACACAACATATTGGGATCTCTTCACACGTACATATCAGTAGGTATCTTTAAGTACAAAGCGGCCTATGCTCACCTTACAATGGCTAGTACCTTTTCAGCAATACAGGTACTCATCACCTGGCTGATTTGCAGCTGTCAACAACAAGGTAAGTTTATGACACAGGTATTTATACCAATGCAAAATCGAAAAGAAAGCGTATGGTACGTTTTTGTCAAATTTGTCTTAAAGGACAATTCCATCATGAATAAAACATTGGCCCAAATAGCTTCTTAGGGTATCCTCTACTTAAATCAATGTTTCCAACACTGCCAACCTTCATACAAGAAGGTTGGCAGTGGTGGGAACTTGGGTTTAAGTAGAGAATACACTAGGAAACTATTTTGGCCTCTGTTTTATTCATGGTGGACATGTCCTTTAAGCTTCAGGGGAAATATATTTACTAACTTTGCAATTTATTTGGGATATCCCTGGCTATTTTAAAGGTTCTTATTTGATTCCTTTTAATCAAAAGTATTATTATTATCATTATTGTTATTATTATTATTATTATTATTATTATTATTATTATTATTATTATGTTATCATAATTATTATTATTACTATCATTATTATTAGTGTTATTGTTGTCAATATTGTTATCATTGTTGTTGATTTTATTTTCATTATATCATAATTATAATCATTATTATCATTATCATTACCATTATTATCATTCTTCTTCTTATCATTATTATTACAAAATTTGCATCTGGCTTGAAAGCTTGGGGTTAGGCGATGATGTTACATGGTACAAAGCTTTTTTGCATGCTCTGAGCCAATGTCGAACTCTGGAAGTAGTGAGAATCGGCCAGCAGTCAGTGGTAACGCTTTTCCCCACTCGGCCATTGGGGCAGTCCCTCCACGCATGCGTTTCTGATCTATGACGTTTGTTCTTTAAAGGCCCAGTCACACTAGGGTCCGACTATCGCACGATTTTTAAAATCGGCAGGTCGGATTCGATTTTTTCACCTATCGGCTCCGTCTAAAAAGTCGGTACTGGGTTAAGATCGTATATGCCGACTTTTTAGACGGAGCCGATAGGTGAAAAAATCGAATCCGACCTGCCGATTTTTAAAATCGTGCGATAGTCGGACCCTAGTGTGACTGGGCCTTAACCCTCTTGTGTGAACCAACAAGCAATTTTGTGCTACCTTATATATTGTCTGTTTTGAAATTTATCCAAGAAGGCTGGGTATCCTATGCTTTTTGAGTGCATAAACGAGTGAATGTTGAACATTTGGTTCAACTAAAATGCTGAACGAATCTTTTAAAACGGTTCTCAGTTTTATTCGCATACTAATCCTCAGTTACAATATTTGCATGAATTAAAGCAGGTGTGATACTGTAAAACTGGTATTTTTGCAGGCATTTAATTTTCGCGCTTCCAATGATAGCGCCAAAATAATATCCTTCAAATAGATATCCTGCTTTGTATCTATGTAGTTTAAGTGCTTGAATGGGCAAATTTAAAGTTGCACAAATACCTCTAGCAGGACTGTAAAGCGAAATTCATTTTTAGCACTCCAAATTAAAGCCGTATACAGTATACCGTGTGTGATACACATAACTCTTGATCCGTTTGATCTTCCTGTGCAATCCGTTATCAAATAATGTATGATTCAAATCAAACAAGCAAAAACTGTAGAACACACATATGACGCGTGTCCCAAATATAGCGAATTGGGGAGTTTTCGCATCATAGCGTATTTTATGTTAGCGACGGTAGCCGCCGCTGACAGCGCCAGTACAGTGAGAAGGAAGTACAGCGTTTTTGTATATAGCGAAGCGAAACCACGCGCTATGTACGCTATATATACATAGACGCGTAAATTGTGTGTTCTACAGTAACCGTTTTGTTATGATACAGGTCTATATAAACATTCCTTAAAATATCAGTAGGTCTTTTTCCAGTGTATACTTTTTCCGCTGTGTGGTATAGTTGTTGCACTCCTCTATTTATAGGCGGCCTTGCCAATATCTGCAAAGGAATGCCAGACGCACACTATATCCCGGACGTGGCGGACTGTTCTAAATATTACAGGTGTTTGGGTGAGAGCGCCACCCACATGTCGTGCCCAGTCGGATTATACTTCAATACAGACATAAACACATGTGATCATCTCTTTAGTGTTGTGTGCGCAACGGCTAGGCCTAGAGGTAAGAAAGTACTGGTGGATTTAACCCTTCCAATGCTGAGGCTACTTTCGTCCAAAGCAAAAGGACGAAAAGATTTTTGATAACCTAGTAAACCTTGCCATGTTGGTATTCATTGGATAGCTCTCGCTGAGTACTTTCATATGAGTACCCATTTGTCAGGGTTTCAGGCATTTTAAAGTGTTTTTGCACCATTTTGTATTGATAAAATTATCCACCAGCAGCGTAAAGCCTGGATCACACAGGCAGGACAAGCCACGACTTTTACCCAAGACATAGCTAGGACATCTAGGACATCACGACTTTTTTGAAGCCGACAAAGTCGTGGGTGAAAAAGCTCAAAAAATATGCAAATTAGCATGTCTTAGTAGTGTCGGCGACATGTCGCCGACACGTCGGGGACATGTCGCCGACCTAATATTTCATCATGAAGTCTTTGTTGAGACAGTATTAGGACATCTTGACAAAGTGAGTATGTTAGTCAAGACTGTCTCGGATGTGTCGGCAACATGTCGCCGACGGTGTTAGGACATTCAGGACGCGTCGCCGACTTAAATATAAATGTTAATTTTGTATCAAGACGTAGCTAGGACTTCCTAGGTGTGTCGGCGATGGGTATGGGACGCATAACTGACATATCTAGGACGTCTTGGCTAGGTCGCTGACAAATTAGATACCTATTATTATTATTATTATTATTATCATCATTATTATCATTATTATTATTATTATTATTATTATTATTATTATTATTATTATTATTATTATTACTAGCTGCAACCAGTGCATAGCACGGGCTTATAACACCGCTTTATCTTAGTTTTTTGAAATAAGAACAGCCAACATTAGCAACCAAGGGAAGATCTATTTACGATCTTTCTAAGGGCCGTTCCATTTAAAAGTGTGGGGGGGGGGGGGGGGAGGAACGGAAGCTAATTAAATATTCGGCACCCCCCCCCCCCCCCTTCCAGCCATAGTTCAGAATTGGGGTGGGGGGGAGGGGCGGTAAAGCAATTCAGAATTCGCCCCCCTGGGCCATAAAAATCCTCTCTTTCCCCTTAATACAGTGTCGTAGTAGCTGCAGGATTTCTTTTATACTACAAGTTTCATATATATGTATATATATATTTACATATACATAAACATATATTTATATATTTATATTTGTCCATATGAATATTTCAACTTTAGAAGTTTGCAAAATTACATTATTCATTTATTTATATATGTATATCTATCTATCTATCTATCTATCTATCTATCTATCTATCTATCTATCTATCTATATATATATATATATATATATATATATATATATATATATATATATATATATATATATATATATATATGTATATACATATATATATATATATATATATATATATATATATATATATATATATATATATATATATATATATATATATATATATATATATATATATATATATATTTATATTTATATATATTTATATATATAGGTTCTAGGACAATGTCCCCCCGGACAATATCCCCCAGAACAATATCCCCCCGGACAATATCCCTCCGGACAATATCCCCCTGGATGATATCTCTAGTAAAATAAAAAAATAATAATAAGAATTTACTTCAATCATCCTAAAATATGAGTAAGTAAAAAAAAATCTTTTTTAAATTTATAAAAAATCGTGTTTTGAATTATCCTAAAACATATCTTTGAAAAAAATATAATTTGAAAAAAATTCCTGTGTTTTAAATAATCCTAAAACATGTGTTAGTAAAAACGAATTTCAAAAAATTCAGTTTTAAATTATTTATGAACAATTTTTTTGAATTTTTTGAATTTTTTTTTACTAACACATGGTTTAGGATAATTCAAAACACTGGATTTTTTTTAAAAAGATTTTTTACCAGCATATCATTTAGGATGATTTAAAACACTGAAATTTAAAAAAAAGATTTTTTTACCAACACATGTTTTGGGATAATTTATAACACTGGACTTTAAAAAAAATGAAATACTAAAACATGTTTTACTAGAGATATCATCTGGGGGGATATTGTCCGGGGGGATTCTGTCCCCGGGGATATTGGAACGGGGGATTTTGTCTGGGGGGATATTGTCCGGGGGATATTGTCCGGGGGGATATTGTATGGGGGGATATTGTCCTGATACCATATATATATATATATATATATATATATATATATATGTATATATATATATATATATATATATATATATATATATATATATATATATATATATATATATATATATATATATATATATATATGTATATATATATATATATATATATATATATATATATATATATATATATATATATATATATATATATATATATATATACATATGAATAGATATATGTATACTAGTAAATATACATACATAGATGGATTTACATATATATATTTATATATATATATATATATATATATATATATATATATATATATACATATATATATATATATATATATATATATATATATACATATATATATATATATATATATATATATATATATATATATATATATATATATATTCATATATATGTGTATATATATATTTATTTATTCATATATATATATACACATATATACATATATATCAAAATTCGGCACCCCCACCAATCATCAAATGAAAATGGACATATATTGCCGACAATGTCGGGAAAAAACGTTTGTTCAAGGCGTTTTCATTCCATGATTTCTCCGTGATTACTGGTCTTAAAATTACGATTTTAGTTTATTAAAAAAGAACATATTAGGGACTTTCTAGGTAAATAAATAATATTGTCTTAAGTCCAATAAATAATGTATAAATGTAATTTATAGGATGTTTTGTGGTTGAGGTGGTGGCCATGGTATATTGTAGGAATTGATCATGGGAGGGGTTCCCGGGGGTGGGGGGCACTTGGGTAATTAGGGGGGCGCATAAGGTTGTTATTACCCTCTATATTAAAAACACATTTTCAGGAGAAGTCACTGGTTCCTGCTGACTCTTCTCCAGTCATTTTAGTTATGCTTGAAATGAGATTGAAATGAGATGAAGAACCAGCTCTTAACATTTCCCAACAAAAGTATTACATTAGAACAGTTATCAACACTTTAATAGATAGATAAAAATAGTATACCACTAACTAACTTCAAATGTGTTTTTATATCGTGGCATACGCAAAGTAAATAATTTTTGAAAATGTGACCCAATCACGGTCGACGAATGACAAATGCGGAACTGTGCTCTATTAATAGCCATGAGCGGCGACATAACAAGATGCAAATACACCCACAGAGGTCTATAAGGTACCTAATTCGGCAATGTGACAAAATTAAGAATATTTCTTTCAATGGAAATATCATAAATTATTTACATTTTCGATAAAGTTAAAGTTGAACAGTTTTATTTGATCAAAAAACTTGCAAAAGTTAACATTTGGTCAACTACTTAGCACATTACTGTACTCCAATCTACCTATATAAGTAGCATCATTAGGTTAGTAAGGTAAGCACAATCGATGATTGTTGCGCTTTCCCGGGCTTCCTCTCGATTTGTCATCAGATCGGGAGCAAGTGGGGAATGCTAATATTGGGTGAGGGTGTGTCGGTGGTACGCCCCGACACGCTCCTCTGACCTTGACCGTGGCCTGCCGTATGGACTACAGCATTGCCAATGACTGTTATCTGTCTCTCAACCCTATTTGAGTTCCTGCTGGGGCATGAAAGATTGATGCCTTAGACTTGAAACCAAGCGGCGGATTGGTTTCCCATCCACACCTACTTACATGCGCCCTAGCAGCAACTTGGCAGAAAAACTGACCAAAAATGAAAATTCCAAATTTAAGTTTTAGCATGTTCCTGCGCGGCAGCGTAGGCAGGGTCTACCAACTGCAAGATTGCATTAGCATGGGATAACTTCACTACCCTAACCCCGAGAATACTCGTAGCATTAAGAAATTACGAACAAATATGTAATTTAACTGAATGACCAAAGTTCGTGGAGAATAACTAGGACGACTGCAAATGACATGTGCTTCAGCCGGTTTAACATCTCATTTATCAATGTCATATCTGTTAGCCGAGCTTTTTGACTTTTGGTACATGAGTTAGCTAGCCCTAAGTGTGTGGTCGCAGGTATATATGTGTTCTCTAATATTTATTTCATTATAAGAATTGCCAAACGAAAAAAAAGGATTTCTCTAATTCTTCAGCCTGTTACAACTGCCGAAATATGCCCTAGCCGCAATTTGGCAGAAAAAACTGACAAAAAATGAAAATTCCAAATTCTGGTCTCAACGTGTTCCTGAGCGGCAGCACAGTAAGGGTCTACCAACTGCAAGATCGCAGTTATTGTAGAATGCGATACCTTCACTAACCCTACCCTCGAGAATACTCATAGTTTCATTAAAAGAATTGCCAAACGAAAAAAAAAGGATTTCTCTAATTCCTCCACCTGTTACAACTGCCGAAATACGCCCTAGCCGCAATTCCGCAGAAAAAAATGAAAATTCCAAATTCTGGTCTCAACGTGTTCCTGAGCGGCAGCACAGGCAGGGTCTACCAACTGCAAGATCGCAGTTCGTGTAGAATGCGATACCTTCGCTACCCTACCCTCGAGAATACTCATAGTTTCATTAAAAGAATTGCCAAACGAAAAAAAAAAAGGATTTCCCTAATTCCTCCACCTGTTACAACTGCCGAAATACGCCCTAGCCGCAATTTCGCAGAAAAAAATGAAAATTCCAAATTCTGGTCTCAACGTGTTCCTGAGCGGCAGCACAGGCAGGGTCTACCAACTGCAAGATCGCAGTTCGTGTAGAATGCGATACCTTCGCTACCCTACCCTCGAGAATACTCATAGTTTCATTAAAAGAATTCCCAAACGAAAAAAAAGGATTTCTCTAATTCCTCCACCTGTTACAAATTTATAAATCAATAGTTGTTGTTTTGTTTTTATTTTTGCATTTTCACCATTTGAAATTAGCCCAAAGTATGCCTTTATTAGGCAGATATTACATGCACCTGGATGGTAGGGCCTATTTGTGACTACTGTGAAGGCTTTGACATGTCCAGAGCATCATGTTTGATTGTTAACCCATATTAACCACCTGCATTAACCAATGATTTAAGATAATTGGTTTCGCATCGTTTGTCTAGGATTGTCTTGCCACTGAAGAATCAGTGATATTAATATTTCATATTTTCCTTTGGATATAACTCCATTCTCTGAGTGCAATTTAACTGCCAGCAGACTCCCCGCAGGGCTTGTCAATAATTAAAAAACACCCCTATAGCACTGATTTCTGGCCGAAAAAGCACCCTCATTTCAATAAAAACGCTGACTTTTTCCACCAAATAAACATCCCTTCTTTATCAAAACACTGACATTGGATGAACGGGAACACGTATTTTAACTTAAGATTGTATAATCCTCTGCCTGTTTAGCGGCAGCAAGTCGCGGCAACAGCCTTGGAAGCCCAGTCACTTTGGGAGTCATTCGGCGTTGTGCACGCCATGATGCTTCTGGTCTCGTTGTGGTGCGGGAATTTCCAACCGACGTCACGGGGAATCCCCCTGTCACGTGATAAGGCCACGGCAAAAAACGTGTCCTAGCACTGTCTTGAGTACATCGGCTCGTGTCGTGGACCTCGCATACCAAATTTCACTACAAGATGTACCTAGGACACTCAAGACTGTCCTAGGACACATCCCCGACATGTCGCGGCACCATCCCCGACTTCATTTTTGTCTTGGCTCTCTGGCGAGATCGTGGCAAATACTTGAACATGTCCAAGTATTTGCCCCGATCACCCCTTTGTCGTAGGTGCACCTAGGACACCCACGATCTTGCTAGGACACTGTCCGGGACGCTGTCACGATCAGGAATTGAACGAATTTTCTGAACGAAATTCCTGATCGTGGCACGTCCTGGCAGTGTCTTAAGCCATGTCCTGCCTGTGTGATCCAGGCTTAAGGATTAAACCTGTTTTACTTTGAACATCCAAGTTGGTTTCAACAGTATCTTTCGATTGTACATAGGGAAGCAGCATATTAAAAAAGCATCGCTTAACTTAATTGGACTGCAAACTTTTCACAATTCGCTGCCATTTAAGGTTCAACTGAGTGGTTTTGCTAATGTTTTAAAACATTGGGGCCTAATATCAATATCCTAATATAATTTGATGACACTCATCATAATTCAAATATTTCTGACGAAACTTTTCAAAAGAGGTTCTCACCAGTTGGGGAAAATTAGCTCTACTGTGTAGGATTTTCTAATATTTTGTAAAAAGATAAAAGAATGTAAATTGTCAAAGATATACACTATTTTGTTAAAATATACTAAGTATTCAATAATTATTTATCAAATGCATTTTCCAACACTTTAGAGGCAACTAGTGCGAGCTATACTGAAGCCAGCATACAGCAATCTATGACTGCATTAGTACTGCACAAGACCAATTCTAACACGGCCACACAAAGCTCAAAGACCACAGGGGAGCTTCCCAAGACCTCGCTCGATGCAGCCACAACCACCCCAAGGACCACAGCAGAACTCACCAAGACTACTCCCGACTACACTCCACCATCCCCCTCCACATCCACTCAAACCGCACAGCATGGAATGTTCCAGATGAAGGGATCAGTGGATTCTCGCCTCCCCACACATGTGTTGGTCTCCAAGCGAACACATTCGGTGATCAGCTGTGCACGATTATGCGAGTTCTCTGAGCAATGCCAGTCATTCAACTATCGTGAGGAGGCTAGCAATGGTTCGTGTGAGCTGAATACCATGAAGATCACAAGCACAATGCACCTGATCCCTGCAACTGGATACACTTACTGGGAGAAATAGAAGCACAACTGAAATCTGCAGCAACTGGATACACTTACTGGGAGAAATAGAAGCACAACTGAAATCTGCAGCAACTGGATACACTTACTGGGAGAAATAGAAGCACAACTGAAATCTGCAGCAACTGGATACACTTACTGGGAGAAATAGAAGCACAACTGAAATCTGCAGCAACTGGATACACTTACTGGGAGAAATAGAAGCACAACTGAAATCTGCAGCAACTGGATACACTTACTGGGAGAAATAGAAGCACAACTGATACCTGCAACTGGATACACTTACTGGGAGAAATAGAAGCACAACTGATACCTGCAACTTGACGCACCACTGGGAGGAAACCCCCTTTTAAAGGATGGACAGGAGACTGGGTGAGATTGAGTCTTCAATGCAGTGAGATATCAAAGGAAATGTTCCATGAATTTATATTCTGACTCTTTGGTTTTGACCAAGCACAAAAAGCTCATAATCTGATCAAGACTCTTTGTAGTCAGTATATGGCTCAGTGTGTTCTTAAAGGACAATTCCAGCTAGGTAGCTGCTGATGACTTATGTGCACCAACAGCCAGAGATAAGCTATCAACAGGCTAATGGCCGCCCCCCAGTGCCTCCATTTTGTGTCTGTTAGGAGGTGTTTAAACAGCAATATACTTCTTGTATGATGGTTGTCAATGGTGGAAACTTGGGGGTTTAAGTAGAGAATATCCTAAGAAACTATTTGGTCCTATCATGGTGAAATTGTCCTTTAACTACGAGAGAGGAACGTTCTAGTAACACAATAGGCATACATTTGTATTGGTAATGTATGGTAATATTATATTGTCTTTAATTATGATAATGCATTATAATTATCTGCACCTCCAGCTGAGCTATGTTTGTTCTAGAGAAAGGAATCAATAACATAGTCAATAGTCCTTGTATCCCTTGATGGCTGTGGTAATGTTATATTATATCTTAGAATATGACAATGCGTTGTAATTACAAGAGGGGTTATTGGGTCCATTATCTTCATTGCAGCGTTCAAAAGATTGTGAGATGAAAAGCAAAAGATTGAACCCCAACAGCAGTCTATCCTGATCTTCAGACTGTGTTAAAATCACACACTGGCATTGATTTACTACATTTAGTATAGCCAAAACTTCATTCATTGACCTTCAGCCTCCTAGATTACCTTCTGAACTAAAACAATTGATATGTATCCAGCTAAGACTAATTCATATTGCAGAATACCTACATACCTTTTCAGTAGTCATACTGTTCTTCAAAAATGATTTCTAGCCTAATACTGGATTTTTAGCAAATTTAGTAAAATTTGGTTGTCCCGAGCAACTGGGCAATCAATTTGTTTCAGTCCAATCAGTCTTTGTTATGTTCGAACTATTTCTGGTAACTAACATGGGTAACATGAATATTTCAGATTTAATAAAAAAAAATTTTTTTTTAGTATTTTAAGCTATTTTTCGGCTATTTTTTCAAGATAGGGGTACGGGAAAAGAAAGTCCCATAACATCACCCTCGAACCACCAGTAAAGCTCATTTTTGTTTTATCAAACAGATAAGAGGTTGCTTGTAATGTAGGTATATGATATGGGGTGCGTTTGTACTCATTTGACCACTAAAGGCTAAAGGTTTATGAATTTTTTTTTAAATAGCAAAAAAATGGCATTTTTCAAGACGTTTTTTGATTTTTTTTCCCAAGGATGATAATACAGTGCTTTTGAAAAATATTTGGTAATTGTACCTGTTGATCAATTGACCAGCATAACAAAATATACTATGTGTCTGAACAGGAATACAACTTTTATTGATTTTTATATGTTTTATTGATATTTTTCCCATTTTGTCAACGTTATGTTACGTAAGGGCGTTTACAGAAAAACCTGACCACGCCAGAATTCCACAAGGTTTTTCTTAATGAAGAGATTATAAGCTTTGAAATGAGGTATGTTGTGGCTTTATGGGACATTAAACTCCTGATTTAGAGCACTTTTTCTGGATATGCCGCTCGTCTATATGGGAATACCACTACTTTGTCTGACATGTTGTAAAACGAATGCCAATTTCAAAATTAAAATTTTAGATGATTCATGGACAAAGAAATGCCTTTTTTCCTTTCGCGCATGAGTATAAAAGTATAGAAATGTATATACAACAGCATACATATACACATACATACATACATACATACATATATATATGGCTTATAGTTTCCTCGGAAATGGAGCAACTACAGTATACCAATAGACGACAGTATTTTCATGGGCAACCCTTTTTGAAGCAACAATTAGTTTTTGTCAAGTACGTTTTTTATTGTTCGATGCGTTAAAGTTTTATTATATTTATAATTTACCCTAAATCAATGGCGGTAAAAGTGCCGAAAGGGAAATTACAAATTTATCAACGTAAATGTACCTTTCACATGTAAATTTAGAGCTCAAGACCCTTACTGCTACCTTATTTCATTTGCTCAGTGCTTTGCATTAATTAAAAGCGTTTAATTTTAACATAATTTACATTCATGCAATACAGTATCAAGTTATGGATACAAACAAATGTATGAACTTAGAATGATTGATAGTGTTCGGACATTAGCAAAAGGATGCGTATCAAAAAAAATATTTCCGAAGCACTCCAAAATGTCTGGGGATTTCGATGACATCTCTTTGAACTTGGGAAATGATGCTCCGACCTCAACTTACAATTTCTTCTTAAATATTTTGCGAAATCGGGTACTGATCATTCAAAACTAGTTTCAAAATCTAAAAAAATCGAGGCGATATTTCAAGACTGTACTCCATGAATGCATGGGTTAAAACAATGCTAATACTATAGTTAGGCATCTCTAATTGCATCTGTTACTGCTATGATGCGTGCAGACATTTCCAAAGTCTTGGCTGATGATCGATTAGGGTGCTTATTCTGCATTATTGGCCTTCATAGGAACTTCAAAAGTTCCCACTTCAGAACTTCTTCCTAAAATAATAAAACACTTAACCACTGCCACCTGCCGATATAAAGGTAAAGGTATTCGGTTTATAGTCTTGTATCCACCGAAGTGCTCACACGACCTTCCTCCCCTAGCAGGCACTGTACATACAGAAACCATTTCAATCCCCCGGGGGATATTCCAGAGCAACTGGCAGCATATAGCGCACACACTCTAAGGACTGCCTTATGTATGCTAGGTACCCATTTTGCAGCTGGGTAGACTGAAGCAATATGGAATAAACTGTTTTGCCCAAGAACGACCAAAGTGCCCGGAGTGGCTGGGAATCGAACCAGCGACCCTCTGATTACTAGTCCGACACGGAGCAAATCAATGAGTCAAACATGTACATAATTGAATGCATGTAATAATGTAATATAGGTGGTCTTGATGTGTAACTCGCCTTACAAAGCGAGAAATCCGCTGTTATAAAATAACCTCAGCTGTGGCAATTTTTAACACTGCTTGGATCCGCGTCGTCAGTCCAGATAACAGAAATAACAAAGATATCAGTAAAATGAAAAATAGTCTCTCTGAGCCGAACTTGGTAGACCGTTGATTTCCGCATTTTGTTACAAAGAAATCGTATTACCTATATAAATCTTGCTAAACCTCTATGTATTAAGGTGATGGGAACCATTGCAAGCCAGTTAAAAGCCCTGTCCCAAAACACACATCAAAGCAGCATAATCCTATAACTAGGTGTATCTCCAGGTTCCTGAGTGTTATCAGGTAAAGAATATCATCGCCACCTGTCATTATTCAATCCATATTCTGTTTTATTTCAAAATTTAAAACTTTATTTTCGAATGACATATTCTCATTAATTACGCATGTGATGGTTACTATAGGTTCACAGATACCTTAGGGATGTCATTGACTATGCCCAATAAAAAGTTTTTATTTTTATTTTTTACTGCTCAAATCATTAGCTGCGCCACCTTTTTAATCAGCTGTACGCAAAAGTTTAGAGATGCAAATTTAGAGCTGCCTAGAGTAGTGGTGCTAGGAGAAACCTTGGGAAGTATACGATGTGTTCTGAATAGAACTTGGATTGGTCGCCACAAATGAATTACTATAGGACCTATTATAAAGCCCTGGACACACATTATCTCGCCTCAGTGTGACCTCACTAGGAGACAAACCAGCGAGAGCTCTCATATTTATTTACATTATGGAAAAAGTTGTTCACACACATGTGCTGGTTGCGTATCCTGTGATCGCCATTTGTGTATGAAGATTATTGTAATCATCCATTATCTGAGAAGAGGAAGGGCCTGCCCTGATGGCCATGTGGTCTAAGGCATTGCCACTGACTGCTAGCTGCCTCCTCACTGCCTGGGTTCAAATCCTGGCCTGGGTGAGAAAGTTGTCACTGACTTGAGGTTAAGCGGTGCTTTTCGCCAGGTACTCCAATTTCCTGCACTACTTTAAACTGGCTTGTCTCGACTTAGCAGCAATATGGAAGAAATGCTGATGAAAATTGAAATTCCACATTGCTGAAAGGATGAAAGTGAGTCATGGGACCACTCTTAAGGATATCTAATGCATTTTCTGGGTGAACCAACCTAGCTTTCATCACAAATGTCGATCACTGGAAATGCAACCAGCAGATCTCGCTCAACAGCCTCGACACAACTAGCCCAGGTGTAGACAACAACCACTCAAGAGGTGCGTTCTGCGCATACGCGTGAGCAACTTACTCAATAATGAAACCAAATACGAGAGCAGAGATCTTGTTGGTCCGCCTCTTAGTGATGTCACACTGAGGCAAGATTTTGCAAGATTAGGTGTGTCCAGGGCTTTATAGTGGGTCCCATGGTAATTAGGCTGTGGCGACCAATTCATGTTCTATTCATCTAAGCTTTCATGTTGTTTTGGCAGTGTAATTTAAAGTGCGATTAGGGTTGTTAAAAAGAGAGAGACACACACATACAGAGAGGGAGAAGAGAGAGAGAGAGGGAGAAGAGAGAGAGAGGGAGAAAAGAGAGAGAGAGAGAGAGGGAGAAAAGAGAGAGAGAGAGAGAGAGAGAGAGAGAGAGAGAGAGAGAGAGAAAAGAGAGAGAGAGAGAGAGAGAGAGAGAGAGAGGTTGTAGACGGGTTGTTATCAAACAAAGTACATGCTCAGCACTCATTTCAAATATATTCAAGTTTTTGGGGGATGGTACCAAAATGATTAGTGAAAGGCCATTGATTTTTTCAAGTATTTGAGGGTCAATAGAAAGCAAAACACTTTTCCAGTTGATCTTTTTATTAGCGTTTTTCATTTTTTCATCTTTTTAAAAATCACATTTCCAAAGCGTATTCCCTAGTATCACCAGGCATTATTTTTGGTAACATTTCTATTCTTCTAGAAAAATCCTTTTCCCTTCGATTTGCACTAGAGTAACAAAGACACCCAAACTATCATTACAAAACAAAATCGGGTCAAGCAAAACATATTCAACAAATCCATGGTAATAAAATGCTCAAAGTAAAGGACTTCCGTTAACACAACTTTCTAGACAACTGCAATAAAATCAGAGGAGACATCTCAACTATAGGGACATATGACAAGTTGTTGACAAGTTGTTAGGTGAAAACTGCGACCAAAGATATGAATGAACAATATCTAGGGATACGTACCAGTACTTAATACGATACCAAATACCGGTGTCAAATTGGAAAAAAATATTCTGTCGAAAAAGTGAAATATTGAAGTTTTGAAATATATATAAAATTGACTTAATTGTTACCTAGACGCCTCCATGCGAAGGAGGATTGCAATAAATTGACAAAATTACCAAAGCGGACAGTGCTAACTTTGACAAAATTAGGTCTCTGAGAGGCAAGCAGTATCGTATTGTGAACATTTTAAAGGTGCCGATCTCTAGAGATATCTGTCATGATGATTGTCATAATACTGGTTTAAGTATAACCTTTACATATCCGACACATTCGCATTCATATTTTTATTAAACCTAATTCAAATGCTGTCTCGTCTGGAATGAAAACTGCTGCTATGGTTGCCTGTATCATTTATTCCAAATAATGCTAATTGATACTATAAATGAGATACTTCCCTGAATGAACGTTTAGTTCAATTTCTCAAATCAGCATTTCAAAAGAACTGATACAGGTCAACTTGGATATGACGGACTCAATGGGACCAGGAAAATTGGTCCGTCATATGCAAAATCTGTCGTATATATATGACGAATACTTGATATGCATCGGACTGGAGCCAAGCATATCGTCCTTCATATGCAAAAATCGGGTCGTACAGTGGTCCGTCATATCCAAGTCCACCTGTAGTACTTGTATTTTACCCACACCATTACATAGACACATCCCTTTTGGGCTTTTGTTCAAACCAACACACATAATTAACAACAAAATAACCCAACATTAACACACAGGCGGGTAATTCTGTACTATTTTAAACCATTCCCCCACAATTATCTTAAAGAATTTCACAAAAGAAAAGGAAAATATATAAAACAATTCCAGGGCTCGAAATTAAGATTTTATCCAGGGGGCCCAATTACATCCTCTATAGCTACCTAGAGATGTTGTGTAGAGAAACCAGTACAATTTTAGGCTCCCTGCAGAAATCTGAGGGAGCCGCAGGAGAATTCAAGGGAGCCCTCAGCGCCCAGCACCCCCAAATTTTGAGCCCTGAATTCAGAAACACTTCCAGGAAAAGTGGTCTTCTATAAGTAGAGAAATCTACAAGATAGAACTATTTGTTTACAGTACATTGGCATGTCAGATTACCAAAGTGCCTTGGACATGGAAGTGCTGAAGCACAATCATTAGACTATGTTTAAAGAGTTATCAAGTACCGCAATTTCTCGATTATTTAGACCACTTTAAATTAGGTGTTTATGTATCATAAAGATTTAGATGGGGCGCACATCAGGGTCTTAGCCAGCAGGGTGTCCGGGTGTCTTTTTGGCACCCTGGTCCACAAAAAATACCTATTTTGAGGGGAAAAGACACCCTATCTTTTGGTCAGAATTTTTAGAAAATATCAATTATAAGTAGATATTTTATAAAAGTCTATTCTTAAATGATAACTAGAACATTTGTTGAAGAAATAAAGCATATAATTACTTGATTTGTCAATGTATATGGTCAGTATGATGACTTATTATTTTTCAACAAGAGGGTTTGGACACCCTGTCTTCATGAAACCCCATTTTGGACACCCTGTTATGAAAATCCTGGCTAAGACCCTGGCGCACATTATAAGAAATCTCAATTGACCGTCAAGGGCAGTGGCCTAGATTTCCCAATAATTACTTTGCAAGATAATTATGGTAGTCCAGATTCCAAGGGCGGTCCAAATTACCGAGAATGCACAGTAAAGAAGAGAAGACTCGGACACATAAGCTTGAAATGGACCAAAGTCTAAAATTGAGTTTGCTCAAAATGGGCAATCTCATGAAAAAGGACATTCTACAAGTAACTTAACCTACTTAAAAACCATTAGGAAACTGAATACACCTATTCAATAACCTTCATCAATGCACAAAAATGTTCCATAATTATGTTTTATAATATATACACAGGACTGCGCAACGTAAGCCTTTTAGAACATACATCAGTTCTAAAATTGTTTTTGCTACAATACCAAGTATCTAAATAATATCTGAATGACTTGTTTGCTTTTAGTTTCTCCCGGTTACTTTTAAGTCCATATATAGCTCAAGTAAGCGGTAATCATGTACAAATTATGAAAATGAAAAAGCTTTGAGATCAGATTGAGTATATACATGTTTCACATGGCATGGCTTTTAACCCTTTAATGCCTGTAGCGCCCCAAAATCGCCTCACATTTTGGATGATACCTCCTCCACAAAAACAATTTTAAGAAATTATTTGAAGAAGAAATATTGATCAGAAGTCAACTAAAAACTCTCCTTCAAATATTTCAACAATTTATGAATATTGACAAAGATATTTTCAAAAGAATCATAGATCCAGACGACATCTGTCCAGGATATCTCTAGGCATGAAAGGGTTAACCCATTCAATATCAGAGCACCTAATTGATCTGGTATGGGTACGAACAGGTATAAAACCATGAAGATTTTTTAGAAACGTTTGAATGAAATTTTAGTGTCCCTTCAAAGTTACGATTCCTCAAATACATACTGATTATCATAGTCTTCTGGCCACTGTTAGGACACTTATATACAAGGTAGTTACCACCACCTATCCTACGTTGCATAAAACACTTCCCCACACATTTCATCTAACTACAGATTTACCTCCAACCAATTCAGGCTCACACCAGCCAAAATCAGCCACACAATTATGATGAAATCTTGCAGGCAAAAGTCTAGTTAGGAAAAATATTTGAAGGAGAAATGTTCACCAGAACACAACCAACAACTCTTCTTCAAATATTTTGTCAAATGATTACCAATTCCAAAGTTATCGTCAAAACTTTTCAAACGAATGAACAGCAGTTACCAATACCAGTAGTATAGTCACGAATGTCCATCAGCGGATACACAACCAGCATATCTTGCTCAACAGCCTCGGCACTACTCCTAGCCCAGGTGTTGACGAGAACCACTTCAGAGGTGCGTTCTGTGCATGTGCGTGAGCAACTACCTCTATAATGTAATCAAATATAAGAGCCCTCATTCAGCATTGTCCTAGTGACGTCACACCGAGGCAAGATTAGGTATGTCCAGGGCTTTACAATGGGCCCTATGCTAATTGGTCTGTGGCGACCAATCCATTTTTTCTTCATCTGAGGTATAGTACAGTCTTCAGATAGTCAAGGGTTAAAAATAGGAGCAACTAGCATCAAGGCACTTAGAGAAGGGATAGGAGACTAGGTTTTCCTGCACTATTTGTGCAGTTGTGACTATCGTCGTGCTTCATCATGGATTGTACTGTTTCTATATTTTTGTCATGCGTAACTTCTTCGTGAGAAGAAAATCTAAGCCATTCATGTTTGTAGCGTACAAAATCGTTTGACTATTTTGGTGATATCTCTCTAACAAAAGCAATTTTCACCAAATATCTGAATGAGAAATATGAATCAAAATCCAACACACAACTCTTCTCCAAAAATGTTGTGAATTCATAATTACTTTCAGAGTTATTTTGAAAAGTACCAAAGGTCCAGACAACACTTGTCAAGGAGATATCCAGGCATGAGTAGGTTAAGGACATGGCAGGCTACTACTCTGTGTATCCATCTTTCAGCTTATAAATATCAGTTAGTTTCTCCTATAATGTGACCCTTTAGAATGAGCACCAGCAATGACATTTATAGTAACGCAGGTTTACATGGATAAGCCGCAGTTTCATCAAGTGCAGCATTAATCAACACCTGTGCACTTGAAGGTGAACCACTCCAACGCTAAGTCTACCCAGCTGCAAAAATGCAAAGATCACTAGACAAAGGATGAAGTGATCTTCACTCTAGTAATATACGATACCTACCCAATCTAAGCAAGTTCTATTCTAAGCACGGTGGAGTTGATTAAGATTTAAGGTCAGTTGTACTTAGATTGGGTAGGGAGTATATGTATTAGAGTGGGTACCCAGCATTAATAAGACAGTGCTTACAGCATGTACACCCTATGCTGCCAGCTGCTCTGGAATATCCCTCAGGGGATTGAAATGGTGTCTGTGTGTACAGGCTTGCTAGGGCAGGAAGGTTGTGTGAGCACTTCGGTGGATAAAAGGCTATAAAACGAATACCTTTATCTTTACCTTTGAGGCTTTGAGGCAACTTGCGTCCAAAGCACAAGGACACAAAGACTTTTGAAAACCATCTAAACCCTGTCATATTGGTATTCATTGGATAGATCTCACTGAGTATTCTCAGTTGAGTACCAATGTGCCAGGGTTTCAATCATTTTTCAGCTTTTTTTGCATCAGTTTGCATTGGTAAAATTAGCCACAACCAGCATAAGGGTTTAGGATTGTGGTCAGGGACTTAGCCAGGACCCGTCTTACCCGTCTTTTGGACAGGTAGTTTCCTAAAACCTCCTGTTTGGACAGGCAAAAATTTCTATGATGATTTTTCAATTTTGACTTTTGGGGTGTAATAACCAAATATTTTCCTAAAAAGCCATCTTCTAGGACATAGCTTAAGTGTAAATTGTCCTTTTTAACATACTAGGCTATTAAATGTGGCTGGTATAAGGTTTTGAAGTAGATAAGTAGCTAAATCTGGACGGGCAGATATTTTGAAATGCCTATTTTGGACAGGCATTTTTGAAATCCTAGCTAAGACCCTGATTGTGGTGTCATCCAAAACAAATATACAATCCTTAGCATGACTTTAAATCAAAGATACATGTAAAAGGTTTTACAAAATTCAAGAGGCTAAGCAAATATATTGATTTAGGACTATTTGATGTACCTTGCCGTGTGCATATTGGCAATAAGCAAATCTCTCCCCTTGAAAATATCAACCTTTTATTCATAACTGGACATATTGGCAACTCAAGTTTGGTATGGGCAAATGTATAATTTTAATCATGGGAAAATATATTTTCTTATTGCATAGTTTGATCAACCTATTGCATGTAAAATGGATACATTGTATATTTGTTTTATTCATCTTTTCAAATTTTGACTAGAATTAGCATGTTAGAAACAAGGATATATACTGTCAAAGCGGTATACCGTCAAAGCGGCAGTTCGATGCAAATGTTAATCCACAATTTAACCAATTTAGCTTTAAGAAATTCATGCATGGTCGATAACTTTGGCCACAATTCGTCAAATTGACAATCGTTTTGGATGGACTAGTAGGTAGAACAACATTCAGACAAATATTTCTCAAAATACTGATTTGTTTTTAAAGATAATTCCAGTTAGATACCTTCCATGTGTGTATGGGTTGTAAGCAGCTTTGGAAACTGATCTGAACCATATATGCAGTGTCTTAGCCAGGATTTAGAAACTGGGTGCCTAAAACTGGCAGTTCTAAAATTTTGGGGAGTCCTAATTTTTAAGGGGGATCACAATATACTCACATTTCAACCATAAACATGTATAAATTCATCAAAATAAGACATGATATCATTAAACAATGTCATGAGAATAATAAGAAGATGGAAAAATTCAATTACAAGCTTGAGATTGAGAGCTTGTGGCTAAGACCATGCATATATGCCTGTCATGTGTACAGAAAATTAAGCAATTGCATAACAAGAGCGAAATAATAAATGATGACTTTCTCATAAATTGTAAAGAATAAAATATCACAAGGGATTTTTACCCTGATGAAAAGAAATAATACAACAGCAAATGCAGAAGAAATCGGGCAAAGAAATGAGAGCACCTTTTAATGTCTTAACCCATTAACACTCAGAGCAGCCAACAGAGGCCTGACGACTTTGGAAATATTTAACTTACAAACACATTTTCTTGAAAATATTTGAAGGAGAAATGTTGATCACAAGCCAGACAAGAACTCCCCTTCAAATATTTTGTGAATTTTTGTTTTATTCAAAAGATATTTTCAAAAGTATGAGAGTAGCAGACGACACTTTCTAGAGAAACTCTAAGTGTGAATGGGTTAAATACTTTATAGTGTGTTATCATAGTGTGCTACAGCCATGCACTAGCTCTGAATCATGGTAATTATCTCCAAGTGTTTTGTTTTGCACAGAAATCCTGAACATCTGGTATAAAAGCATTTTATCATTCTCTTGAACAAGATTGCACAAATGAAATGAAATTCACATCTTCTCTGGGCAGGCATCTATAGCAGCCGACGGTGATGATTGTAAGATGCCATCCAAGTGTACAAAATCTTCTTTTGTAGCCTTCTGGAACTAGACATTCCTTCCAGACAGGGTTCTAGGCCAGCAGGGCATCAATTGGACACCAAATCATCAAAAATTTTAAGACACCTAGTTTTTTTGGGAGGAGAAACTTTGAAAACGCCAATGACAAGCAAATAATTGAATATTTCATGAAATTTGTATGGCATTTCATATGGCTGCTCAACCATTTCTTAATATATGTATCCAGTTCATATCTGTGTACACTGTAGTCTCCCTTGGAAATTAGGATGTCCGAAACTTATAAAATTGCCAATAATGGGCACCCAGTCTCTGAATCCTGGCTAAGACACTGCTTTCAGCAGAACTTGTAGGTGACCAGTTTAACCCTCATGCTGCTGGTGGCTAATTTAGCCAATACAAAATGATGCAAAAAAGCTGGAAAATGACCGAAAACCCTGGCATATGGGTACTCATCTGAGAGTACTCAGCGAGAGCTTTCCAATGAATACCAACAAGACAGGGTTTCGATGATTTCCAAAACTTTTTGCATTTTTCTCCCATGGACGAGAGAAGCCTCCGCATGGAAAGGGTCAACGTGCATAACAGTGTTCCTGGTCAATTGTCTTTGTCGCGGAGCGCGTCCAGGTGCGGCGGTCATCCAGAGAAGAGGTCTCCGACGGACGGCAGGGGCGCTAGGCCACCCGTCACATCCGGTAATAATGTCAAGTCGGGGAGACTCTGAATGTGAGATTTCAGTTCACTCCGAACACTTGTCACTTTGGCTAGCTTTGTTTTGTATTCCTGAAAGGCAAGAGAAATATTTTAGTGGATCATAGCTAGTAAAATAATAAGCAGTACAGAGACTTATCCAGGACTTGTCTAGCCTCTCTTTTTATTAGGCAGTGTCCTGAAACTAGCTTTTTGGACAGGCAAAATTTCATTATGAATTTAATAATCTTGACTTTCTTAGGGTGAAAACCATACATTTTCCTAACAAACTATCCTATAAAACTTGTCTGAAATGTAAAATGCTTTTTTGAGACAAAAGGTTAATAAACATAGGCAGTATAAGGATGTGAAGTAGCTTAATTTTGATGGGTAGTATTTTGTGATTGCTGTTTCAGATAAGCATTTCAAAAATCTGGTCCAAGATTTATTATTTATCTTTGAATTAATGTGTGTTTCACAAACAATGCATGTTTCATGGCAGCTGTAGTTTTAATGCAATGTTCTAATCTTGCATTTATGTTGCTTGGGAGTTGGGAGGGCAGAAAAAATATATATTTTTAGGCCTAACTAAAAATAATTCACTCAGTATTATTAGTGCATGGACTTAGTTCTGATAATCACTTCTAACATAAATATCATCAGGAAGATGCCATGATGGCCAAAAAATGCCGAGTTTGGGCTTTCAGACACGAACGAGTCCTTAAAAATTGTATGACTAAGAACATTTCACTTACATCTAATTTTTCCTGCGCTTGCTGCAGTTCGTCTTTCTGTGCGAGGATGAAGTCTCTGAGGAGTCTGGCCACCTGTTTCCTCTCCTCTAATTCCGCCGAGAGACGCGAGTTATATTCCGTCAGAAGCGAGCAGGCATCATCCACCATCGTCTGCAGCTCCGTCGCCGCATCTTTATCTGAAACACACACGAAAATTCTCCTTTTCATCTATTGGAAAATTATTTCTATGGATAGATTTGTTACAATTTGGGCAGTTACATAATTGAACTATCAGTGAATGATTGAAGTAATATGTTGTGCAATATTATTGCATAGAAGAAATGGATGATTAAACTGAAGATGGCTCCAGGTAAACATCTTGAATATTGTTATGGGCTGTATTTCACACTGACACAGCACACATTATATGCTTAGTACTGCCATTTCCACTTTGGCTGGACTTACCCAGTTTTAGCACTAGGGTCAAAAAGGTTGCATCCACACTAATACCAAGGTCCAGAAAATCCTCTGTCTGAACATGGGCCACAAATGAGTATCATCTATCTGGGCCAACAGATGTGGTCACTTAACCCATTGGCACTCAGACCGGCCAAAACAGGCCTGACTATTTTGTTGATATTTTCCTCACAAAAACGTTTTTATCAAAAATATTTGAAGGAGAAATGTTTATCAGAATATTACCAACAACTCTACTTAGAATATTTTGTGAGAATTTGCTTTATTACCAAGTTATTTTCAAAAGTATGAAATAGCAGACGATACTTTCCTGGGGAACGGGTTAAGGGGTGTGAGTGTGAATGGGTTAAGGGGGAAAATTGGTAGATTTCTTTACCCAGCCTGGGATGACTGTGATTACATAATGAGAAGCAAAACAAACTTTTAGAAAAGGGAGATTGCTGGGTTCTTGATGGGTATTTCATGCATCCACTGACATTTCACACCTCTGCCTCCATACCACATGACTGTGCGTCAAAAGGATCTGTGTACTGCGTTGTTGCCAACCCTGCTCACCTAATATTTTGTTGAGCTGTGATGCGTCAGAGACCTCTGGTGGGAGGGCGGCGATCTTCTCCCTCACGGCAGCGTCGCTGGAGGCCGACTGCTCCAGCTCTGTCAGCACACGCACCAGATCCTGGGCCTAGAAAACACACAAAACTTTATCAATTCATGCCAGTAGCAGCCAAAACTGCCAGAGTGTTTGGGCGTTGTCTCTCTAACGAAAGCTATTTCTGAAAATATGTGAAGTAGAATTGTTAATCCTAATCAACTTGTGAAGGTGCTATCTGTAGAAAAAAAATACAAAATGAAACACAAAAAGAAACAAAAATACCACTACCCACTCACCAGATCATGCGGCTAGAAAATCAAAAAATTGCCTATAAGACAACATCACAAAAACCCAAAAAGCAGCCCTGGAAAAAATGAGACAACAAATAGGATAACAATAAAGGTTGACCGATGGTCAACCTCTAAAAAGTACTACCTTGCTTACCTCGGACCAGGGACTTAGCCAAGACCCGTCCAGCCTGCCTTTTGGACAAGCACTTTCCTGAAAACCTTCATTTTGGACAGGCAATAAAAATGACAATGAAGAAATTTCAATTTTGACCGAATATTTTCCCAACAAACCATCTCCAAGAACATAGGTGAAGTGTAAATTGCCCTTTTTGACACAATTAGCTATCAAGTGTGGCCGTTATAAGGATTGAAAGTAAATGAGATGCTAAACCTGGATGGACAGAAATTTAGAAATTGCTGTTTTGGACATGCATTTTTAAAATCCTAGCTAAAACCCTGTCTCGGACAAAAAGGAATCAAGCAAATGTACCTAAAGTAACCAAAATCCAAGTTAGGTGATAAATATTTAAGAAGATAAGAATGATTTACAACCAGTGCTTTTGTCTGGAATATGCTTAAATCTGAGGTAGGCCATTCCGAGGTAAGCAAAGTTCCCTGTTTCAATGATTTTCTTCTCTTTCTACTTACATCAGGTGGCTCCCTCTTTTGGTCGGTGGTGGCAGCCATTTCTTTTTCTATTTCTTCCCTCAGTGTGAACTGTGGCTCGGGCAGTTTTTTCTTCTTCTTGGCTGGCTCGCCTGATCCTCCGCCATCGGTGGACGGCTGTGACGACAGATCAGGAGTCTTCTCTTTTGATTCTCTTTTCACATCTTTCTTATCTTTACCTGAAAAAAATCAAAAAATATTTTTTTGGAATTTGGAATTTCGCTACCTTTTCTGCCAGATTACAACTAAGTTGTGACTAGCCAGTTGTAAGTATTGAAGGAAATTTGAGTACCCAGTGAAAACCACCACCTAACCACAAGTCAAAAGGAACTTTCTCTTATGCCCTGGCCGAGATTCAAACCCTGGCAGTAATGAGAGAAAGCTAGTGGTCAGTGGCAATGGCTTAGACCATATGGCCATCAGGCCAGGCATAAAAGAGATAATAATTACAGTTTGCAATGAATGTTCCAATATTTCAAAATCTGGATGTATGATAAAAACCCTGTTTAGGAGTAAATAATCCAATGTTCAAAATAAGCTCATAGCCAGAACTAAAGTTAAAAGGTGATCAAAATGGTTGATCCAAAAAAAATAGGGGTCATTTTCTTTCAAGACAGACCTTAACTATATTGTGTATTTATAAGCATTTACTTGTTTGTGTTTGGAAAAATATAGACTTTTGAATAATATGCTGGCACTCAAATTAAGTTCCAAGTTTTTTAATGCCGCTTGAAATTGACATTTTAAAAAGAATTCCGACTAAAACATTTGGGCAACCTGGCATATGTGCTTTAAGGGTTTGGGTGTCAAAATGGGGACCAAACACCTTTCTGGCTAGGCCTTAATTCCAAATGTATTATCCTGACTAGTCGCAGCTAGTGCAATTCACAAATAGGGACTGTTGAGCTAGTGAAATTTCAACCCCTGTATGCAGTCTTAGTTGAATATCCAAGTGGACTGGAAGCCTGCAGATCTTGCATGTGACGTTTGTTACAGGTCACAGCAGGGGCCGACTGATATACCCTGCTTGGACTCAATAGGCATGCTCTATTTTCTTCAGCCCAGTCCTTAAAGGACAATTCCACCATGAATAAAACATGGGCTCAAATGGTGTCTTAGGGTATACTCTACTCAAATCCAAGACCCCATAACTACCCACCGTCATATAAGAAGTTTATTGGTGTTTAAAGTCATGATTTTCAAACAGGAAGTGGGTCTCTGGGGGCGGCCATTTTGAATCCAGAAGATAAGAGAATAGTTGCACTACTCTCAGACTAGATAGGCAGCTGTCATCAGCAGCCAGTACTAGCTGCTGGGAGTGTGGCTTCTTCACAGCTTATATGTGTGTGTTTATGTGTGTGGATTCACCCTCTACATAATGGTCCAATACAAGGCTCACACCTCATTCACTTGTAATTGCAAATCGTTGATAATCTGTATAAAAAATAAGAATATTTTATTTGCTATTTAGAGTAGCAATCATGCAAAGTATGACAATTACACTCCAAGTGTGACATCCACCTGTTTATATTCACTTGTCAATTGCAGACAATTAACTTCCTCTTTTTATCATTGAGGTGATGTTAATAATGTTAATGATATAATAGCAATTCATCTATAACTACTACTTTTGATGATAATACCAATAATAATGATAATTTAAAATGTGATTATAATATGCACAGCCATTCTGTGTCCCTAGCAATTTAGTGGTTTGATGCATTTTGTTAACTGATATTCAAATGAGTGTGAAATTCCTATGTTAAACAGTTAAGTGTGATGGACCAAATACATTTTGTCCTGTTTCCTCTGGTAGATGAAACTTGACAGAGATCAAATGACATATCTATTGAGTTTACATAGACACACTAGATTCTGCAAGTTTATGGAGTCACCTTTGAGTAAAATCCTTACCCTTCCCACCGCTCTCCCACATTTAGATTAGATTTAAATTATTATTTGTTTGTATTGAAATACATAGTGGTTGTGAATTGGCAGGAAATGGTAAGTTGGGTAGATATCAACAATTTCAAGCACTTCCCTGAATTGAAAACACCCCATGGGACTTCAGGTACTCAGGAAACTTCGACACCATTATGTGGATTGCTATTACCATTGCAGGAAGTGAATCTGAGGAGCTAACAATCAATCAGTCACGTAATGCAATTGACCTGGCTAGTACTGTCAATCCAAGGAACACCTTAGGTGTGTAAGTCTAGTTTTGGAATTTTGGAATTATCAAGGGGAGTCATATGATACTGACCTTTTCCAGCTGTCATACAAACAACCAAAATGAAGAGTAATATGACTCTGATGTTGGTGGTATAGAATAAATAATACACAAATCTGGGGGTCTAGTAGAAGCAAACAAATCCAAAACAAATGTAAAGTGTACTTTTTATCTCTCTCCATTTGTTAGACATTTTATTGTACCCTCTCAATAAAGAAATGTCTTCCATGTCCAACAACTGGATGTAACAAATCTTACAGTTGTTTTTGTGCGCTTCTGGGCCCTTTCTTTTCTCTCTTGTTGACCATGGCTCTGTGTGGGTTTAAAACTAAATATTGTAGGCACTGCATCAGGTTTCAGGTGTTTACAGATCCTAAATCCAAGTCTTTCTTGTAGTTTAGTCTCAAAACAAGATTCCTCAAAATGTTCATGACAAACTTTTTTATCAAAAGAGTAGTTCTTCACTGTCCATCCTGTCCCAATGTTGAATAGCCGACTTGCTGCTAAATCCTTCTTTTCTGGTTTAATCCTTGGGTTAGGAAAGGAGAAGAAGGAAATTCCCTTTCCTTTCCCCTTGTCAGATCTGTTATAGCATCCATATAAGCAGTACAAGTCACCATTTTCACAACATTGTTGGTTGTATCATGTGTACACTAGACAGGCTCTGGCAGCTCTGCATACAGGAAGTAGAGCGACTGTGACATCATGAACTGGCTGTCAGATGGATTCTGGCAGGGCATTGTGGGATACAATGGCACCCATGGTGTTTAGCTGGGATGGCTGGTTGGGGGTGGTAATTAAGTGCAATTTCACAGGTAGGGAAGCCAAACAGTATTCAGTTGAACAGGGACAGTAAAGTACACATATCAAAGTATGTTCTCAGCATATAGTAGCCTGAAGGTGTAATTGTCCTTTAATGAAGTTAGTGCAGCACAAGTTACACTGCAGATGCTGAACAACAGCCATAACATTCACAGTGTCTTATGTGATTGTATGGAGCTTACCCCCCCCCCCCCCCCCTCCCCTGCGTCAGCATGACCCAGCATATCATAAGAAAAAATAAGTATGAAGATCACACACATTTGAAATCCTACACCAAGAACTTGGCCTTTAATAAAGACCTAAAAATGTTTGTTTCCTATAATGCGACCCTTACCAGTTTTACTCATAAAAATTCTGACCCTTAAGTTTTTTCAGACATCCCACCTCTCCAACTCACATAAATACAGGATTAAAACACTGCTTTACAACTACAGCTTCCATACCCATGAAACATGCATTGTTTGAATTTGAATTTTTTTTAAAGAGTTAACCTACCTACAGGGTCTTAGCCAGGATTTGGAAACTGGGTGCCCAAAATTGGGTGTCCTAAAATTTTTGGGCGTCCAATTTTTTAAGGGGGATCATATTATACTTAGATTTCAACCATAAACATGTATAAATTTATCAACATAAGGCATGATATCCTTAAACAATGTCAATGGGAATCATATGGAGATGAGAATTAAGCTTGATTCAATTATAAGCTTGAGATTGACATTTTTAGAAATTCCTCACAAAAAGATTTGGGTGTCCTGAGGGGCGCTTTTTAAGGGTTTAGGTGTCCAAAAAGACACCCAGAGGCCCTGCTGGCTAAGACCATGCCTACCTACCCAATTTCTTTCTTTCTTTTGACAGTTACAGAAAGCAAACAATTTTTTAGGACTTATACAGATTGTAAACACTGTTTTATCACTAAACTCACCTTTTAATTTGTCCTTTATGGCATATATCACTTCCTTATCAAACACTCCCCGCTCTTTCCAGATGTTGACAAGCCGCTCCAGTGAGCCTTTAGTTTTATCATCTGCATCCCTGAAAAAAGAAATCATGGGCATCATAAATAAGTTTTATGTTAGGGCTTTTTTACGATAGATCCCTACCCTTCCAATGCTGAGGCTACATTCATCCAAAGCACAAGAATGCAAAGATTTTTGAAACATTTAAACTCTGTCATGTTGGTATTAATTGAGATAGCTCTTGCTGAGTTATCTCAGATGAGTACCCATGTGTCAGGGTTTCAGTCATTTTTCAGGTTTTTTGCATCATTGTGTATTGGCAAATTAGCCACCAGCAGCATAAGGGCTTAAAACAAATATTTCTGTAGACTGTAATTTTTACAAGGCAAGGCTAGACCTTATAACACCACTGTTTGCTTATAACTTACTACAATGGGACAGTTTTGGGTGGCATACAATAAAGTGAAACCATGTTTTTACTAGTGCTCGGAATCGTTGGAAATTTCATGGTCGAGTAATCGGCAGAAGCTGCCGACCGATAATCGACCATGGTCGACCATGTCGGGACAATTCAGGAGCGGCGCCGGTCCCCCGGCGCAGTGCGTAGTTAGCCATGTTGTCTACAACGCCGAAGCGCTGGGTGGACAGGGTGAAGAAAACAACAGAAACAACAACATAAAGGTAAGTTTATTTTCATTTTATTGTACATAATTCGATAGATAGGAAGTCAGGGATTAGGTTGGCGGCGTGGGAAGTTACTCGCATTGTGAACTATTTTTGGTTTTAGACAGACGAGCGCTAATGCATTATACTCGTTTTCGGTCGACCATTCCGTGCCATGGTCGACCATGGGTCGAGCATGGCGTGACGACCGAATGCTCGACCATACGAGTAATCGTCCGAGCACTAGTTTTTACCCATATTTTCAGAATGTATCCATTAGCATCAAGTTATGGTATTCTAAGTGCCAGTAAAATACACTGAAATTTGACAAAATAAATCTTTTAATATTCAAATTAGATGCTCTGAATGTGAAAATACCAAAGAATCAACACATCCAAGTTCAAAAAAGCGGAGTAGAATTACTGATAAAAGCAAATCAGGGATCGAAATTAAGAATTTCTTCCAGTGATATTTGCATCTTCATAAGCTTCATAAAGGTGTTGTGTATAGAAACCAGTATATCTTTGGGCTCCCTGCCAGAATTTGAGGGAACAGCAGGAGAATTCAAAGAAGCCCTTGGCTCACGGCTTTAGCTAATTTCGAGCGCTGGAGCCAGGGTCTTAGGCAGGATTCAGAAACTGGGTGCCTAAATTGACAAAAGATATGTCAAATTTTTGGAGGTCCTATTTTTCAAGGGATACAACAATATACTCAGGTAACAACCATAAACATGTATTTACTCATTAAAGTCAGGCATAGTAGCATTATACAATATCATGGGTATTACATTGAGGTGGAAAAACTTCAGATATATAATCGAAATTGACATTTTAAGGAATTACTTTCCAAAAGATTTGGGTGTTCTGAAGGGTGATTTTTGGGGAATTGGGTGTCCAGAAGACGCCCAGACACCCTGTTGGCTAAGACTATGCCTGGAGCACTAACCACTTTCATATGACAACAGTTCACATACTTAGCTGTATTTTTGAAGGCTGAGGGGAGAACGTCCTTGAAATCTCGACTGAACTCAGGTCCCTTCTTCTTGCTGTTTTGAATGACATCATTCGCTAGGTACATGAACGTCAGTCGTCGGCTTGATTTAGCTGGAACAAAAATGTGAAGTGTTTACAAACAGGTTAACCCAAACAATGTTAAGGCTATTACAGGGACGCATAGATTTTTGAAAACCATCTAAACCCACTCATGTTGGTATTCATTGGATAGCCCTGCTGAGTACTCTCAGGTGAGTACCCATGTGTCAGGTTTTCAGTCATTTTTTGTTTTTTTGCATCAATTTTTAAAGGCCAAATTAGCCACCACCAGCACAAGGGTTGTCATCTTCTTAACGATTTACTGTGACTTCTTCAAGTCACATTTTAATGAAAAAATGTAATATAATATTTTCCAGCCTCTATTGGGCTTATTTATCCATTATACTAGTAGAAATTTTGAAAATTTTGATATAGTACACCTAATTTTCAGGACCGTCCAAAGTCAGAGTAAATGTCACACAATTTGAAATCTTGGTTGCAAAATAACATTTATACCTATTACTCCCAGGTGATATAAGATCACTTTTCCGTCGGGGTTAGTGCACACAAGTTCTCAAGTAGACTAAACATCCAACTAAACATGTATGTTCCAATTATGTACCAAGTTCCTGATAATCTGAGGCTATTGAGAGAGCAATTTTGAAAGTCACAAGAGCCTGACGTGACGTGATGTCATATTGGAAACCCCTTGATATGAGCTTTATATTTATGCAATAACCACACAGTACGAGTAGCGATTGACCGGAAATATCGATGACAAAAAAAGTATGATTTCAACCTGTTGGAAAATCGTCATTTCCCAACAGATTTCAACATTAATTAAAAGCCACGTAGAATTAGTTGTAGCGGTTCTAACAATTCAACCCACATTGAAATTGATCCGTGGAAAGACCAGTAGGCATAATTCATTTTCGCTGTGTCGCTCACTGCTGAAGCAATGACGTTAGTTTTAGCATGTGACGGTAGATGGCGCCTTGATCGCTTTTCGCATGACAACATTGCATGGGGTGGAGATCCGTGACGTCATTTTAGTGCCATGTTCTGCCGATACCAAGCACCGTTTGTTGACTGATCTTCAGCCATCCACACATTATTTCAATACAATTTAAAGGAAACAATCCAAATTTATTATTTGATTAAGCAATATTAAAAACATGAAAATATCATGAGATAAAATGTGCTCTTACAGCAAAAAATTATGCTCATTTCTTGTGGGGTTATCGAGCGAGGGAGACAACAGACGAACTGACAGAAACACCAACACCAAAAAACCTGCCTCAGTATGTAGCCTGCCAATCAGGTAACTACACTATATACCATAAGCGCCGCTACGCTACGACGGCCTTTGGCCGACTCACTGCGCGAGCTATGAATTATTATTGACAATAAACATAAAATGATAAATAAACAATTTATACTTGAATGTCTACTAACTCACTCATTTACTCAGTCTTGACACTACTGTCACTCAACACTTGGTAAATACAAGAGACACTACTGCAACAAAATATGAATTTATGGAATATTCAGGAAATTCTACACGCTATAAGGTAATTTGGTGACACGAGCATATGTTCACCACCCATCAACACAGTGCTGACACAGTTAATGAGTTACTGATATTTACCTTCACGAAGCTCGTTGTGCCAGACTTGCACAATAGTTTTCGAATGTTTGCGGTGATGAATAAGCCATAGCGATAGTGTCTGAATGCTTTGCTGCGAGTTGTTCAAATCAGCTAACTTTTTAGCGAAGTTGCTCTCAGAGAACGATGACATTTTGCAGCAATATTTGAGGACCCATTTGACAACAAATCTCCAACACGATGGCGGATGTAGTGTGTCAATAGTTGTGTAGAGGGCGCTGTTCGCTCTCGTTGAATTCGCAATAAACTCTCGGAAGAGTCTATTCATGATGGTCCGTTGATAATAGGGATATCCAGTTTACCGGCTGATTTTAAAACCTCGAAGTCTTAATACCCGCATGATTCTAATAACTACTTATCAGAATTGATTACTTTTTTTATTATTCTCTTTTTCAACACTTTAAGTGATTTAAACATACTGCACTCATGTAACAATGCTGAAGAATTTATCCACCCTAAATGAATAGTGAGATAGTTAAGGACGAACGATTAGTATAAGGCGTAAACCTCCGCAATGTCTATTTTTGAACATGTAGAGTGAAAGGTTTCCTCCCCTTAGTTGCAATCGATTGCCTCATTCAAAAAAGGAAAAGCGTGTGTTTGACTCTGTGTTGGAGTCGCAATATATTTTGGATTAGGACAACAAAGAATTAAACATGCCTTATGCCAATCAGCCAAGTGTGGTCATAACTGATCTTACAGATGAAAACATAAAATTTATTTTAGAAGACACTGATTTAAGGTAAGGCTGTCGATTTGAATATTTGCTGACCACAACAGCAGACTAAATAAATCTCCCCTGTGGCTTTGGTAGAAAAGAATACTTGTTTATCAGGTATGATAAAGCGGTTGCCGATCATTACCTACCTACCTACCTACCCATGATTATGACTATGAGGAGAATATTGCGAATACAGACCTTCCGACCCGTTTTCTACCGACCCCTCCCCGAGCGACCCTTCGTTTCACCGACCGCAACCATTCCGGCTCCTATTAAAATTGGCTGAGGCTATTTACCGAACATCTCGGTAAATAAGGAAATTTTCTGCCTTATTTACCGAACATCTCGGTAAATAAGAAAATTTTCAGCCTTATTTACCGAACATCTCGGTAAATAGTGTTAAATTCAGCCTTATTTACCGAACATCTTGGTAAATAGCTGTGAATTCAATGTTATTTACCGAACATTTTGGTAAATAAGGTTGAAAATTTTCCTATTTACCGACATGTTCGGTAAATAGCATTGAATTAAACACTATTTACCGAACATTTCGGTAAATAGCTGTGATTTCCACGTTATTCACCGAACATTTTCAGTCTCCAAAAAATAAAAATGAAAAATTATTTGTGCAGTCAGTATGTTCGGTAAATAGTGTTAATTTCCACGCTATTTACCGAACATCTTGGTAAATAAGTTGAAAAATTGCTTATTTACCGAGAGGTTCGGTAAATAGGTATGAATTCAGGGCTATTTAACGAACATCTCTGTAAATAAGCAGTGATTCCACCTTATTTACCAAGAGGTATGGTAAATAAATTCAGCACTATTTACCGAAAATAAAGCTTATTTATCACCTGTTATAGGGTTTAAGAATTCGAAGGATTAAAAGAACACATTAAAGGTTGTAATGGCTATTATAGCGAGTTTGAGTGACAACTCTGAAAATGACTCTTCCTGTTGCATTGCGGCTGTTCAAGTTCAGTAACTTTATTGTCTCGAGGTCCGGTCCTCCCTGTTTTTCTGGGAAAACAACAAGACGACCACCTGCTGTGCCTCGTTACAGCCAGTAAATAAAGCTTGAAACACCCGCGCACACCTCCAACACGACTATATCTCGCGAGATCTCGCCGATCAAACTCTCGGTAAATAGTGATAAATTTAGCACTATTTACCGCGACGATGTTCGGTAAATAGCCACTCCGATTAAAATTACATATTCTTTGTAATTCTTACATGTTCCCTGCACATTTATCAGAAAACAAGTCGGCACTATTCACACCGACTTTATTAAAGGAATTTCTTACTACTTTAATGACGGAAATGAGGGTATTAATGACTCAATCTCGGCCGGCCGTGAAATGAGATACCAAACTACGGCCGTGAACTTCATGGCGCATTGTGAAGTGAATTATCAAACTACGCCCAACAGTTTAAGTACTGATATATTCAATCTATCTAGGTACTGATATATTCAATAAGAGGAATCAAATAAGAGTTGTAGTTTATTGCCACTTGAAATGAAAAAATGCTGGGCGGCCCGTCAAGGAGCCACTCGAGGAGAGGTCGCTCGAGGAGGGGTCGGAAGGTGGGTAATTCAAATATTGGGGGGTGGGGGTAGGCAGAGTGAGATTGGCGTCTCGATAAGCCATGAGTCCAAGAGGAAGGGGATCAGTAAGTAGGTATATCACGAATGTTGATCCACTGGATACGCAACCAGCAAGTCTCCCTTCAGGAACAACCTGGCTGCGACAAATAGCCCAAAAGTTGCATTCAAGGCATGTTTGTGGGCATCTTTCTCTGTGATGTAAACAATACAAGAGCCCTCATTGGTCTTTGTCTCCAGTGACGTCACAGTGAGATGAGGTTCGGCGAGATTAGAGACCCCTGGGATAGCCAGGTCTTCACTTAAGCACATATGGTAATTGCTCTCTCGCTACCCATCCATTGTTTTATTCATCTAAGGGTATGTAGATACACCCTTGTTAACACACTTGGCTGCAGCGCAGATGATCCAGTTTTGATACTCGGGGGGGGAGGGGGCATGGGAAAAGGAAATTTCAATTTCCTTGCTGCTTTCTAGTGCTTCGAATGGTACTTTAAGCCGCAGGTCCAGTTGGCAGCTCATGTTTACCATTCTAAAAAATTGCTGACTTAAAAGAAAGTTTACGTTACTTATATTTTACTTTTTACTTTACAATCTCAATTCTGGTACTTGCCAGAATGGTTCAGAGAATTTGCAATTCTAGTATGTACCAGATATTAAAAGGTGTTCACTTAAGATAAGTAAGACCTGTTTCTTTAGTCAGGCACCAACATCAGTGCTTGCCCCGGCAAATGAACTTTTGAAAAAAGGGCTTTTGGGCAAGTACAATTTAGTTGCACTTGCCCAATAAGGCAAACTGATTTTCTGAGCAGTCTAAAAAAATATATGGAGAATGGCACAAATATCTAGAAATATGCAAAAAATGCACCACAATTAAATCCATGATAAATAATACATGCCATTCTAGCATGTATGTTTTAACTTACTTCAAGCAAGCCAAAAATTATGTCGGGGGGGGGGGGGGGGGTTCAAGTGCACAATCTTTTTATGGAGACCCCTTTGTATGATACTTCAGGTGAACTTGGATATGACAGACTCAATGGGACCAGAAAAATTGGTCTGTCATAATGCAAAATCTGTCATATACATATGACGAATACTTGATATGCATCGGACTGGGACCAAGCATATCGTCCGTCATATGCAAAAATCTGTCATACAGTGGTCCGTCATATCCAAGTTCACCTGTATTATTGTGTAGTGAACAAAAAAGTGAGTTTTAGACCTTGAAAACCTGTATTCATACCTGCTTTTTGTTTGTGTTCCAGTTGTGCCAATGCAATACGGAGGATGTTCATCGCAGAAGTTCCAATATTGGGTGAATAGTTGCTTGCTATTATTTGTACCTATTTTTAAAAAGTATTCATGCCTGTACATAGGCTGTACATACAGCCTGGTTATTTTGGTGATATCTTTCTAACAAAAGTATCTTTTGCAAAATATCTCAAGGAGAAATGTTGATCGGAAACATATCTAACAACACTTCTTCAAGTATTTGTCCAATTTGATGCTGAATTTCAAAGATATCTTCAAATGTTGTATAGATCCAGAGGGGCCACACCAAAAAGATTGCCATGCATGAAAATGTTAGAACACAGGGTCTTAGCCAGGATTTTGAAACTGGGTACCCAAAATTGGCAATTGAAAACATTTTAGGCGTCCAAATATTTAAGGGGGACCTTAATATACTCAGATTTTAATCATAAACATGTATGAATTTATCTAAATAAGGCATGATATCCTTATACAATTTCATTGGGATTATATGGAGATGAGAAAATTCTATTATATGCTTGAGATGGACATTTTAGGAAAATCCTCATAAATTTTTTTGGGGTATCATTGGGCGTGATTTTTGAGGGTTTAGGTGTCCTAAAAGGCACCCAGACGCCCTGCTGGCTAAGACCATGGAACAACCATTTTATGTTTGATCCCTTACAACAGTAAACATCAGAAATAGCTCTTGTAAGCCTAGTAGATATCTAGAATTTTTTGCCCCCTCTGGTCTAGATACTGAAATGAATATTACTGATTGCTTATCATATAACACATTCTTTGAATACACATTACAGCTGCCTGTTAGAATAAATCTTCTAAGCTTGTTGATCTACTTATTAATATTTGAAAATCCTCTTTATTATTGTATATAAGTTATACAACTATACATTTAAACTGTATACAAACATTCAGTAGATTTGTCAATATGGATTTGTAGATCATTTTAAAATCCTAGCCATAGCCCATGTGTGCCTGAATCTTATGCAGGGAAGAAATTAAGATGTTTTTCAGGGAGCCCAACTGCATCTTCATAAGCTCCATAAAGGTTTTGTGTGTATCAAATAGTACATCTTTCATCTTTGGGTTCCCTGCAGGAATTTGAGGGAGTTGCAGGAGAGTTCAAGTGAGTCCTGGGCTCTCAGTTCCAGCTAATTTCGAGCCGTGATATATATTGCAATATTCCCTTGTATTTTTCAGCCATTGACTGGGTACAGATTGAAAGCAACTCCACAGTGTTGAGTGATGAATTCATTGCACATCGCATTGGTCTCATCCCTCTAACGTCAGATGAAATTGTCGATAGGATGACATACAGTAGGGTAAGATTTCCTATGTGGCCAGGGTTCGACTTTCCCAGGGGCATATGCCCCTAGAATTTGTTGTGTGCCCCTAGATTTTTCTAAGTAGGGGCCCAAAATAGTATGTTTTACAGCAAAAATACCTGTTTTTGACCCTTATATTTACTGTGACACCTTTTCGGGCCCCTAGCCTGAAATCTAAGTGTCAGACCCTGGTGGCTGCACTCCATCTTTCCTGACGCTGTGAGCAAGCCTGTTTCACATAGTTGTCTCTGTATGGAAATGCTTAAATTGGCTACTACTACTAGTATTTTTTAAAAATATATAGCAAAGCTTGATGTCATCATTTATCTCAACTTTATATTTTAAGCACAAAATAATAAGAATAAACTTTTTAACAGGACTGCTACTGCATAGGTATGATTTTAAATTTTTTATTTGAGCAAATTTTTCTAACTTTGATTAAAATGAAAATTTTATGCGTAAAACCTCATTTAAGAATTCTTGTTTCAAAATTGTTAAGATAGAAACTATAGAAGGTACATAACTGTAGTTGATTTATTATTTTATCAAAGATGTTTCTTTTCCCTTTTAAAAAAGGGTATGTGACAAGTTCTTTGATTCCTGAGAACTGAAGAGAATGTGTGTATTCTTTCCTCACTAGAATTGGGCATGTATAAGTTCTGTAACACGTGTTTAATATGCAGAGTTATTTACTGGTTAAGAGTTCCACTAGAAATTGTCTGAAATTATGAACGTTATTGTAATGATTCACTACATTGTACACAAGGCTAATTCAGACCTTCCTGTGTGATGAAATGCATGTGTTTTTTCCCCACCTGCAGGATTGTACGTGTGAGGAGTTTTGTCCCGACTGTTCGGTTGAATACACGCTAGATGTCCGATGTACGGATGATCAAACAAGACATGTGACCAGTGCAGATCTCATCTCGGGGAATCCCAAAGTTATACCGGTCAGTATTAGTAGAGATTGGTACCAGCAGGGCTCGACATTGGTGCTTGCCCCATTGCCCCGGGCAAGTAGAATTTGTAAATTATAGCTGTGGGGCAGGTGAAAACTGCATGCTTTGTACATTTCAGATTTACTCATGAGAATGTGGGCAAGTTTCATGGTCTGGCATCCAAGCTTGTCCTTGAAAATATGCTTTCACATGACAGAACCATGTTCTACTGGGTTTTAAATGAATATTATCAAACATACAAGTTTTCAAGGGCAAGTGAAAGTTGGAGTAGGGCAAGTGAAAATTGAATCTCACTTGCCCTACGGGGCAAGTCGCTGCAAAGGTTAACGTCGTGCCCTGACCAGTATTCGATATGATACCAAATATCGATATCGAATAGGAAAAACGTATTGCATCAATTAGAATCTTTTATACTGAATTACTGATACTGCTTCACAATAAAAAAAATGACTGAGCTACTACCTGGGCATATCCACACAAAGGCAGTTTGACCACTATTTATTAGTGGAATTTCTGAAGTTGACTGCTGAATATAGCTACTTTAAGTCACTGAGACGCAGGAACAGGTACTTAGCCAGGACCCGTCCTACCTGTCTTTTGGACAAGTAGTTTCCTAAAAACCTCCTTTTTGGACAGGCAAAAATTTCTATGAAGATTTTTCAATTTTGACTTTTGGGTTGTAATAACCAAATATTTTCCTAACAAACCATCTTCTAGGACATAGCTGAAGTGTAAATTGCCCTTTTTGGCACAATAGGCTATTACTTGTAGCTGGTATAAGGATTTGAATTAGATTAGTAGCTAAATCTGGACGGGCAGAAATTTTTAAATTGCTGTTTTGGACAGGCATTTTTGAAATCCTGGCTAAGACACTGGGCGGGAAGTATTTGTTAAAAATACTGTTAAGATATCGTATCATTAAGGAAATAACTAAAGATATTGTATCGCAGAGCTAAAATGTTAAAGGTTAAACCAATCCCTACACAGGACTCAATATAAAACTGAAATTCCATCTGCTTTGTGCCTTTGTACATCCCCAATTTTCTATTATCGTTCTGAATTTGGGGTGTCTTTATTTACCTCATGATGCTTCAGTTTCATTTTCAATGCATTTATGTGGCATGGTTAGAAACTCATATTGAAAATATTGGGGGGAAGGAAATCATAGGTTATGAAATATGTGAAGAAGAAACTTTTTGAATAGATTTCTTTTTATACTTTAATCATATTGTTTTCATCATTCATTTACAGTGAACATTCCACATTCATGTTTCATTTCCAAACATGAATATAAGCAATTTAAAATTATATTTTTAAAAGATTTAAAATCATAAAAATTGAGTTTGGAAGTTATATCAAAAGTGTCCTCTGATTAAAATTGTGTATGTATAGTGTTGGTTTTAATCTAATTAAACAAGTGTAGAATAATTTGAACGAAATTTGTGTATCACCACATGGTGACACATCTCTTCAAAATATATCTTAGGTGACACATTTCATTTTTGGATATCCACACATTACTCAGACCACATAGACATCCTGTGAAGCATTTGGTTAAGTTAACTGTCACTGTGTTAGCTTGCTGTCTGCTAGTGTTAGTATATGTGCAAGTGTTGGACGTTGATCTTGCTGAACCTGAAGACAAGATGTGATAAATACAGATAGTTCCTGGTCGCTGAAAGCCTCAGTCAGAGGAGGGGGCGGAGTTCCCTGCGTGATTGACATCATGACGGCCATGACGTTCCCGCTCTCCTCTCGATCGAAGTAGGCGGGCTCCAGTGCTGCCAGCTCGTAGGCGATACAACCAATGGCCCAGCACAGACTGTGCTCGCTGCACGCCTGTCGCATGAACATCTCGGGTGCTTCATAGAATGCAGCCGAGGTGGAGTTAATCACCGTCGTCATGTCCTGCGTAGCGGTACTGGTGTCTCGGAAGAACATCCTCCCGGAGTTCTGATAATGGATGTTATCCGGCCGCAGCTTGGCGTCGGGCACCAAGTCTTGTGCCAGCGTGCAGAGCTGGGATATAGTTCTCCAGATGGAGATTGGAGGGAAAGCTGAAGCCGATTGCTTGACATTGTCTATCTTAGCAGCTAGTGTTTCGGTGTATTCATAGGCGGCGCAGGTGTGGTCGTTATGGGGGAAGGTACAGATGAGGGCTGGGTCGTTAGGCATTTCCTCTCCTGAAAAGATACACAATAACAAGTTACCTCAGGGCTAGAAATTTAAAAAAAATCCAGGCAGCAAAATTACATCTTCGAAAGCTACTTAAAGGTGATGTGTATAGAAACAATTACAGTACATCTTTGGACACCCTGCACAAAATTTGAGGGAGCCGCAAAAGAATTCAAGGGAGCTCCGGGCTCCAGCTAATTTCAAGCCCTGTACCTGGAAGTAGCACAAACATACAAAACAACCATAAAAAAGATGATCTCGGAACTTCCAGTCAGGGTTCAAAGGAAGAACATGATTTTCTTATTTTAGGTTATGTATTCTGCCCAGATAAATGTGAAGTATCCTTCTTACCAAGCAAGCCTAAAGATAGGCAATAAACTTTTCAAATAAAAAAAAGAATGGAAAAAGTGAAAGCCTAAACTGGAATGCTTCAAGTGCTTGTTCCTGCTGCTGGTCTCATATGTAATGAAAGTTTATCTTCCAAAATAAATTGCTGAAAAGTGACAAAAAATGTCTTAAAACGTTATTGCTCAAAGCGTCCAAAATCAGCCTGACAATTTTGATTATATTTTTCAGGCTAGAGCATAATTGGCAGAATATTGAAGGGGAAATGTTGATCAGAACATTACCAACAACTCTCCTTCGAATATGTTGAAAAATCATTCTCAATTAGAAAGTTATAGTCAAAAGTATCTTAGATCCAGACAACAATTTCTGGAGGAACTCATAAATAGTCATTAGTATTAATGGCTTAAAGATGGCTGCTTGACCGTTGTCTTAGAGAGCGTGAATTTCCATGCATGTGTTGACCTACCTGAATCAGAAGACCAGCACTGACAGCTGAGCCGTATGAGGCATTGCCACTGATTACTTGCTGTCTCTCACCACTGCCAGGGTTAAGCTATTTATGCTTATCCCTTCCAATGCTAAGGCTACGTCCAGAGCTCAAGGATTCAAAGATTTTTGTAAACCCTCCAAGCCCTGTTATGTTGGTATTTATTAGATAACTCTCGCAGAGTACTCTCAGATGAGTACCCATATGCCAGGGTTTCAGTCATTTTTCAGCGTTCAAATTAGTTACCAGCAGCATAAGGGCTAAGCGTTACTGTTGAAACTGTTGTCTTGATATCAGATATTTTTTATGCTAACTCAGATTTTATGATTTGCTTTACAATATATTTGAAGGAGAGTTGTTGGTGTTGATCTAAATAGAATTTCTTCTTCAAATATTTTCCTTATTTTACTTTTGCGTACGAGAAATGATCAAATTTGTCAGGCTGCTTTTGGACGCTGTTAGCATTTATGGGTTGAAATCTCGACCAGAGCATGCAAGGAACTTGCCAGTGACTTGAAGTATGGGGTCGGTTGTGCCCAGTTACTCTGGTTTCCTCCACCACTAACAACTATCTACTCACATGCTACCTGCAACATAGCACAACAAGTCGTGAAAAATTGAAATTCCAAATTCCTACCTGCTTCCAGCACCTGTATGTATACGGTGGCTCCATCTATATTGCTTGTGGCTCTGTATGTGCGTGTGGAGTGCTCCTCTCCCGTGACTGTCTCGGGGTCGATGCGGAAGTGAGATATGGAAAGCTGCGCCACTCTTGGCATTAGATGGCATGGGAGAGGCAGGGTGCTGGCCTGGAATGGACAAACGGTTTATATTTCCTTGCTCAAAAAAACCTTCATTAACCAGGGTCTTAGCCAGGTTTAGGAAACTGGGTGCCTAAAATTGGCAATTGTAAAATATTTGGGCATCCAAAATTTTAAGGGGGATCACAATATACTCATATTTCAACCATAAACATGTATAAATCTATACAAATAAGGCATGATATCCTTACACAATGTCATTAACCCTTATGCTGGTGGTGGCTAATTTAGTCAATACAAAATGATGCATAAAAACTGAAAAATGACCCATATGGTACTCAGCGAGAGCCATCCAATGAATACCAACATGACATGGTTTCGATGGTTTTTGAATATCTTTGCATCATTGTACTTTGGACCAAAGTAGCTTTAGCATTGGAAGGGTTAGGAGTTGCCTTTATGAATATCATCTGGATCTGGATACTTTTTTTAAATTTTTTTATAAAGGGTTTGCCACCCTTTTTTTAAAGGGTGGCTCAGACATGTAAGAAGGAGAGCTTTTTGTATATGCAGACGTCACAGATAGCATGAACGATGATATGAAATGAATATGAAACTCTTCACAGTAATCTCTCCCAATAATAGGGCGACAGACAATAAAGAGTAAGAAATGAAGGTTTTCGGTGGTTAATTGAGGAATCGAACACCTACTCGCCCGGCCTGGGATTGAACTCTGGACCCCATGCCTCCCAGCACTCAGGCCGGCAATGTTGCCACTGTACCATTGAGTCTGGATATATGATACTTGTGTGACGTAGTTGAGGTTGAGCTTTTGGCTTGGTGATGTGCACCATTTTTCCTTCGGAATTATTTTTCAAAAAAGATACTTTTGTATTAGCTGCCTTTTGTGTGTAGTTTATTTTCTGCATACGGATACGGAATGAAATGCTATCATGTCAGCGCGTTGTACGATACTAGCATAGGAATTGGATGTACAAATTGTTGCACAGTTTAGTAAATGCTGACTCCAGGATGTACAAGGTACACTTCAATTCAGCTGCTGCAATATTAACATGGTATACAGTATCAAATACTTGAATTATTTTTCAAAAATCGTTGTCAATTATTCAAAATAATGGCATGTGTTATTTCATGTAACATGTAATGGTATGAATGATTATGTATTTAAGTCAGATCAAGTTATTTCTGTCAGATTTATGATTTGAGGATAATCATAAGTTATTCAAAGTCTTACATATCTCCGATCAAAGTTTTTCAAAAAAGAAGTTGTTGTACTTAGTATTATTGATTTAAAAAATGACTCAAATCAAGTTACTTCTTTTACCTTCATGGTTCAAATATAATTAATATTTCTTATATTTATGTTAATTTTTATATTTTGTTTATGTATTTTTGTTTTGTGTGTTTTTGTATTATTAACCTGTCTAAGCCTGCTTATGGTGAGTGTGCGTCTGATTGTGTGTATGCTGCAGTCCTGTAGTGTTTGTGGTTGCTGTGGCCGGTGGTTGTACACTATACTCTGCGTTACAGGATCAAAGCTTCGCTCCATGAGTTCTGCCACTGAGGGTGTGGGTAGCGCTGCCATATCCTCAACATCATACCCCTGAAATACATCAGTAAATCATGTTTAATTAATCTTAACCCATTTATACTTAATGGGTTCCTCCAGATTTTGTCGTCTGGATCTATCATACTTTTGACAGTAATTTTGAAATTGAGAATGTTTGTACAAAATATTTGAAGGAGAGTTGAAGGTAGTGTTCTGATTGACATTTCTCCATCAAATAATTTCCTGACTATGCTTTTGCCTGCAAAATATCATTAAAATTGTGAGGCCGCTGTGAGCATTTATGAGTTAAACAGGTCACCGTATACATGTTTAATTTGATGCACTAAAATAGTTGCTTTACAGCCCTGCTGGAGGGTATTTGTGCTACTTAAATTTATCATTAAAGCACTCAAACTATATATTTATTACTATATAGATATTTATTTGAAGGATGATATTTTGGTGCCATCATGGGGAGCGCCAAAATAGTGAAAATTAGATGCCTGCAAAAATACTGGTCAGTTATACAGTACATCTACATACTAAATTGAACTTTTCTAAAAATATAAAATGAGTTATTTTGATTTATCTGAAATAGATCATTCAAATACTTAGGCATACAATTGAAATATCACTAAACATCTGGTGTCACATTTGGTGTTTTAAAAAAAAATCAGAAAAGGGAGAATTGCCTTATTTAAAAGGAAATTATTCATTGTGATCATAGCTAACCTGGATATAGCTTATAACACTGAAATACTCATAGCTTTGTGAATAAACACTGGGAGTTAAATTATTTTGGGTGTTTTCCATTAAACAGTTCCTTATTAAAATGTCCCAGATCTGACAATGATGGAAATATCTTATATTGTATATTTATTGACTGTAGAGGTGTACTACAAAGACAATAGAATAGAGAAGAAAGATGGCATAAGTAGGAAGAAAAACAGTTCATTTTGATGCCAGTCACGTTTTCTTTCAATTTCCCTGGTCCTTCTCTATTTTCAAGTTATCTGCAGATATGTCAGATTATAAGTTCTTAATTAAGGTCCTTTCTGATTGACTTACCTTTCTAGCGCATATAAGCATAGGCCTATAGCAGCACCTGAGATGGCTGAAATGCATTCATCTATGGAAATCAGTTGTTGCTAGGCAACCCATTGTTGAAGCAGGCTATGACTCATAGGGTTCATCTGAAGGTCATGACCTTGACCCAATGTCAAAAAAGGGTTATCCATTTCCTTTTTGTATCTTGGATAATTTTGATTGTTGATAAATAAATATTAAAACACAAACAAAAAGGAGATTGTAGTAGTATCAATATTTAGTAGTTGAATATGAACCAATGCTGGCAACATTGAGTTTTATTATTGAAAGAGCATAATTCAATGCAGCCTCACTACTTAAAATCATTTTCACTGATTAAGCACTTGATCCTATTGAAATTTATATAAAATCCACACTCACTTTTCTCATGTATGAACTGCTTTACAAGCCGTATTATGATTTGGCTTTGCAACAATGGTGTAACATAGCAATAACAATGATTTGACCTTTGTTTACTTATTTCAACAATGAGTTCATCTGTAACTCTATTGAACAATGGATCAATGCATGGTCAACAATGATTTGTTGCCAACAATTGCTCTTTCAACAATGATGTCAACAATTTAGAGTTTCAACACAACTCTGTATTGTTTATCATTTACATTTCAAATGTTCATTTCATATATGATAAATTAACAAATGGGGCTTTTTTGCCAACAATAATTTCACTGATAGCATTAATGATAGAATGCACATAGATCCATATGTTGCATTAGATTTAGTTGGTTTATCTCTCTTGGTCTTTTAGTATGGTATTTCTAGATTTCCAACAATTGGGGAACACACAACAATAGGGGAACACACAACAATAGGGGAACACACAGCAATAGGGGAACACACAACAATTGGGGAACACACAACAATAGGGCGCCAGAAACTACTGAACACTTTTTGTTGGAATGCCCTTTCTTGACCCATAGTAGATGGGGGCATATATGGCTAGGATAGAGGCTTGCCTATCTGGACATGGATATGGGATGGTTTTGGATGAAAGAGACATTACTAAAATGATTTTGGATCCGTCATTCTTTGTGAATGGGGATGAGGTGCTTGAGGAGATGGAGAAAATAATGCGACGAATGTGCTATGCAATGCACAGAAGGAGATGTTTGCATGTTGAGGGCAGCTGTAGAGGAATTTTGAGAAATTGTTAGAGATAGCTGCATGAATTACTAACACTGAATCTCTAATGCTAAATTATTTTTGAGATTGTGTTTATATGTTTTAATATTCTTTTAGACCAGAGACTGGAACTTTATTACTCCTATAGGAGGCGCTCCTGATACGAAAGGAGGGAATTACAAGAACAGAACAGAACAATAGAGAACACATTACCACTTAAGGCAACAATGAGATTTTCCTGATTGTTGGATACAAGGAATGCATTTAAAAAGCAGTATGTTATCAATTTAGATCAATTTAACTATGGAAGTACTGAGTACTTACCAGAGATCAACAGGGGTTCATAAGGAAAATATCAGGTTCATAAATGATAAATAAACCTCTTTTGTTTTCCCTAGGTTACATCGAGAAGGAGGGAGGAAGAAAGTGCATACGAGGAAACTGATGGTAAGAAGAATTTCTTCTGAAGGAATGTCTATGCAGAGTTGTTGAAGCAAAACAAAAAGATAGCCAATGAACATATATCAATGGTGTAAATAGTTCATTAAAATTCTCTTGAAATTGCGATGTTTTATATTAGTTTAGAAAACTATAAGTTATCTTGGTGTTGTCTGGGAGTTCATACCAGTGGTGTGATGTAAAGACACAGAAGGCTCTGTCGTCTAACTTTTTCAAATTTGTGGGTAGTGGTCCATGGCAAGGTCTTACCTAGGATTTTAAAACTAGGTGTCCAAATATGGCAATTCTCAAATGTAGCTACTCATATGTTTGGGTCTTTCAATGGGCATCAAAAAATGTTCAGATAACAACCATAAACAAGTACCGGTACTTACTTAATGAGAAAATTAATGTCATAGTAATTACATAGAGGTGAAAACTTACAATAGCATGTTTGAAATAGATGATTTTAGAAGAAAAGAAAGACAAAAAAGTCTAGATGTCCTTAAGTGTGATTATGTGGGGGTTGGGTGTCCAAATAACACCCAGACGCCCTGCTGTCTAAGACACTGGTCCATAATATCTGGTTGTGGACCTTTTGTGCTTGCCCTTATTTAGTGTATGCTTTGGTGTTTGTTTTTTTCAGATATCCTGATTGTGAAACTGCGTAAAGGGCAAGAGTTGAAGTTGAGAGCGTTCGCTAGAAAGGGCTTCGGAAAGGAGCACGCGAAATGGAACCCTACGTGTGGCGTGTGCTTCGAGTATGACCCTGACAACGCACTCCGGCACACAGTATACCCCATCCCTAAAGAGTGGTGAGTCTAACATCAATGCATCCTTAGCGTTTTAACCCTTACGCTGCTGGTGGCTAATTTGGGCAATACAAAATTATGCTAAAAACATTTTTTAAAAATGACTGAAACCTTGGCACATGAGTACTCATTTGACAGTACTCAGCGAGAGCTATCCAATGAATACCAACATGACTCGGTTTAGATTGTTTTCAAAAATCTTTGTATCCTTGTGGTCGCCTCAGCATTGGAAGGATTAAAATCTCTTGTCACACAGTCTACCCCATCCCTGAATAATGATGAGTCTGGTCATAATGCATTTTTACCTTTTAAATTGTTTTAATTTTCTTTGTGCATGCTTTTCAAGTATGCCTCTTGACACACAGTCTACCCCATCCATAAAGAGTGGTGAGACTAACATCAATACATTCTTAGCTTTTTGGTTGTTTTTTTAAGTTTTTTAAATTTTGGGGCATCCATATTTTTAATTTGCAATATACAATGTACTCAAATTTTAACCATAAACATGTATAAACTTATCAAATGTCATGGGAATCATATGGATAAGAAAAATTCAGTTATATGCTTGTGATAGACATTTAAAGAAATTCCTCATGAAAATATTTTGGTGTCCTGAGGGGTGCTTTTTAAGGGTCTGGGTGTTCAAAGAGACACCCAGACGCCCAGCTGGCTAAGACCATGCCTTAGCTATAACAAAGAGATGTCTCAGTGGGATATTGAAAGATAGTACTGTTTGCTGTTTTATATGTGCAGTTTTTCATATTTTGCTGTTTCTGTTTCTCCTTCAGGCCTAAGAGCGAATTCTCTGAGCTGGAAGAAGATCAGTGTAAGTATAGAACTCAGTGTTGTGTGATATAAACAAGCACATGCACACTCAGTTAGGCAGAATTATGCCAAGTGTCATCCAGTTAGGCAGAATCATCAAGTTATCATGTCAGGCATCATTCAGATAGGCAGAATCATCAAGTTATCATGTCAGGCATCATTCAGTTAGGCAGAATCATCAAGGCATCATTCAGATAGGCAGAATTATCAAGTTGTCATGTCAGACATCATCCAGTTAGGCAGAATCATCAATTAATCATGTCAGGCATCATTCAGATAGGCAGAATCATCAAGTTATCATGTCAGGCATCATTCAGTTAGGCAGAATCATCACATAATCATTTCAGGCATCATTCAGATAGGCAGAAGCATCAAGTTGTCATGTTAGGCATCATTCAGTTAGGCAGAATCATCAAGTAATCATGTCAAGTATCATTCAGTAGTCAGATTTGTGAAGTAGTCAGCATCAACCATTTTCAGGTGGAATGGTCAAGTTGACATAGCATGCATCATCAGTTAGGAAGCATTGTCAAGTTGTCAATATCAAGTATTTTACCATTTTTTCATTAGCTTCTTTTGAAAGGTTCTTGAAAAATTAATGTTGTAGTCTATAATTTCCTTTCATTTGTTGCAGGCCATTTTTAAAACCATCTTCAGACTGCTCTTTAAAAAAGGACATACTATTACTGATGAAACAATGATTTTTAACGGTTTTCAAATTTTGGCAGCGCAACCAACAAATATTTTTCAAATTTGAGCATTGTTAAAGTATTATTTTTTGAAAAAGAATGCAAAAAATAAGTGGGTAAACAAGCGATGATTTATTCTTTCTTTCAGATGAAGCTCCATTTGATACGAATGCCAAACCGAACAAGTATTTCATGAACATTGAGTCGTGCGGTTCCCTGCGTCCAGAGAATATCCTCTTCTCGGGATTGGCTAATCTCAAGAAGAAACTGAGCGATCTCCAGACCCAGCTCAGTCACGAGATACAGACAGACGTGCTCACCATTTAATTGCGGCAAAATACACGACACTCGAATATATTTTCTTATATCAAACCATTCAACAAGTAGTGGCCAAAAAAGGCTGGATTAAATTGGTGTTATCGTTTTAACAAAGAAAACATTTTGAAAATATCTAGATATTCGAAGGAGAAGAGTAAACCAGAAGTCAACTTATATTTCTCCTTCAAATGTTTGACAAGGTTTTATTCTACAGTTATTTTCAGAAGAACCATTTATGGAGATGACTTTTTTTCAAGGTGGATCCTTTAGGAGCAAAATAATCTGGGAATAGGAAACAATCTTTCCTTTCAATTCCCTCCAAACATCCTCAAATAATGACACAATACATCTATAAGGCAAGGGAATAAAAAGCATTTACCACTCCTGCAAGTTAGGTTCACAGGCACCAACATATATTTTTAGAACTTACTATGCCGGGCAAGTAGTAATTGATTTTTTACTTGCCCGACATAATTTTTTTGCTTCCCCAAAAGTTATGACATAGACTAGAATACTAGAATAGCATGTCTTATTTATTTTGGCTTTAATTAATAATTTGAATACCATTTTCTTTCTAGTTTTGATGAATTGATTGCATATTTCTGGGTATGTGTGCCATTTCCTATGTAAGAATGTGTATTGTTCAGAAAATCAGAATGCCTATTTGGGTTAGTGCAAACTAAAATATACTTGCCTGAAGGCCTTTTCTCAGAAATTCACCTGCCGTGGGCAGGTATTTATGTTGGTGCCTGGTTCATATCTCCAGTTCTATATGTTTTGATGTAATGTGACTAGAGCTGCACTCACCACTCACAAACTCGAGCATTAGGGCAGGCGAGTCGAGCTTGACCTGAAGTCTTCAACTCACAAACTCGTCTATGTTTGGCACACAAACGTATCCCAGAACTTTTAACTCAAACTTTCTCATTACTGCTTATCACTGTCATGTTTTGCTTACAATCCCCAATGTATACAGGCAGTGTTGAGCGTTATACTGACCTTTTGAACCCATCTAAAGAAAACAATATGTAAATATTGATATGTATTCTTCTATGCAGGCACATTTTAAAATGAAATAACCATGTAAATGTAAGCAATTCTCCATCAGTATTTCTTTCTTATTTGGTGGGCTGAATGATGTATATTTATTTTTTAAAAACCAGCGTCCACAAGCTCATGAGTCAAAATGGTGGTGAGCTCATGAGTTGATCTCCCTCTGTGAGTGCAACTAAGCGTGACGTATGTGGCTTATTCCTTTTTTGCAAATGTGCAGCAATTCTTTGAATTATCTAATCAGTGACAACTTTAATTGTGTGGCTTCGCTGATTTAATTTCTAAGTTCTGTTCTTATTGAATTGACGTCTTTGCCAATTTGTAATTAACATGCTATACACACAATTTGCTTGCCCTGAAATGTTTATTCAAATGACATTCTGCGGAATACTTTCTTCTAATGATTTTAACATGTTTATGGTAGCTACTTATAAAAGCACATATTTGTCATTCATATTTTGGGATGTATAGTTTTGTGGAATTTGAGATAAATTATTGCAATCAGTCTTGGATTTGGTGAATTTAACTCTATTTTTTTCAAAATTTATTTCAACCCATTCATGCCTGTAGCACCCAAAACCGCCTGATAATGTTCTTGATATCTCACTAAACAAAGTAATTTTCAGAAAATATTTGAAGGAGAAGAGTTGATCACAATCCAACCCAAAACTCTCCTTCAAATATCATGTGAATTTCTGATTAATTCTGTAGTTATTTTCTTAAAGTATCAAAGATCCTGACGTTTCTTGTCCAGATCTCCAGGCATAAATGGGTTAATGAGCATGCACATGAAACATTTCAAGGAGATATTTCTACATGAAAGGGGTGACGTGTAGATGGTACAAACTTAACCCATTAATGTTGTAGAGGTCAAAAGCAGCATGACAATTTTGACCTAGCCCTTCAGACAAAAACACATTTGAGAAAATATTGGAAGGAGAAATACTAATCTAAATATTACCAACAACTCTCCTTCAAATATTTTGTATAATCATTCTCAGTTTCAAAGTTACTGTCATAAATAGTAAAGATAGATGAGTATGTGACTCAATATGAAAAGGTTCTCCGGAACACTTAAGGTTAACCCTTGTCTTGCTGCAGCTGAATTGCTGGTTGTAACCTACCCTGTCAACTGAATTGATTTTGGTACCCAGGTAAGAAATCATCCGTCGGGGTTTTTAGATGCACACGTTGTATTTTGAGGAGTTACTCTAAATAGGCATGTGTCAAGATGAAAGTGTACATGGGTCTTGAAAATAGAGCTGCTTTGAATCATGTACAGGCTCTGTAGGGGGTCTGTAGTCTAACTCAGCTGAATGGTCATTTGGAGGTCAGCAACTGCATGCATAAATTTCCTGACTAATGCACAGCAGGTTAGTTAGTGTCACCCAGATATTTCTGGGTTCAGCGGGGCCAGGGTTGATTTCCCAACGGTTGCATAATGACATGAATATAAAATCCTAGAAAAGTTTGAAGGTAATGTCAAAATATTTTCTTTGTACTTATCTCATATCCTAGTGGATCTGAGAATGCTTGTATAAAATGGTATGTGATAAGTACTTACATTGATGTTTCAATAACTAGTGAAGGATTTCATCATTTCAATAAAAAATAAAACATGAATATAAATGTTTTGAGTTTTTTTTATTTTGCAGCATTTTCATACAAAAATAACCACCACAATTTCAACTTTGTCAGAACTCAACCATCAACTTTCCTTAAAATGTTTCGTAATTGTTTAATATGTTCCAATGTTATTTTCATAAGTATAAATCCAGATATGCTTCTTCATATTGAACTTGAACCGTTCCGATGCTGAGGCTACTTTCGTCCAAAGCACAGGGATGCAAAAAAAAATCAGAAAACCAACTTAACCCTGTTATGTTGGTATTCATTAGCTAGCTCTTGCTGAGTACTCTTAGATGAGTACCCATGTGCCAGGGTTTCAGTCATTTTCAAAGCTTTTTGCATTATTTTGTAAGAGCAAAATTAGCCACCAGCAGCACAAGGGTTAACTATGAACATAAACTTCCATACTCAAAGATCCTGCATAAAGACAATAATGACAAACAGTGTATGTGAGAGAGATAGGCTATAGACATTTCAAGCCCTGTTATGAGTCTTGGAAGACTAGAAGAGTCATTGTTAACTCATTCTGACCTGGAGCATAGATATGGCCTAGGAAATACAGAAATATTTAGAGCAATATGTAACTGGAAGTTATTAAAATATACTGAATCAATCCTGCTTCAAACATTTTAAATGCATATATTACACGTATAAGTGTTGAGTTTTGCTGAAAGATTTCAGACCATCTGAGTGCCTCATATGCAAATGGTTTTGGTGAGTAAGACAGGAGTGTAATGACTAAACACATCACAAGTCCATGAATAAGAATCTCTAGGGATGGAATGTGTCAAAGAAGAAGATAATCCAGTTACCCACCGGCACTACACAAATCATTAATTATGTTTTTGTTTTTTTATTAACCTATTCATCCCTCAGCCAGCCCTAAGAGGCCTGACTTTTTTGGTGATTTTTTAAAATCAATAATGAATAGCCTCCCTCCAAATATTTTCAAATTCTTCATTTATTTCATTTCCAAAATAATTCAGAGAAGTAATAGAACTCCATATGAAAATTCTAAACGCATGTTATCATACCAGCCAATTAGAAAGTTATTCAAGCTCATAAGTGTTATGTTGTTGGAACTCCGACTTGGAAGTATGTCATCATACTTCGGTGAAAGGTAATTTCTGGCTTGATATTGATCAATACTTCAAAGACAGCAGAACCATTCATACTTAAGAGATCAAGAAATTGTCAACTGGATCTATGATACTTATAACAATAACTCTGGGATTTGAATGCTTTCACAAAATATTTGAAGGAGAGTTGTTGGTAATGTTCGGAAAAACATTCCTCTTTCAAATATTTTCTCCAAAAATGCTTTTCTTGAAAGATTTCACTGACATTGTCAGGCTGCATTTGGCTGCAGTGAGCATTAATGGATTAACCCATTAGTGCTCACAGCGGCCAAAACCAGCCTTACAATTTTGATGAAATCTTTCAAGCGAAAGGGCAGTTCGGAAAAATATTTGAAGGAAAAATCCTGATTAGAACACCACCAACAACTCTCCTTCCAATAATTTGCAAAATGATACTTAATTTCCAAGTTATTGTCAAAATTATCTTGGATCCAGACGACAATTACAAAAGAAACTCTTAAGCATTAATGGGTCAAGCACCATTGGGATCTTATTTTGTTAAGTTTAGCATTGTCAGTTACAGAAATTTCACTAATAAATAGGGAACTGCTTTCATTGTACTAGCAATTAAGTCAATCTTATGTATATTTCAAATCTTTGATGACATGATACGATACCAAACTTTTCTGACACAATACTTTTTTCCATTCAGTGTCTTAGCCAGGATTTAGAAACTGGGTGCCTAAAATTGGCAATTGTAAACTTTTGGGGCATCCAAATATCATTAAACAGTGTCATGGGAATTATAAGGAGATGCAAAAATTCAATTATAAGCTTGAGATTTCTAGAAATTCTACACTACGAAATTTGGGTGTCCTGAGGGGTTCTTTTTAAGGTTTTGGTTGTCCAAAAAGGCACCCAGACGCCCTGCAGGCTAAGACCATGTTCCCATTCAATATTGGTATTTGGTAATGTATTGACTACTGAAACCTATCTCTGTTCACAGTCCTCATGGTTGGCCTTTGCTCTTTGATGATTCAGATCATTCCTCTGAGAGCAACACACAGCTTCAGACTAACAGTCCATATGGACTATACACAGGGCTCGAAATTAGCTGGAGCCGGGGACTCACATGAATTTGCTAGAGCCCGGGGCTCTGTGAATTCTCCTGCCGTTCCCTCAAATTCTGCAGCGAGCCCAAAGATGTACTGGTTTCTATACACCGCACCTTTAAGTAGCTTTTGAAGATGCAATGGGGCTAGCTAGTATTTCGAGCCCTGAAATACATATCTCCATTGGTTTCAGTAGTTGTTTGTGTAGGTTTGGCTTGTTGAGGGGAAAAGTCCACTAGTCTAGAACTTGTCTGGGTGTGCTTGTATTTCCTCCACGACACATTTCTCCACCAAAGGAATCACAGTCTGATCAGCTTGTAAGTTGTAGCTCACAAATACTTGTTTGCCTGTTCTTTTTGCTGAAAATAAAAATCAATAGCAAAATGACCAAGGTTGTGTTGTATCAACCAGACAGACAGTGTGGCCCAGTGTCTCAATTATAAGTTGAGATTGAGATTTTTAGAAATTCCACACAAAAAAATTTGGGTGTCCTGAGGGGTCATTTCTACGGGTTTGGGTGTCCAAAAAGGCACCCAGAGGCCCTGCTGGCTAAGACCATGGACTGTGGCCCATATTTTGCGTAATGGCCAACACGGGTAGATTGGGGGGTGGCCAAGATTCCCCATTAATTATTTTGTAAAATAATTATAGTGGCCTGGCATATTCATAGGGTGGCCGATATTTCCAAGAATTTATGGTAGGCAACAAAACAATTTCAGCTGAAGATGGCTTATGGGTAAGATTTGTGAGTATAGGGTCATTTAGAGATTTTCACATATATTAAAGCCTACACCCTTTTCCTCATACTGTAGAATAGGAAATTAATCTGCGGTGCAAATTTACCCGAATTTGACCAAAAATGACCTTTCCGAATTTAATTTTACCATACAGTCAGTTGGCACATTATCACAGATGGCGGCAAATTTTAATCTGAATGTAATTATACCGAGATTTTCAGTTCGGTAAAAATCGGATTAATTACATGCTCGGAATCATTTCCTATTTTACAGTAATAATATCAATGGTGACTGTCAGGGTAGGGTAAGAGACCAATAATTACAGAAGCTCAAAAAGACTTGCATAAAAGCAGTAAAGGATTCTGGTCCTTCACTCTATATTGAATTTCACTTAAAAAAAGGCGGCTTCAAACATGCAAACGTTAATATATTTGCTTGAAATTTGGCATAGTTATAGCTAAGAGTACTACAGAGGGAAGGGTATCACATTTTACTTTTCTCAAACATTATAGAATCTGAAAGAAAAAAAAAAAAAACTTATTTTCAACAAAAATTACAAAATAAATCGTAATAAAATTTTGAATGAAGTAAACATCAGAGAAAATATACCCTTCCCTCTGTATTGATCTTTTCTCCACATGTACAAAATTTGAAGGTCCCCGGTCCATAATTGTGGATAGGAACAAGTTTGAAAACACTATGCATGTTTGTTTTGTCTTTTTTTATGATTTTTACACCAAAAATTCCTTTTCTCTGCTGGGAAGTTTAATTGTGATGCTCAAAGTATTCCTCATCAAAAGACCTTTCAGGCAATATATACTTTGTATAGGCTGAAATGTCAAATACAATAAGGGTACCAGAAAGTGCAAAAACTGAGTCAAAGAAATCAAACCTGTAAGCTGCCATAATGTTCACGTCCAATTAAAGCCAAATTCAAAACAAGAATTTATATGCATGACCTTTTCCCATAAGTAGCAGGTTTCAAATACAACTGAGATGGCTTCTTTCATAATCCCTGCCACAAGGTGATAAGCAACGAAGATACCAAGTTAATGTGTTTCTGAGACATTGCGCAATAGTGGGTCCAATTGACAAGGACTTACTGACTCACACGCTGACAGCACAACTAAAGCTGTATGCTTTTTAAGTTGTCTTTTGAAAACTCACCAAGTTTTTGAGCTAGTGATACAGAAGGCTGGTCTGCATAGTTTCCTATTATACTTGTTCCTGTCGCCATTTCTTCCTGCAAAAGTAATAGTCATTACTAGTGGTATGTATTGTAAATGTTCAGGCCCTAGAATTTACAAATGTACAATATGGGACTAATATCTCAAAAATAAACTGCATATAATCTTCTTTCAAACTAATTGCACCTGGAGTGCATAGCCTGACAACTATGGACATAACTCATCAAATAAAGCAACATGTGAAAATGTTTGAAAAGGGTTAGTTAAAATTTAGAGAAATAACCAGTTGCCCAAAATAGGAAATAATGCTTCACACAAAGACAGCTAATAACCCTAGAGTCACATGATCATCAGCATGTGTTGCAAACAAAAGCTTTGTTTAGTGATTAAATCCCAAGTTTATCCATAAGAATAGAAATATATCTACACAAATTGAATTGACCCTTCTATTGACTACTTTCATGCATAAAAAATGAAGCATAGCTTGAAAAAGATTTCTCATTTATGACAGAAATTGAAATACAGTGTAAAAGAACTGCAAGGCAAATACTAAAATGAAAAATTCATGTTGTTTCACAAGAACTGAAATCCAATAAGTGATGAATACATGAATAATGGAACAGGCTCTTCTATTCTAAAAACAAATGTGGCATTTGCATCATTATAACAAGGATTTTCTAGTGTGAATGTTTCTTAAATGCATCAAAAGCATACCAGGACAGTGACCCTATTCCAAGAGTGACTCTTGCAGATGTAAATTCTCAAATATGTGCCTGAGGGTTGGGTATTACCACCCAAGTAGTGTGTCCTAAAAGGCCAGAAATGAGAGGGTATGGTATTATGGTTTGTTACCTCGTTTGTTCCTAGAGGGCAACTCCCTAGGGAGTACTTATTCCTGTCCCACCCAAGCTACGCGTTGCCCCCAGGCCTTGTCTGTCTGTATCAGCAGAGAAATACATCCCCTTGAACCGCAACGCCATAGGCACAGCATGCTAGCACCTAGGGTATGTGCGCCTCGGGTTACGCAGTGTAGCCTTGGTCACGTGATCTGATCTGTGCAATTAGCATGCAGCATCCTTTCTAGGTCAGATAGTTGCCAAGGAGATGGGAGGCAGCGACATTTGATGATGCATGGACAGTGCCCGATCCCTGTCTACTCATCTCAGGTATCAGTGTATGTGTACCCATCCCCGTACCTAGTAGTCATGCTTCCTGCACCAGGTCCATCCCCTTAACTGCCCTGCCATCCTACACACAAGATACCCTATGTGCATTGAGTGTGTCCCCCCCCCCCTCCTGTCAGTTCCTTGCAACCCCCCCCCCCCCCCAAAAAAAAATAAAAACAACTAAGGACCTGGTGCATCAATTGACAGTTGATGGATTAATGAATTAATTTGTTGATGAATTAATTTGCTTTTTCAACCAAAACTAAAAGCTCTAGACAGATATATGGTCTACAAATTACTTAAAATGTTTATTTTCTAAACATATGACTTACAAATCGTGTTGTGATGGCCATCGACAAGTTAGTAAAATTCTTCTGAGCATCTCCAACCCAGAGGAAGAAACTGCCATGCAGCTTTATAACATGAAAGCAGGCTACTGAATCGAATATCTTGGCTGAAAAGTTATGAACAGCAACCGAAGATTCGGCGGGTAACCGCTCCGCAACTTTACCCTTAAGTGAACACATGTCTTTATGATTCTGTAACCCTTCGTTATGAACACAACAATACGAGGCTCTGGACTCTAGCTAGTCTTTTGCAGATCATGTATTACTCAGCATCGATACACAAGTCCACCATTCCAGCTACATGTGCCACCTTTTGACAATTTTCGAAACTACCTCTCATTGAATTGACCAATCAAATCATCCGTCATAAAATCAGATGGCCGACCAATGGACGGAGTTGATACATTTCGAAGATTGGCATCACCTCCAGCAAAATAGTTTCTTTTTTTCAAAAGGAAAACATTTTTCATGAAAAATAAAAGGCTATTCAGATTTCAAAAGATAATTCAATGATTTCTGTGTATTATATAGATGCTGTGTACAAATATATTAAATCCAATAAACAGTGTTTTTTGACAACCATGACGTCACAATGCTGTTTCCATAACTAACCCTGTTGTTGGCCCCGCCGTATATAAAGTTGTTGCCATTGAAACGCTCCAGTGCGTAAGCTGGGCCCGTGAAGGAGGAGGCGTGAGTTGCTGTCTTGTTTTTTAAGCCCCGAAACAGAAATATTTAATCAACATGAGAGAAATTGTGCACATCCAGGCGGGTCAGTGCGGCAACCAGATTGGTGCCAAAGTAAGTAACCTTTTTGCTCAGTTTTTTTTTCTGAAACTAAAAGTGTTGGTGGAGAGAGAAGTGAGGTGACAGTTCCTTTCTGGAAATTTCTGGGCCCGCCGGCGCCGGTAGCCGCTTTTCAACATTGCCGCATTAATAATGAATGCATAGTTATGGAAAATCCATTTCTAAATCAGTTGTGTTATATGATTTCATTTGAATTGCTTCTTCAAAAAAAACAAGAAACAAAAAAAGCGCCTTTAGTTTTGTTCTAGATTTGTATGAAAATCTGGGATAAATGCCTTAAAACAGGAGGTTGTGGTTTTATTTATTTTGCATATACGGGAAACATCTCTATTTTAATTGGATGTAGTAATTTATGGAAGGCCAAAGTGGTCAAAAAGAGCATTTTCTAATATTAATAAATGATTTATTAATATATATATATATCATTTATAATATTAATAAATGATTTTCTAATATTAAAAATCATTAATTAATATTAATAAATGGCATGAATTATTAATATTAATAAATCATTTATTAATATTAGAAATTCATTTATTAATAAGAAATGCTTACCATTTATTAATATTAATAAATCATTTTCTAATATTAAGAAATCAATTTGTAATATTAATAATTCATGGCATTTATTGATATTAATGAATCATTTCTTAATATTAAGAAATCATTTATTAATATTAATAAATCATTTATTAATACTAATAAATGTTGAGCATTTATTAATATTAACCCTTGTCATGCTAGACCCCCATATGGGCGAACCTATCCCCTGGGACCAGGGATATTGTGGGTCTTCCCATCAAATCAGAAGGATTTCATATATTTCTATTACTGTTTCAATTATGTGCTTCACAAACTGTAATAGAAACATAGTAAAAAGTAAAACCTTGATATCTAGTATAATTCAATACCCCTTAATCGATCTATGTAGTTTATATTTTGCTAAGTGCAAGGGTGCCCAAAGACCGGATATATCCGGTGTTGGTCACACAGGCAAGATATGTAGCACCGGATATATCCGGTGTTAGCAAGAGCAGGGTTAATAAATGATTTTCTAAATAGAAAATATTACAAAATCATTTATTAATATTAATAAATCATGCCATTTATTAATATTAATAAATGATTTATTAATATTAGAAAATCATTTCTTAATATGAAGAAATGATTTATTAATATTAATGAGGGGGCACTCAGGTACAGAGGGGGCGCGTACGCTCGTTATCAAAATTAAAAATACCCCTAAAGCACTGATTTCAGGCCAAAAAAGCACCCTTATTTTTTTTTAAACGCAGACTTTTTCCAGTAAAAAACACCCCTTCTTTTATCAGAACACTGACATTGGATGAACGAGAACACACATTTGAACTTTTGAAGTTATAATTCTCTGCCTGTTTAGCGGCAGCAGACTGACGGTATCCCAGTCACTTCGGGAGTCACTCGGCGTCAGAGCCGCATATATTTTGTGGATTGAAAGGGTTTTTTCACCCCCATACTTCGTACCAGGGTACAAAAAAGTACCCTTCTTTTACAAAATCACGGACATACGGAGGTCTTAAAAAAGACCCCGTACAACTCCCTCTCTGCCATTTTCATGCAACTACCATGTGCTAGGGAGCATTCATTATTTCATAAAGAATTGAATAGTTCAAGGTTTCTCCAATAGATGTCACTTATTTATTAATATTAATTAATGATTTATTTAGGAATGCTTCCCTTTTTCATGGAATAAATTTTGCCCCTTAAAATCAACTCATTGCATGATGCATCCCCCTCTGATGCATCAAATTTAAATTGCATAGTTGTTCGTGTTTTTTTTTGTGTGTCTGGCATACCATAATTAAAGTAATTATAATAATGGATTATGATATTTGTTTTTCACTGTCGTTGCCAACATTCAACAAAGAGAACACACTTTAACATTGAATATCAAAGCATGTTATATGCTGGATCTATGGTCAGTTTTGGCATCTGTTTCATGCACCTGGCTTCTGTAGGTAGTGCCAGATGCAAATATGTTAAATCTTGATGAAAGGAACCTTATTGATTTATTTGATTTACATCTATGAAATACCTATTGCAAAATTTATTGGAGCATGAATTTGGACAGATGTTATGGAGTGTAGCCCAGCAAGTTAGTAGAAATGAGTCATTGTGGTCATTTTAATAATTTATTATTTTACTTCAGTGGTCTGACTCAACACGCAGGCTCACTGGGCTTTGGTTATCTAAGAGCTACCTAGACATGCAAGCTTAATGGGTACGGTCGTGGAGCATGGATAAATTATGCAAATTATATGAACTTGTACCGATTGTTTCCAAGGAGCTAGATGTGCAATGGTGTGTTTAGCTTAGCAACCCATTCTGTATTCTGTAAAAGGAAGCCGTCCAATATCCCCACATTTCTTCGCAGTTTACTCAATACAATAAAGAGTATCTGCGTTTTCAGCTCCTTGAATTACTAAGCAATTTTCCAAAGAATTATCTCAAATGTAGATTTATTCTTTTAGAATATGGATATTATTTTTATTTAGAAATTTGATTGTAACAGAACATCCCAATAAGCAATTTTTCTGGCCATGTCAGAAGCTTTATTAATGAATTTTTATTTGATAATCAGTATTCTTAATAACTGGACAAACAAACTGTACATTACCTCTTCTAAGCAGTCTTTCCTTGGAAAGTAGTTTTAAACTACTCAGTATTGTCAATCAACTATCTAATTAAGTACTTGTAGTGGTGAGCTGCATTTAGAAAATAACAGTTAGTGTTGGTTTGCATGCATCAAATATTTCCTCTTGTGGCCATATAGGATTCAAATGCAAATACTATATGCAATACATCTCCAGGGAAACCATATTTCTTGGCAAGTTGCCATAGGTGCAGTGACTTGACCAGGGCCTGTCCAGCTTGTTGTTGGGACAAGGACTTTCCTTAAAACCCTTTTTGGACAAACAAACATTTCTATGAAGAATTTTTAACTTGGACCTTGGGGGGGGGGGGGGGGGGGGGGGGGGGGGTAATAACCAAATATTTAAAACTATTTTCTATGGCATGGCTGAAGTGTACATTGCCCTTTTTGACACAATAGGCTATTAAATGTAATTGGTATAAAGATTTGATGTAGCTGAGAAGCTAAATCTGGAAGGCTGAAATTTGAGATTTGCTGTTAGCATGCATTTCTAAAATCCTGGCCAAGACCCTGCAAATGTTGGGGGGGGGGGGGGGGGGGGGCACAGATGATCTTAGAAAATCTAAGCCCCTTGCCCATTCTTCAAATTTCCCTGATCATTTCAATGTACAAATGTCTTGGTATGATTATATATTTCCTGTTGAACTTATCAAGTTACTTTTATTTTCAGTTTTGGGAGGTGATCTCTGATGAACATGGCATTGACCCAACTGGTACCTACCATGGAGACTCAGATCTTCAGTTGGAGAGAATTAATGTGTATTACAATGAAGCAACTGGTAAGTATGTCTGCAACTGTGTCATTTATTCAAATTTAAATTGATTTTTTTTCTTCTTGTTTTTTTTTTTTCAAAATATTATTTAAGTCATAGATATTTATTTTCCTTTTGCATTTTTAAAAATGATATATCAGTGAAGTCTTAAGGACATTTATGAAATGTGTCATGCTCTTGGTTTGGAGAAGATCGCCATACTAAGTGGTAAGGGCTGCTGCACTGTTGTAGTCCTTAAGTAAACAATAGGCTTAGCATCGACCAGTGATGCATGCAGTATATCTTAGCAACAGTACACACCAAGACCTAGTGCTGACCTTGGCATCTTAAAGGAATTGATGTACACTAAATATAATATATATATATGTGCATAGTAACCAGCCACAACAACACTGAATCTGAATAATTATTATGCACATGGTGTTTTCCAAGTGCGTGATTTAGTAATGAAATCGGTTTTGTCATTTTCATTCAAAATATATATTTTTGTTTTGTTCTTCCTTCAAAATAAATAGTATATGGGAAGTCATATGTACATACCATTATGAAATATTGAATGTTTTGGGGACGATTTCATTATAACAAGTAATGAATTACGTATTACTTTTTATGACTCATTACCCCATGTCTGATAGTAAGTTAATGTCTAATATCGGTTCTATGGGGATCTTGCACCATATCTACAACTTAATATAAATCAAGTTTAGTTCATCAACTATTAAGCCAACCAGGGCCATTTAAATATTTTAATCAGTCAGGTAATTCATCTGTCAGTACCACACTTGTTTTTGCCCTTTGTTTCAGAGTTCCTATTTCTTGCATTTGACATTGTATTCTTCTTCTTCAGGTGGCAAATATGTTCCCCGTGCAATCTTGGTGGATCTCGAACCTGGCACCATGGACTCTGTCAGATCTGGTCCTTTTGGACAGATCTTTAGACCAGACAATTTCGTTTTCGGACAGAGCGGTGCTGGTAACAACTGGGCTAAGGGACATTACACAGAGGGAGCAGAACTGGTAGATTCTGTCCTCGACGTTGTGAGAAAGGAGGCAGAGAGCTGCGACTGTCTTCAAGGCTTCCAACTTTGCCACTCGCTAGGTGGCGGCACTGGCTCCGGAATGGGCACACTCCTCATCTCTAAAATCCGTGAAGAATACCCCGACAGAATCATGAACACATTCTCCGTTGTACCATCTCCAAAGGTAATATTCATTATTTCGAATTTGACAAATTATAAGGTTATGGAATTGATCAGCACATAGTCTTGCAAGAAAGTATATATGTTAGTTAGATCGAATGTTGACTTCCCTGTCTTTCCAGGTTGCTAATTAGCTAAGCTCATGGGCCTGTTATTGTCTGGTTCAAAATATTTTGTCATTTTCTTAATATATCTCTAGGCCGTTTGTGTTTTAAACTTGAAATAGGTAAGGATGGAACAAGTTTCTCATATATCCATAAACAAGCTCTCCAACCAAAGAGGAGATTCACCTATGATGATATAGTTTTAGTATTCAAAAAGCAGATAGTTAAATGCAATTAAGCAGGAAAAAGATAAATTATTTCAGACTGTTCAAGGTTAGTCTGCATACATCAATGAAATATGCATCTCTGTAGACGCATGCCCCTATCTTATGTGTTGCTTGAGAAACCACACAAAGCATTTATTATTCTTTGTTTCAAGCCATGAATTTCTTCAGTGATAAATGTACATATAAAATACACAGTATTATCATATTGTTTGACTGAATTTCTCTTTTTGACTTGCAGGTATCAGACACAGTTGTTGAACCCTACAACGCCACACTCTCCGTACATCAGCTGGTAGAAAACACAGACGAGACCTACTGTATTGATAATGAGGCTCTCTATGACATTTGTTTCCGTACCCTGAAACTGACCACACCCACATATGGTGACTTGAACCATCTTGTCTCCGCTACAATGTCTGGTGTCACAACATGTTTGCGTTTCCCTGGTCAACTGAATGCTGATCTTCGTAAACTGGCTGTCAACATGGTACCTTTCCCACGTCTTCACTTCTTCATGCCAGGCTTTGCTCCTCTCACCTCAAGAGGTAGCCAGCAGTACCGTGCCCTTACTGTACCAGAGCTCACCCAGCAAATGTTCGATGCCAAGAACATGATGGCTGCTTGCGATCCTCGTCACGGCCGTTACCTCACAGTCGCTGCTATGTTCCGTGGCCGCATGTCCATGAAGGAAGTGGACGAGCAAATGCTGAATGTACAGAACAAGAACAGCAGCTACTTTGTCGAATGGATCCCCAACAACGTGAAGACAGCTGTATGTGACATTCCACCACGTGGTCTCAAGATGTCTGCTACCTTCATCGGTAACAGCACCGCCATCCAGGAGCTGTTCAAGAGAATCTCTGAGCAGTTCACTGCTATGTTCCGTCGCAAGGCTTTCTTGCATTGGTACACTGGTGAGGGTATGGATGAGATGGAGTTCACTGAGGCAGAGTCCAACATGAATGATCTGGTGTCTGAATACCAGCAGTACCAGGATGCCACTGCAGAGGAGGAGGGTGAATTTGATGAGGAGGAGGGAGAAGAAGATGAAATGGCTTAGATATAAACTAAGAAAAATTGAAAAGTGTCTGATATGAAAAAATGAGTTTATTTTATTGAAATTGTTTTTTCTGCGGAAGGCATTTGAAAATTATGTAGGATGATTGTGAAATACCCATTATTCAGCATTTGATATGGTTCCTTTTGGCAGAAATGTGATATTTGTATACAAGATGTCTATTGATGTGGATCTCTTGTGTATTTGCTTGTATGAATTTGGGCTTTTATTGTGACAAATATTTTATTTGATACTCTCACCCATTTACATATTGAAGTTGTAGCTTTCATAAAGCATACAGTAATAGTGGAAAATAAAGTATATCTAGGGTCATACATGTGCTTGTTTGTGTATAATATCCTCCTCTATTTAACATGGTGCATCTACTCTTTTTTTTCTTCAAATATAAAGTTAGAATTGCCATAGATAAGTACGCACTTTTCTAAACTTAATCCATCACTGGTCATAAAAGCATTCTGATTTACTTAGCCCAGTACTATTTAAGTAATAATAATAATAATTAAGGCTAGGACGATCAATCGGAAGCTCGATCAATCTGTCGGATAAGCAAAAAATCTGACCGGCTCGAGTCAAGTTTTGGAAAATCAATTATTTCCGATTATCGCCCACATTGCTAACTTCGTAAAAAAGAACGCAATTTTCCCCACAAAACCCTTATTAACCGCTCACTTGACTACTTATTTCACTGCTACAAAGACTAATGAACATATTTGCCTACCTTATCTGTTGTTTTCTTGCCTATTATCACCGCCGCATCCAGGTAACATAGCGACTTATACTTGTATTGACAAGTCAGATTTTCAAAATGGCGCCGGCGCTGTGTCCACGCTAGACATCGCTGTACTTGCGGGTTCGGTACTAGGGTGTTTTGAAGGATATAGGGACACATATAATAATCGTTTTTAATTGATTGATCAGTCGGAAACTTCTGCAATTAATCGAGCCGAAATTTCAGAACGATTCCTAGCCCTAATAATAATAATGGATTTCAGATGGCTGAAACAATTTGTTGTGATATATAAAAAAAAAAAGTGATATATAAAAAGTACATTAATCAATTTTCTCAGTCTTTATGCATATCAAAGTTTTCCAAAAAAAAGTTGCTCGAGTTCATTTTTTGCACAGAGTCATGAGTATAACAAATATATCTCAATTTTAGGCCTATATTTGAAGCAGGAGGACATTGTGAAATAGTAATAATTCAGCTTTTTATTTCTACTTGAAAATGACTACAAGGTCAACAAATTAAGCCATGAATCGGCCCTTGGGAATGTTCATTTCTTATTGATTATTGTGAAGTAGGGCAAGGTTGGGTCCTGTGCAGCTACTTGGTAATAGGTAGACATTTTGATTAAAAGAAAAGTTGAAACGGAAAAAAAACCTACCTAAATTATTTAGGAAGGTAAAAAGCTCAAATAGTAGCTCTTTTTCAAAAATGTGGACCATTGTTTACAATAAATCATTTCTAGAATAATTTGATACCCTACTACAGGTGAACTTGGATATGACAGACTCAATGGGACGAGGAAAATTGGTCCGTCATATGCAAAATCCGTCGTATATATATGACGAATACTTGATATGCATCGGACTGGGACCAAGCATATTGTCCGTCATATGCAAAAATCCGTCGTACAGTGGTCCGTCATATCACCAAGTTTACCTGTAGTATATTTGCCATTTTAGTTTTTACCCACCTACATTACAATTAACAAACAAATACTTCTTTGCATGCAAACACTCAAATGTCAAAAGCGACCTGAAAGACCTCTTTCATTATCCATGCTCTAAATGAATCACCGGGTAGGTGGCGCCACTATACTTGTGAATGAAATATGCATTGAACCTTAGATGGCCAAACACAAGTGGATTCGAAACCAGCCGGTCAACTTGAACATGCTAGCCTCAACCAGTGTCAACTAATAGCCCACCACTGGTGCCCAGCTGATGGTGTAATCGATATGAGAGCCCTGATTGGTCCTTTTTCCCACGTGACCTCGCGCTGCTGCCAGTCAGTGACTCCTGGCATGAGTCCAGCATCTCACTATAGCGCATAAAGTAATTGATCTCTGGCTATATATCCATTCTTTTCTTCATCCAAGATTGAACGCTCTCTTTTCTCCTTTGTAAGGCACTGCAGTGTCAGTGGTGTCAGTAGGCAATTAATGAGATATTAAGAACAATACAAATTTGCTAACAATACAAAAAACATAAACCTCAGATATGGTAACCCTTTTGCTGGTGGTGGCTACTTTGGCTGATACAATATGATGCAAAAATCCTGTAAAATAATTGAAACCCTGCAAAAAGGGTACTTATCTGAGAAGACAAAGTAAGAGCTATCCAATGAATACCCACATGAGAGGTTATAGATATTTTTCAAAAACAGTATTTTGACATGACCCATTCTTGCTCACTTTAGGATGGCAACAGGAGGAGTAGGCACAGCATTTGAAAGAATAAGTGCAGCCGTCAACTTTTTTCCTGCTGTTGTGACAATAGGGAAAATAAAGCCAGTACCATTATCTTTTTTCTTGCAAAAAAGCAAGATACATACTCCTCTAACCTTAGCTCTGTAGTAAAAAATGGAATTCGGTACACCCACAGTATTTTTTAACATAGAGAAAGCAAATTTCTGATGCATGGATATATCAAGAGATAAAACAAAATCGCTGGCGTAGAATTTTTTGACTATTCCATATTCCATATTCCTACATTTGCACCCCTTTTTGAGAAAATGCCCATTTTGAAATAAACCCTGGAAATTCAAACTTGTGCTCTGCTAAAAATATAGGGAAGGATAGCAAACAGCACACATACTCTTAGTTCATTTAAAATAAACGTTTTTTGGGGTTAGACGTTTCTGTCCAGATTTGATTTTTCACCCCTTAACGTTTATTGCAGATAGGGTGTTTTATGATGAGCACTCGGCTCTGAGGACGCTTACGTTGATTTGTCCAACTGATTCGTTTTCCCCGACGTCCTCTGCCAAGTATTACTTAGCAGCATTTAAATAGATAATGTCCGCCGCACAAAACACGTCTGATGTATTCGTTTAAGTGTTAAAATTCGTTTTAACTTTCGGTTACCTCAGTCCAGACTGCAAGACTGTGTTGTGTCAACCATTTTGAATCAATGACGTCACATAGTCTCTCGCGAGATTATGGGTACAACGTCTGATTGTAAATCTCGGAATTCGTTAAAAACGGAAAGTTTTAAAGGAATAAAACAGTGTAGTGAGTAAAAAAAACCCGAAATATAATTCTTACATGATTTTTCCTTTAAATAATATCATTTTGTATTGTTGTGGCTCTTTGTTTTAGTACGTTGTACTATATATTTCTTTCATTTTGATTCCGTATTTCTATATAATTCTGGGACTTACATGCAACTGCTCACGTGCGAGTCTTTCAGAAAATAAACATGGCTTCCCTTCGACTTCGTTTCTAGAAGTCTTCGCGTTTTAGGCCTCAAAACGGCTTAATAAGGGACGACATTGACAAGGAAGCACACGCATTGTTTAAATACATATCAATGATATTGGAGCCGCAGGTACGTATTAAGAACTGAAACCAAAAAGTACTTTTTGCGGCCGTTTTCGTTCCGCCTAAGAAACAGGTCGGAATGCTGCTCAACTAAAATCGTGTTAACTTCATTAGACTCCGAAGCTGGAGATAGGACCTACAGCAATAAAAACAGCCAGCAAGGAGGCTAATTCATTGGACTAACATACTCTTATCTACATAAAAAAGTTATATTTTCACGGAAAGAGAATTTTTAATGCAGTTAATGCTGTGACCGCATTACCTAAAATTGGTCATTGGTCACTTTTGTAAAACCATAAGTTGGTACCTAACGGAAAAAAATCGTCCTGAACACCCAACATTTTTTTTACATTTTCGCAAGTTTTACCTGGTAAGTTATATAACATGTCCAAACATGAAACAAACTCTGGACAAAAATAAAACGTGTGTCCTTACAGGCCATTCCTTTAACGCATTCAACTCACTGAAACGACTGTTTACGTCAAGGCATAGATCCAGGCTAATCAGTTTCTCGCTAATTATAAGGTAGCAGGGTAGCTCCGTATTCAACAAACAGCGAGCACGCAAACATAAGTATGAAAACTCTGAAGAGCGCCCAAAACTGCCTGACTATTTTGGTGATACCTCTCTTTCAAAATACTAAGTACAATTTTTAGAAAATATTTGAAGGGGAACTGAAGATCAAAATCCAAACAACAACTCTCCTTCAAATATGTTGTGAATTTATGATTAATCTCAAAGTTATTTTGAAAACTTGACTGAGTCCAGACTTTTAAGACCAAACACATGGAATGGAAACCAGCCGGTCAACCTGAACATGCCCAGCGGGCAAATGTACGTACAATGTACGTACATTGTACGTACAAGCCCGTACATACGGATTTGGTACGGATAACATTCGGAATGAAAGTTTTTTGGACGTACGGGTCCGTACGTACAATGTACGTACATAGCCGTACATACAATGTTCGTACATTGTACGTACATTGTACGTACAGTCCAATACCAAAACTGAATTAAAGTAGGAGTTTTTACATTACATATAAGGAAATTCTGAAGTGAATCTCACATACGATTTCCCTATCATCATTTGTAATAAGTACAAATAAGTAGGAATTCCTTGATCAGTGTTGCCCTTGAAGGAGTATTCTGTTCAAATATATACCATGTCTGAATCTGAAGTTAACTTATACCATTTGATTCTGCACTAAATCATGCCATGTGACCTACATTCCGTTTCTAGGCTTTATTATCAATTCTCTTGCTCAAACATGGTTATTGGTATAATAGACACTTAGGGAATAAATTTTAGAGAATTCTCATACAATTTGAAATGGAGATTGCCATAACTATCTACCCACTTTTCTCAAAAAAAGGTCATTTACTGTATTAACCGTAATTAGTTCGTTTACGTACAATATACGTACGGACATGTACGTACATTGTACGTACGGACCCGTACGTACATTGTACGTACAGACCCGTATTACATCCAGGTGAGAAACCAGAACCATACGCACATTGATTTCTGATAGTTAGGGGAAAATCTATCTGAACCTAAACCGTACGTAATCTGAATGTTCCGTTTTGGTACAGGCTGCGAACCTAAACCGTACATACAATGTACGTACATTGTACGTCATGAGTGCGAACCTAAACTGTACGTACAATGTACGTACATTGTACGTACAGTGCCCGCTGGGTGCTAGCCTCAACCAGTGTCAACGAATAGTCGCTAATAGGTGCTCTGGGCACCCCCAGCAGGTGGTGGAGATAAGGTTTCTCTGTAATGTAATCGATGCAAGAGCCCTGATTGGTCCTTGTTCCCACGTGACCTCGCCCTGCTGCCTTTTCTGGTAGTCCTGGCATGAGGCCAGCATGTAATTATAGGGCATATAGTATTTAGTCTCTCGTTACATATCCATTCTTTTCTTAATCCATTCTTTTCTTAATCCAAGGTCCAGACGATATTTGACACGGAGATCTCTAGGCATAAATGGGTTAAAAACGTGCGGTGTCGACCCTGTCGTGACCAAGTGTGAAAGAGAAAATAAATTTAAATTTATTTTCACTCCGCAAAAACGGGAGTATGTATGTTTATTGACTATGCCATATGCATAAAATATACGATACAAAAATAAGTGCATGGTGCTCTAAAATAGTGAAAAATAGTGGAGTGAAAATAAATTTAAATTTATTTTCTCTCCCCAATAAACGGGATTGAAAATGAACTTAAATCTATTTTCTCTTTCACATTCGGTCCATCGTAATCTTCAGTGTTGAAATCTATATATTTTTCTAAATTACAGTGCTACTGTTTTGTTCCAGAACCCTTTCCCCCATCTTTCTGTTAAACGTCAATGTATGCATACCTTTGAGTAACAGCACGCACACCAGGAGATTGATGATAAGTCAAGAGTATTGTAGCGGAATGGATCCCTGGCCGGAGGGATGATCCGACTAACAAACAGAATCACCTTACTTAAATAAAAGGTTTCTTAGTTCTCTCTTGAAATGAAATAAAGCTCAGTTGGGTTTTCTGACTCTTACAATAACGCTTAGCGAAGGTTGGGGATGGATGTGGTGTTGAAGAGAAGACGGGACGAGCAAGTATAAATCAACAATACAGTTTAATCATCACAGTACAATATACATACCACCGCACTCGTTCTCTATACAGCAGCACCAACACAATAAGTCCACTCTATGTAAATGACCATCTCGACATCACAAGTCCACAAAAAGTTTTTGATCTCTCTAATCTCTGGTCTCAATGTCTGGTAAATCCGGATGTAAATACACACTCTGCTCAGCTACAGTTCCTCTCTATGCTGTCATCATAATCTTCTCTATATACACAATATAATCCGTGAACAGCTTCAGTCTCTTTCTGGCTACTTGACCTTGTAATCGTTACTCTCTGGGTAGTCTAAATCCAGCTCTCAAGCACCTTAATCCGTCTGTAAACACCTCTGTCGTTAACTCTACTTCTACTCTACTCTAACTCTATTCTAAGACTGACGTGATTTGAATCTAACCTAGTTTCCCGCCCTTCCTTCCAATCGCACGCGCGGTACATTAATCGTTGAGGCCGCACGAGCGCTACGTCACAGAGCACTCGAAATAACTAGATACTTTGTAGCACGTCTAAATGCTAGGCTCTGCGAAGGCGGAGACCCAGCTTACAATAATAGAAGTGACGGAACATGACCTGTTTCTTAGCCCTGGGGTCATTCCGTCACACAGCCCCCGACTTGCTCTGAATCGTCCTCGATTCTTAAATTTCACAAATTTCCAAAAAGGGACCTCTAAACGTAACTCGAACATTAAACAACAATTCTCTCGAACAAGTTCTAAACGCGTCTGTTATGAACAGACTAACCCAGTGACACACAGGTCACTAAACACAGTATAGGAATACTAACTTCTAATGTACACAGTTCCCGAGAGTGGACAAGTCCTGAACTTCCGGTCCAACTCTCCCGATTATCGCTCACTTTGTTTACTTTCAACATCGCTCAGCGAAATACTCTTAACTCTCGAAAATCTACATAAACACGAACTCTGCACTGGAGCGGAATACTTAAAAAGAACTACTATAACTACTAATTAAAATAACGCACCTCTATTACCTAAAACGTTAAACGTTAATCCTTAAAATACTCGACTTATATAAAATCTTTGACTAGAAAAATAGCACTCTGAGTTAACTCTAAGAACAATAAAAACATTGATAAAACATGGCAAGATAAAAACAATCGAAATCATGCAATACAGTGGTTTACTCACGTTACGGCTACCAGCTGTTGTGTCGCTAAGGTCTCAAAATTGTTCGCTTATTTTAAGTTCACTAAAATGTGAACGACTCCGACACACCAGCATAGTCCAAAATCTCTCAAGTGTCACTTCGTTAAAACTTCTCCTTGGTCGCCGATTTCTTCCTGGGACGTCATGGATGGTACACAGGTCCGGTAGTTCGTAGAGTAGTCAATAATAATCCAATAATTAGGCACAAAAATCGTCGTGACTTGTTAATCCGTCGCCACAGACGATGGACGTAGTAAGTTGGCACTTCGGGTAATTATCCATGGAAGAGACACAAATCATCGTGACTGGGTAATCCAGCGCCACAGATGATGGACGGAAATAGGTTGTATTAGGAATAGCAGGCAGGTCGAAGGTTCGACCGCTGCTGCTGGGTACTCCAGCGCCAGAAAGTAGAAGTAGACGTCTCACGATGATCACAATAAAAATAAATAAATAAATAAATAAAAAATGGTTCGCTCAGGCGTGAGATAAATTGGTTCGCTTAATGCGTGAGATCGAGGTTGTCTGTTCTTTCTTGCCCCAAGTTTCTTCACTTAAGCATCCGAGTCGGGCATGGGTTCCGAGTCGGAGAAGGGGTCCGAATCGGAGATAAGGATGATCCTGTCAGCCGCATCTCGGTCTGCCATCTGCTGTCGTCGCATCCCCTCCAACACCCCCCGATCAAAGGCCTTCCTCTCGAGGTCCATTCGGATTTCATCGATGCGCGCCTTGGTGAATTTCTCCAGGTATGTCATCAGTTCATCAGGGCTGGTTCTCACGATGGGGCTCAGCACGTTGGCATCGAAGGTGAGACGACGAGACTGCTCGACAACCTGTCCCCGCTGGACTGCTCTGATGTCGTAGGCTACCGCCAGGGTTCGCCTCACTTCGACTTGGTCTGTTTCTCTGTCTTCTACTGGTGGGAATCGGGCCATGGTCGTTTCACTCCCCACCATCGTTCGCGGTCTCGAAGTTCGGCCTCCGCTCAGTTCGTCCCACTGTAGTCTTAGGTCTTCCAGGCTTGTCGTCAGGGCGTCTATTTCTTCCTGCTTTCCGGCTGACTGCTCCTGGACAAGTCGGATTTCATTCTCAGCCGCCGTCAGCTGCCGTTCTCGACGTTCTATCTGGTGCTGCATATGGTCGATTTCCAATCTGCAACTCTGCACCAGTTCTTGCGCTTCCTTGGCCTCTAGTCGGATCTCCGTCACCTGCTTCTGTAGAACCAGCCTCTCTTGGTCTTGGCAGTGGGCAGCCTGCATGGCTACCTTCGTGGCTTCTTTGTTGGCGTGTTTCTCTAACCGGAGATCTTCTAGCGCCGTCTCGCAACACTCTCTGTAGTTCTCTACGTCTTGTTCTGCTGCCTTCAGACGAACGTCAAGCTGTCTCTTGGCTTCTTCAGCTTCTTCCATGTTGAGCAGGGTTTCGGCCAGCATCTTTTCGGTGATCTCTTTCTTTCTCTTGTAGTTCTCTGTTGCCTTCGCTGTCTCGGCGCCAGCCCACTCTGCCATTTCCTGTCGGATGCTGGTCACTTTCCGGCGTAGCTGCTGGATGTTTCGCCCATTGTCCCGTCGACCCGCCACGGCCCTCTGCTCGGACTGGTGGGCTAGGGTGAGTGAGTCTTTCTGGGCTCGACACCTGTCGCTCAGCTCTCTGTACTGCCGCTCTAACTCGGTCTCGTGTAGCGTCATCAGGTCGATCTTCTGCTCCATCTCGGCCTTCGTCTTCAGCGATACCTTGTGGCTTTCTTCGAGGGCACTGTACTTTTCCCTCCAGAGGTCCTCCACATCTTGCATGGACTGCAAAAGTTCTTCTTCGACGCTCTGGATTCGCTGGGCCAGCGCGTCCCGCTCTGCCTCGGCCTTCCTCGCCCTATCCGCATTAGCTTCATACCGCACGTGAGCCGGTTGCACTCCACGGGAATGGTCGTCTTGAGGGTAGCCTCCCGCTGCTCCGGGCTCGCTACCTTGGTGCCAGTTATCGCCTCCCCCATAGCTGCGCCTGTCGGTATCTCGCCTGCTTTCTTCTCGGGAGTTTCTGCGGGTGCGAGGTGGTGAAGGTGTCCTCGTTCGCTTCCTTGGTGGTGGAGTCTCGCCTTCCCATCTTCTCGCCTCCATGCGATACATCGCACTCGCCGAAGTAGGCCGCACCATCGGATCGAACGGCGTCGCTCCCCTCTCTGTTTGCTGGTATCTCTCCTCGTCGATCTCAAGACGTCGGGCAGGGAAATCTGGGTCGTCGACGGCGCTAAACGGGTGCTCCGATGGGTAGAATGGAGCCCCAGGCACGATGTGTCCGTCTTCGACTGCATAATACCCCTTCTTCCACTTGACTTGTATGCACTCGAGTTCTTCGGCATGATGTTTCATGTAGTGCATCTTCATCTCGGTAAAGTTGCAGTCTACGTAGGTGCACCGTCCGCCATGTCCCGTTCCCTTGTAACTCAGGCACCTCCACGCGTGTATTCCCCTTCCATCGTGCAAGTCTAGGTTGTGTCGGCCCATATCCCGAAAATTCCTCTTGCAGATGCCGCAGTATCCCTCTTCTCGAAGCGAGTGTGTCGGCTGCATGCTCATGTTGCTTTCTTTTGTATCGGATGACTTGTTGACAATGGGATTAGCGGCGATTAATTCGTGGTCTGTTTGGTTCGCTCAGGCGTGAGATGAAGAATGGCGTCTTTCCGCTAACTGGGTCAATCTGGTGATGCGGTTCCGGGGGTGTGGCACCCCTTGGAGACATCTGATTGGTTCTCAGGTGACCTCTGCGACACTTGTTGTTTTTCGGACTCTCTCGCCGCCGCCATCCTTCACCATCACCGCCGAAATATCCCAAGTCTCCTCGTTCTCCAGCCTCCACGTTCCCGCATTCCATTCAGTTACTGCTTGACTGCTTGCCATCAGCTCGGTTGGTTTCTATTTCGCCGCGCGGAGATTATTTCTGTACTTTCGCCCACGGCAAATTCCTCGACCCGCCAACACTCGACGCAGCAACAGGCACAGTTCGCCGCTCTCCACAGTCTCCGTTCTCCAGCAGCTTCTCACGCCAGAGCGTCTCTATGTCTTCTCTCCAGCAACTTTCCAACGCCAGAGCGAATCTTCTTCTCTTCTCTCGCAACTTCTTAACGCCAGAGCGAATCTTCTTCTCTTCAGTTTTCATACTTCAAAAATTTCTTTTATCTTCACTGTTCTTGGTGGTCTGGATGATGCCGTCACCCTACTCCCCCTCTTCTTTTACGCTACAATCTCCTGATTGTTCTGGGATTTTTCTTCCGGATGCCTTCCTTTCTCGTTTCCATGGCAACCATTTCTTCCCAGGTGTCATCATAAGGACTTTCTGTCGGACATTTTCTCTCCATCGTCTCTTCCTGCTGGTACTCAGGCGGCTGGTCACTTCCCCAAGTGGTCGAAATCACCATTCTTGAGCTAAAAGACATCTAGGGGGTGTGTGCACAATTCCAGATTTGGTAATTTACTTGGCGTCCTTCTCACTCTTCGGAATGACTCCTCCTCCAGCTAGACGAATATTCTTCAGTCCTCACGGTGCATTAGCTTTTGAGTTGATGTCAGCATGATCCAGGGTTGTAGGAGTTATCCTTGTTGCTGGCTAGTCTTGCCATTTCCCCTGCTACCAGCCGGCACAGCATATACACGCGTATTTCGTAGCTCGAACTTCAGTGTCTTGTCTTTCTCTACCCTTTACACTTCCATACGATCTCTCTCTGCCTTAGACCACCTGGTTTCCTTCACTTTCTATGTACACCCATAGCGCTGCGGAGCTCTTCTTTCTCTCCGCCCTGAGGTTCTCTGGGAATTTTCTTTCTCTGGTCTCACGTCGGGTTGGTCATCACCACTTTCGGAGTCTACCGATGTCGGAATCTCGTGTTCTCTCGGCTCATCCTCAGCTCCATCGGTGCTAGACCAATCCCCGGGCTTGACAAAGGTTATCAGCCTCTCTCCATTGACCACTGTTCTCTTTCCTTTCTTGTCTTCTATTCGGTACGTCACGTCGGCCATCACGTCGATCACGGTATAGGGTCCCTTGCACTTGTGTTCAAACTTGGCAGCTCTACCCTGTCTTCTAACCTTGGTGATCAGCCAGACTAAGTCTCCCACGTCTCTCCGGTGGCCCATTGCCCCCCGATCATGCTGCAGTTTCTGTCGTCGCATTGCTTGACCGGTGACTTCCCTGGCCCGTCGGTGGACTTTAGCCAATTTCTCTCGGAGGTCCCAGGTGTGCTCCAGCTCGTCCTGCTCCACCAGGCTGGTGGGCAACTCGGACATGGGGAGTGCCAAGGGGACGGTCATCTCTCTTCCAAACAGCATCATGTGTGGTGTCTGTTGAGTGGTCTCATGCACACTGGATCGGTGAGCCATCAGGGTGAGGGGTAAGATTTTATCCCAGTTGTCGTGTTCTTCTCCTATCAGGCTTCTGATCATGGCTCCCATCGTCCGGTTGAACCTCTCCACCATTCCGTTTCCCTCAGGGTGATAGGCAGTTGTTCTTGTCTTGCGTATTCCCAGTAATCTGCACACCTCCTGGAACAGCGTACTCTCGAAGTTTCTTCCCTGATCGCTGTGGATGGAGACAGGAGTACCATATCTGCTGACGAAGTCATTCACCAGGGCCTCGGCTACCGTCTCGGCTGTCTCGTCCGGCAAGGCATAGGCTTCTACCCACTTGGTAAAATAACAAGTGATGACTAGGATCTTCGAGTTCCCTCTGGCTGTCTCAGGCAGCGGTCCATACATGTCTATGGCGATTCTCTCAAAGGGCGTCCCCGATCTCACAATGGTCATAGGATTCTTCCTGGTCCTGCCTCCCGGTCCCTTGGCTCTGACGCAGGCCCCGCACTGGGCCAGCCAACTCCTGACGTCAGCTCGCATGTCATACCAGAAGTACTTCTCATGTAGACGTGCCACTGTTCGTTTCACTCCCAGATGAGCTGTCCACCTCTCACCGTGGGCTTGCTGTAGGAACTCTTTCCGCTTGCTCCTTGGAACCAGCACTTGAGTGTGAACTTTCGCTCCGTCGGAACTCTCCCACTTTCTGTAGATGACACCTTCTCTCATCTTCAGGCGTTGCCATTCTCCCCAGTAGGACTTGGTGGCCAAGCTGTGTTCGGATATCTCATTCCATCTGGGTCTCTCTTCCCCCCTGGCCAGCCTAGTCCAGATTGGCGCGATGTCGGGGTCTTCTTTCTGTAATTCTCTCCACTCAGCATTCGTCCACAGCGGCTGTATAGTGACCGCTGCCACCCTGTGGTTTTCCTCGGGACGAAGGCAGGTGATGTTCTCTTCCACCTCTTCAGGCGATTCACTCTCTGTACTCTTGATTTCGGGGTCACCACTGTCGGAGCTTCTCCCCCTCTCTGGTTGTTCGTTTGGTCGTCTGCTCAAGCCGTCGGCGTTACCGTGACTCCTGCCAGCTCTGTGCACAATTTCCTTGTTGAACTCTGCCAGGGTATTCTGCCACCTGGCCCACATTCCCGTGGCGTCCTTGAAGGTTTGCAACCACCTCAAGGCGGCGTGATCTGTGCGTAGCTTGAACTTTCTTCCTATCAGGTAGTGCCGGAAATACTTGCAGTAGAAAACCACCGCCAACAGCTCTCTCTTGGTCACGCTGTAGTTCCTCTCCGACTTGCTCAGCCCCCGACTTGCATATGCTATGGGTCTCTCTACGCCGTCTTGCACCTGCGACAATACCGCCCCGATTCCTGTGGCACTGGCGTCGGTATCTAAGATGAAGTCTTCCTCACTGCTAGGGTAAGCTAGGATGGGGGCCTCCACCAATTTCTTCCGCAGTGTCTCGAAGGCAACCTGGCATTCGGTAGTCCACAAGAAGGGTCTGTTCTTCTCCGTCAGCCTATGCAGGGGACGGGCAATTGTCCCGAAATTCTGCACAAACCTCCTGTAGTACGATGCAGTCCCCAGGAAGCTGCGTACCTCTGTCTGCGTGGTGGGCACTGGCCACTCCCTCACGGTCTCGATCTTCTCAGGGTCCGTCATGACTCCCTCCTCCGTCACCACGTGCCCCAGGTAATGTACTCTCTTCTGGAATAAGCGACACTTGCTGGGCTTGAGCTTCATTCCCGCCTGTCCTATTCTGCTCAGGATCGCATCCAGGCGGTCCAGGGTCTGCTGCTCTGTTTTCCCGAAGATGATGACGTCATCCAGGTAGATGAGGCAGGTTTCCCACTGTAGTCCCGACAGCACTGTTTCCATCAGCCGCTCGAAAGTACCGGGTGCTGTACTCAAGCCAAAGGGCATGACCTTCCAGGAATACAATCCCCCACTGGTGATAAACGCGGACTTCTCTTGTGCACTCTTGGACATTCCCACCTGCCAGTAGCCGCTGGCCAGGTCAAGGGTACAAAACCACTTGCTTCCTCCCAAGGCATCTAGTGAATCATCGATTCTGGGTAAGGGGTAGGCGTCCTGGATGGTGTGGCTGTTCAGACGTCGGTAGTCTACGCACAGACGGGTCGTGTTGTCTTTCTTTTTCACCATCACCACTGGTGCCGCCCACGGGCTCGCCGACGGCTCTATCAGGTCCCTCTTCAGCAGGTCGTCCACTATTTCCTTGGCTTCTGTTTGTTTCCAAAACGGGAACCTTCTGGCCGGCTGTCGCAATGGTCGCAGGTCTGGGGGTGTCCTGATCTCGTGCTGGACCAAATGTGTCCGCCCCAGGTCGTCTGGCCCACTAGCAAAAGCACTCTGGTGTTTGGTCAGCAGCTCCGCCAGTTTCTTCTTCCCTTCCGACGACAGGTTTTCACTTCCATCTTTACACAATGGCCGCAGGAAGTCGGGCATCTTTTCTGTACATCTTTTCTGCTCTGGTTCTTTCTTGGTTTCCACGGGACGGGTGGCTCTCCGGCCACCGGGGTCACTACTCCTGCTGGCGTGCCCTTGTAGATCGTGATAGGTTCGCTGGTGGTATTGAGGAGTCGGATGGGTATATAATCCTTGCCCACATCCACCAGTGCCTTCCCCACCATGACGCCCCTCTGTCCCATCTTCCCCTTCGAACTAGGTTCCACCAATCCTGATCCTCTTACTTTCTCCAATTCTTTCGTGCGGCCGCAGATATACCCCGTGGTCAGGATTTCCTTTCGGGGGGGTATCACCACTGTTCTGTCCGCCAGCACCTTGCAACACTTCGACAGCCCTGATATTCTCTGGCTGATGTAGGGGACTGTTTTTCCTCCCTCGAACTTGACTTGTTGAGTATGATGGTTCACCATGATTCCGCCCGCTCTCTGTAGTCCTATACCTAACACGACGTCATCGGCTATCTCGGCGATCATGAAGTGTCCTACCAATATCGTTCCACACAAATCCACTTCTAGTTCCACTTCTCCCCGAACTGTCACTGGTGATTTGTCGATGGAGACTAGCCTCTCTCTGCACTCTCTCAGGGCTAGGTCGTTTCTATTCGGGTGGTTCAGGTAGACCTCGGGCGAGATAATCGACTTCGTGGCGCCGGTATCCAACAAGCATTCGTACTCTTTTCCTCCTATCTTTCCAATCATGTAGGGGCTCCCCTCATCTTCCCCGTCGAAGTGTATTTTCTTGGGCGTCTGTTCTACTCCTCCTGTGCCGGCCCTCCTGCCCCGGGGGCGGCACTCGGTCCGTTTCCCGAACCGGTCTTGTTGGGACAGTCTCTCGCCATGTGACCTGGCTGTCGGCAGCTATAGCACAGGAACGGCCTCTGTTGTTCTCCAGCACCCTCCCATCTTCTGGGCTGCAACTTCAGGACGAGTTCTTCCAAGGCCTCTAATTTCGCTTGGATGGTGTTATCCGCAGTGGGTGTCACTGTCCCCACCTGTCGTGCTACCGTGGTCAGCAGGGGTTTTCCCTTCAGTTCTTTCGCGCCACGCCCGCTTTCGGTGCCCTCGTACTTGATGGCTAGGTGCACGGCTTCCTCCAAGGTCTTGGCATCCCCTCTGGCGGTCAAACGCTATATCTTCTCGTCCGCAATCATCTCGATGAATGCCTTCTTCATGAGAAGATCCTTCAACTTCCCTTCTGCGTCGGGGTAGGCCAGGGTGAACAGCCGTCTACACACGTCACCCAACTCCTGCAGACTCTCTTCTGGCTTCTGGCGACGCTGTGCTAACTCCATGGCGTGTTTCTCGGCCTGGTCATCCGATGCGTAGCGCTGGTCAAGAACCCTGACGATGTTTCGGTACGAGGATCTCTCGGCGTCGGACAGGTGCTGCACCACCCGCTGGGCTCCTCCCTTCATAGCCGCGATAAGGCACAGGCTTTTCTCGCTGTCGCTCCACTTGTTGAGCTTCGCGGTCGCCTTGAAGTGCATACGATAATCCACCCATGCCTCGCTCACCCCGTCAAAGCGGTCCACTCGGGCGTTTCGCCAGTGCTCGGATGTCTTCGGCCGTTGGGGCTCGCCCGTTCCCTCTGCCCGTGCTGCCATGGCCCGCTGCGTCTCCGCTATCGTCTTCAGCGTTCCTCCCATCAGGGCTGCCATGTCTGCTATCACCTGTTCCATACCAATCGGCTCTCTCTCTCGCGGTGACTCTGTACCTCGGGCCGGGGCTGTCGTCCGCCCTGGCCCCACAATTCCCTTCCTGGGAAAGTCAATCACCCCGGAGCTGCTACTGGCTAACGGCACTTCCATCATGGGCACCGTAGTGTCCAACGAGGCGTTGACCGCTCCTCTTCTACTCGCCGAGGGATGGCCTGGTGGTGCTCGTGTACCGCAATCAGCTTCTGTCCTCTGCTCGGCTCTGGAGGTCACCCGCTCCCCTGTGACGTCACGGCACGGTCGATCTGGCGCCACCGACTCTGCATCTGACGACGAATCTCCCGCCTCTACCTTGCTATCTCTCTGAAGAACCGCGTGTCTCTCAGCTACCGGTCGCTCGGACGGCCACTCTGTCGCTCGGGTTGCACCAAATGAACGATCTGCTGATATAAAATCGTCCAAACGGGCACCCGAGATCTGTTCTCTGAAAGTGTTAACGGTTCGCTCAGGCGTAAGAAAGGTTCGCTCAATGCGTAAGGAATCGGTTCGCTCAGGCGTAAGAAAGGTTCGCTTAATGCGTGGTTTGGACGATAATTCTGTTTCTTGAGGTGGACTCAATGCCACTTTTGGTGAATGTTCTCGCCCAAACTCCGATCCCGATCTGTTGGCCGCCGCCATCGCCAGTGACTGCGCCGCCAGCCACGGCTGCGTGATGTCTACCCCCTCGAGCTGCAACGCACCGTCCGCCTGTTCCTCCACCACCTCGACAATTTGCTTTCGTTCCGCTTCACCTTCCATCCCCACTGATTATTACTACCAACTGTGAGTTCGTTCCGACAAAAAGTTTCGAGAATTTCGCCGATAGTGCTAAACACTATCCCACCGCTGTCACCAAAGAAGAGTGTGCTATATGTAGCGGAATGGATCCCTGGCCGGAGGGATGATCCGACTAACAAACAGAATCACCTTACTTAAATAAAAGGTTTCTTAGTTCTCTCTTGAAATGAAATAAAGCTCAGTTGGGTTTTCTGACTCTTACAATAACGCTTAGCGAAGGTTGGGGATGGATGTGGTGTTGAAGAGAAGACGGGACGAGCAAGTATAAATCAACAATACAGTTTGATCATCACAGTACAATATACATACCACCGCACTCGTTCTCTATACAGCAGCACCAACACAATAAGTCCACTCTATGTAAATGACCATCTCGACATCACAAGTCCACAAAAAGTTTTTGATCTCTCTAATCTCTGGTCTCAATGTCTGGTAAATCCGGATGTAAATACACACTCTGCTCAGCTACAGTTCCTCTCTATGCTGTCATCATAATCTTCTCTATATACACAATATAATCCGTGAACAGCTTCAGTCTCTTTCTGGCTACTTGACCTTGTAATCGTTACTCTCTGGGTAGTCTAAATCCAGCTCTCAAGCACCTTAATCCGTCTGTAAACACCTCTGTCGTTAACTCTACTTCTACTCTACTCTAACTCTATTCTAAGACTGACGTGATTTGAATCTAACCTAGTTTCCCGCCCTTCCTTCCAATCGCACGCGCGGTACATTAATCGTTGAGGCCGCACGAGCGCTACGTCACAGAGCACTCGAAATAACTAGATACTTTGTAGCACGTCTAAATGCTAGGCTCTGCGAAGGCGGAGACCCAGCTTACAATAATAGTAGTGACGGAACATGACCTGTTTCTTAGCCCTGGGGTCATTCCGTCACAGTATCATTTCTGAGCAGCAATACTTGGTAATCCATTTGCCGAAACTTAGTCACCGGTTGTGGGTATGAAAAGACATTTTTCCTACAAAGTTCTTTACAAAAGCACAAGTAATAGCAAAAACATGTCCAACTATACTTCTCAAGTAAACATGGATTTCGAATATGTTCAAAGAAAAAGAAAAAGGGTACTGTCGTAGTTACGCGCGTTTTACCGCAGTCTTTCAACACGTGAGATTTTCAAAAATGCATAGACGAAGCTTACTTGTGCCTGTATTGCAATACAATAAAGTCTAGCGGGCAAATCCTCAAAAGGCTCTTAAATGAGAGTTTAATTGTATGTGTGTGTACACACATGAATGAATGTATGTATGTGTGCATGTATGTATGTATGTATGTATGTATGTATGTATGTATATAAGTATGTATGTATGTGTGTGTGAGCGTGTGAATGTATGTCTGTATGTATGTCTGATCTCATTATGTTTTTACAAATATCTTTCTTGTTTTTGGTGTGAGAAGGGTTAGGTTTAGGGTTAGGTAATATCAGCTCAAAACACGCACATAAAAAGTTGCTTTATAATGGGGACGTATGGGATCTCGCATGCGTGAGTGTATGTGTATATGAATGTATGTATATTTATAAGAATGTAATATGCATATATGATATTTGCCAAGATTTTTTCACGATTGAACAAAATCTCAGCCGGATACCTCTGAACGAAGTACATCTCTTCGCAATATTTTCATTGTGTTTTTTTATTATTCATGATGAGGAGGCTGCTGTCATTATATATATATATATATATATATATATATATATATATATATATATATATATATATATATATATATATATATATATATATATATATATATATATACATACATATATATATATATATATATATATATATATATATATATATATATATATATATATATATATATATATATATATATATATATATATATACGTACCTAAATGAATCATGCTGGATTACAAAATAACTCTAAAACATGGAATATTTGTCGGTGGCTTTATCTTTCAGAAAGTTGTTCATAGTAAGTTCATGACAAATTCTAGAATGATCTGATCTACTCTTTCAGTAAGTATTGAAAACGTTAATTGGAGGCCTACGTTTGTTAAAGAGGATATTACGTTGTAACTAGCTCTACTGTAACTTGCAGATACAGGTTAAAAGCTCTTCATTCTTAAAGTAATTTAGCATTCCCAGGGTTAATTAGTACACAACTTCCCGGACTACGTTTGTGCTATACAATCATGGAGTATACATTCTTTTGAAGTAACTCCACAGCGGAGAATAGTTCTGGTAATTTCCTGTTATTGCACAAAACCATGTGCTGCAAGGGATAATTGGGATATTTTGGGTCTTAGCACAAACCTGCCAACCACAACTTCAACAGGTAAAACTGATGCCTTCTAAAGAATTTCAGGGTGGTGAGGGTTAAGGCCAGCATGGCCATTTAGCTCTTGGGTAGCCTCCTCAGGTGAACGTTTTCCAACGCCTAGAGGGACAGTTGTATCAGTATCACTAATTGATTGATTGGTTGATTGATCAATTACTACACCCCCCTATCAATTTAATAGCAATCCTCTCACGTGCCCGACCTGAATTGAAGTCGAGTTGTGAGTGATGGGCGCAACTAATGACTGCGCTAGACTCTAACTTCCAAATGACGCAAATTGTAAATACATTGCAATGCATTAGACTGCTTAGCGTAGTTGACCAACTATTAGATCTTTTCCAGATATTTGATTGAAGAAAATTTTTAAAATATACAACTTTACCAAAAACTTAAATAATTAAGAATGTACCTTTTAAAAGAAAGATTCTTTACTTTGCTATTTTGCGGAATTACGTTCTTTTAACACGTATGTGGGTAACTTTCTACTTTGTTTTATAGAAGCTGCTGCATGAATATTAATTGACCATAGTTCCAGGTTTAATAGTCATTCGTCGACCCTGATTAGACCTCATGTTCGAACTGTATCGAACATTATTTACTTTACCTCTACCACAATAAAAAAAATCCACTTGCACGTAGATAAGTTTATGACGATATGGCAATGTGAAGGGGTGTTTATAGTCTATGGTATTTCCGTTAGAGCAAATGCGTACTGTCAGTTTGGGGAACTTTATAGAGTGGGCTGAGTTATAATGTGGCGATCTCCAAATCGAAAGCCGATTGTTCTGATGCGTAGGCACTATCTCTCACCTTTGCCGGACTCGATTGCTGGCGAAAGGCAAACGAGAAAGTTCCCGGTGTTTTGAGGTTATGATGTTTTTTCCTTGGGTAATTCAGTGTCCTGCACCACTGCTAAATGGCTAGTCGCGACTAGGCCAGAAAAATACTAATTATTTCAGTTTGACAGTTATCTGTCGGTCACTTTAAATCAAACGAATTTTGTCAAGCACATTTATGACGTCCTAGGGAAATGGCCTAAGTTACATCCCAATTTTGCAGAAGCAGGGTTTATATAGCTTCATTTCTATACGGCGGCCCTGCAACATGTGCGCGCACGGAACAATTGATTTTATATTGGCCGTTCGATTACATGAAAATTACCTTTAGCATTTAGAACCAGGCATTCTGACAAAAACAATCGCGCGTACAATTTTGTGGGTGCTGTGTCCTCGTCCGCTGCTTGGAATTTGTGCCTTTACCCCACCTCTATTTTTATTCTTACAAATTAGTGTATCTATACCGTGATAGGCCTTTGGTGTGTAACACAAATCACTATGTCCTTTAACATATTGGGGTCTGGTTCTCCCTTACAGAGCCAGTTACTAGAAAAAAGCTCGCGGTTATAGGGGGGGGGGGGGGGCGATCGGAATGGTTCTGTCGCCGACTTTCCGGGATAGTCAAATTATGATGACTTCCCTCAAAGGGATAAATTGGAATTAATGTCCCGTATATGATGCTGTGTCCCAAGTATATAGCATCTGTGCACGTGGTCTCTCACGGGACAATAACTCAGATATTAATCCTTGTATACGCATCTGGGCATTACGCAGTGTATGACAAAAATAGAAACATTTTGACAAAGCTAAATTTGAGAAAAATGACTGAAAGTTGCTGCTTTTTCAAGATTCAACAATATCTTTTGAAATGATTCTCAAATTGTAATCTTATTGATGTGTTATGTACAGAATATTGTCAGACAACTTTAATTTGGGCAGCCAAGAATGAAACGTGGCTGCGGCTCTGTAGTGACTAGGAGTAGTAGATGTATTTCTCTGGTAGTGAGTACCCTGAAACTGGGTCTCGAATAATTATATTCAGACTACTCGATAGAGGTCACTAGAGGTCCCCGCTCGTGTTGGTCCAATCACAAACAAAGTTGTCCGCGGGGTTCTGGGATGTTTTTTCGCGTTATTATTTAGTACCTTGGCTAATAAAACAAATCAAATGAACAAATGAATATGTTAATGCAAATCATTGCTTCGCGGTTAAGGAATAGATTATCATAATAGATTATCTAACTGTTCGCTTCCTGAATGTGCTTTTTTACACTGAATATGTATAGTTTGTGTTGCTACTGCGGAGTAATATTTTGTGGCAGCTCCATAGAAGCTACCCTCGTATTTAAACCTCCTTTAAATTTCTTAACGGTCGTCAACGGCAACAGTATCTACGGTCAGCAGAAGTCGGGACTCATCGTAGAAGTCGATCACTAAAATTAATAATGATATTTTAAAAGATGCGTGAAATTGTGCATATACAAGCCGGACAGTGCGGTAACCAGATCGGTGCCAAGGTAAGTATAGACTTGCGAGCCATTTCTGAAAAAGGTGTGGTGATAGCAGGGACGGACACTACAGAGAAAGATACCTTATCCTGTTATCTTCGTCTATTATAAAGGGTTTATAAAGGTAATCATAGAGGGTTTGGGGGATCAAGGGGTGTGTAAAACCAAGGACCTTAAATACATCGACTGATTAAGTTGGTTATGAAAAAAGACGGGTTTAACTTTTAATTTCAGGAAATCAACAAATGTAGGGTAGTTTGTACAACAAGTAAAAAAGTTGCGTGATTTCAACGAATTTTGTTTAAAGTAAATAATGTAGGTTAATGATGTATGCATACAAATGTAGATTTAAGACGGAGGGATCCGATGGATGTTCTAAGGTAGCTTGTGGGGTCAATTTCTTTGACTCAGTGTTGAAAAATAATCCTATCAAAACTGCTTTGCCTGAAAGGTCTTTGGAGGGGGGAAGGGGGGGGGGGGGGTAAAAATTAAAAATCAACATACTAGTATATAGTGTTTTCAAACAGAGCTCCTACCCACTAGTATGTACCGGTGACCTTCATATTTTACAAATGTGGACGAAAGATATAGAAGAGTATGACCATATTCAAAATGTTTGTTGAAAATGAGAAAAAGGTGCATTTTCAGATTCCAAGTTTTTTATCAAGTCAAAACCAAAAAAACAAATTATCTTCCCCTCCGAAATAACATGAGCTATAACTATGCCACATTTCACATACATATGTTAATAATAAAACCCCAAAAGGGCAAAATGCATGTTTGAAGCGCCAATGTTTTGGCGAAATTGATATGGGGAAAAGGGCCCAAAAAATCCTGCTTGCCTACAATGGGAGCTTCTGTAATAGATGGTCCCTTTGCTCCATGGTTGCATTACAATTGATCTGATTATGTGGAACAGCTAGGATGTAGGCCCGGGGGGGGGGGGGCACTTGGGTATTTAGGGGGGCGCATACGTTCGTTATCAAAATTAAAAAATACCCCTAAAGCACTGATTTCTGGCCAAAAAAGCACCCTTATTTTAATAAAAACGCTGACTTTTTCCACTAAATAAACACCCCTTCTTTTATCAAAACACTGACATTGGATGAACGGGAACACGTATTTTAACTTTAGATTCTATAATCCTCTGCGTGTTTAGCGGCAGCAAGTGGCGGCAGCAAACTCGGCAGCCCAGATACTTCGGGAGTCACTCGGCGTCAGAGCCGCGTATTTTTTGTGGATTGTAAGGGGATTTTAACCCCCATACTTCGTACTTGGGTACAAAAAAGTACCCTTCTTTTACAAAATCGCGGACATGCGGAGGTCTTCAAAAAAGACCCCTTCTTCCGCGAAATACGTAACTAAGGTGCGGCCCCCCTCTGTACCTGAGTGCCCCCCCCCCCCCCCCCCCCCCGGGGATGTAGGCTTTTGAATCTGTACAAATCACAAAATGATCCCATAGGGGGGCCTAATCAAAAACAATTAACCACATGAGCCACCTTAAAGGTTGTCAAAATCCAACCCTTTCCGCATATTAAATGTGCATTCAGGTCTTTTAATTGTCTCTTTAATGTACAATGTGAAGGCAGAGTGAAGCATAGGCTTCGTGTAATCCCGCGTCTTTATATTTGTTAAAGCGCCTATTTGAAATCATTTCGAAATATCCCAAACCCCTTGGTCAATGTTTCCCAAGCATTGGTTCATGGTTGTCAAGCATTCGTTATTGTAGGTGTCGCCACGAGTCTCTCCTCACTTGGAGATCACCTTGGCTACATTCAAAGGAAAGTCAACCAATCAGCGACGCGAATTATTCGAACGGCTTTGTTGACCAACCGAATTTACAAGTTGCTAAGTGGACTGGTTCATGCCAGTTATACACCAAATACATGCACTGACAGAAAATAGTTCCAATTGTAATTAGCAGAATAGGCATTATTTTTTAAAAAGATGAATAAAATATATCATATAGTTAATGTTTGTTAGTTTATCATGTATGCTATGTATTGGTGGGCAGGTACGCTTGCTGTAATCAATACTTTTAGATAGCATGTGCGGAGCGATCTGTATGTTAAACATAGGACACCAACTTTCAAAATAGTTAACGTTCCTTCACGATATACCTGTCAAGCCGGCAGATTTCGCAGATTGATTCTGACAACCTCTTCATTCCAAAAACACAAATTTCAAAATGCGTGAAATCGTACATATGCAAGCCGGCCAATGCGGTAACCAGATCGGTGCCAAGGTAAGATTAAAATTTGCGATCGAGAGAATTTTTGTCAGCGTTTCTAAATGGTTGTTGAAAATGGAGATTGTCAGGTACGCGTGATTGTTGTTCTGTCAATTCGTGTCAGACCTCGATCTTTTAATACCTGTCAGATTTTGAACTCCGTGCTTTGAGAGAGTTGGGGGCTTATGGTGTTACAACAATAATGAATTACACAATGATAACATTTGAATTCTTCCGTCCGGTCGACATATTGTTTTTTTGAAGCAAGTTCTAAAAGGCATCCCCAACATTGCAAGTTGCAACAGGTGTAAATTCTTGATTTTGTCTGAGAGATCTAAGTAATATACGTCAGGAGCAGTACTACGTGTGTGTATTAACATACTTTTTGTCTCAACTCCGCAAAATGTTGATTTTACTCATTTGATTCTATTGTAAAATTTGCCCATTGCCAACAATACAAATCTCGCGTGTTTGTATTGACTATTGTTGGCAATGGGTAAATTTTACTATGAGACCTAATGAGCAAAATGAACATTTGGCAAACTCAAACGTTTTGTCACAAAAAAAATGGAAAAAGTGATTCAATGCCAAACTTGAGTCATACAGACTATAGTACTTCTACAGGTATGATTGTATAATTTATGCCAAAGCTGAACTTTTTTTGACAGTGACAAGTACAAACAAGTTTAAATTACACATGACTAATTATCTTATTTTACTGACATACATTTGTTAAACTTCAATAGCTGTGATGCAACACTTGCTTAATATTAATAAGTGTTTGGGCCTGAAATTCTGCCCTTGGGGGTGGGGACATTGAAGATAAGTGCTGTTGCTTTCCCCACCCCTTCCTGGCTTTTCCCACAGCATGAATTCAGTTGACTGGTTCATTTTATTTTTTTAAACTTTAATATATACAACATGGTCGGAAGGTTCCAGGCTGGTCTGATTGTCAATTAAGCACTGTCAACCTGCCAAAGCCCAAAAGCACTTTTGCTAAGTATTGTTTCAATTTTTTTCAGTTTTGGGAGGTGATCTCTGATGAGCACGGCATTGATCCAACTGGTACCTACCATGGAGACTCAGATCTTCAGTTGGAGAGAATTAATGTCTATTACAATGAAGCAACTGGTGAGTTACCTTTCCAAACATCCAAGCTGATATAGGATTTGATTGCTTGTAAAACTTTTCTGTCACCAGCTTAATCAAATTGTAAATAATCAAATATCCACTTAATGATTTCTGTTATAATGAAAGATGAATTTTTGGTTTAACCGTTCTTGGGGTAAATTACTAAATATACTAGTTGGACCAAATCAAGCAAACACTTGTCTTTTGTTCCTTTTTTTGATAAATAATCATGCAGTCCAATATCAGTATGTCTTATTGTTTAGTGTTTACCAACCTTGTTTATTACAAACCGCTTTAGCGCTTCGAGGTTAGTTAGTTATTTTGTAAGTGCAACTTATTTTGCTTTTTTCAGGTGGCAAATATGTCCCAAGAGCTGTGCTGGTTGATCTGGAGCCTGGTACCATGGACTCTGTCAGATCTGGTCCTTTTGGACAGATCTTTAGACCAGACAACTTTGTTTTCGGACAGAGCGGTGCTGGTAACAACTGGGCTAAGGGACATTACACAGAGGGAGCAGAGCTGGTAGATTCTGTCCTTGACGTAGTCAGGAAAGAGGCAGAGAGCTGTGATTGTCTTCAGGGCTTCCAGCTAACACACTCACTAGGTGGCGGCACCGGTTCCGGAATGGGCACACTCCTCATCTCTAAGATTCGTGAAGAATACCCCGACAGAATCATGAACACATTCTCTGTTGTACCATCTCCAAAGGTAAGAGATAAATGTTTTATGATATCTTGGCTTCTCAACCTCTAGTCATATTTCAAGTTTTACTTGAACATATCAGTGGAAATATTAACTTAATTGAAATAAAGCTTAATAATCTCACTCAATTCCAATTAAAGCCTAGATAATGATTAATAAGGGATATGCAGAAACACAGGATACTTCTTTTAAGATCTTGTGAGTTTGCAGGGAACAGCTATGTATAGTGAAACCTGTATATGTTGCAGTGTCTTAGCCATGATTTTAAAACTGCGTCTAAAACAGCAATCACATGATTTCTGCCTGTCCAGATTTAGCCAGTAAGTTTAGTTATTTCAAATCCTTGTACCCACTAGATTTAAAAGTATTTTTTGTCAAAAAGGGCAAGTCACACTCCAATATACTTTGCATTGAAGCTTGGGAGAATGGTTTGCCAATAAAAGGTTTTGATCACTACCCCTTAAATTCACAATTGAAAAATCTTAATAGATTTTATATCTGTCTGAGAAGGGTGTTTTCAGAAGTTTATTGCCTTTCCAAAATAAAGGCTTGACGTGTCCTGGATAAGTAAATATGACTACAAGTCCAAAAAATATATGAATTTTTGATTCTATCATTTAGCCTGGACAACTAGTTATGTAGGGGCCTTCCAAACAAAACTACATTCAATACTTTTGGTTAGCTGTATTCCTAAAATACTCTTCTTTTAGAAGTTGTATAGATATGGAGGACTTATCTGTTTTCATTTTTGATTTTTAGGTATCAGACACAGTTGTTGAACCCTACAATGCCACACTCTCCGTACATCAGCTGGTAGAAAACACAGACGAGACCTACTGTATTGATAATGAGGCTCTCTATGACATTTGTTTCCGTACCCTGAAACTGACCACACCCACATATGGTGACTTGAACCATCTTGTCTCCGCTACAATGTCTGGTGTCACAACATGTCTGCGCTTCCCTGGTCAACTGAATGCTGATCTTCGTAAACTGGCTGTCAACATGGTACCTTTCCCACGTCTTCATTTCTTCATGCCAGGCTTTGCTCCTCTCACCTCAAGAGGTAGCCAGCAGTACCGTGCCCTTACTGTACCAGAGCTCACCCAACAGATGTTTGATGCCAAGAACATGATGGCTGCTTGCGATCCTCGTCACGGTCGTTACCTCACAGTCGCTGCTATGTTCCGTGGCCGCATGTCCATGAAGGAAGTGGACGAGCAAATGCTGAATGTACAGAACAAGAACAGCAGCTACTTTGTCGAATGGATCCCCAACAATGTGAAGACAGCTGTATGTGACATTCCACCACGTGGTCTCAAGATGTCTGCTACCTTCATCGGTAACAGCACTGCCATCCAGGAGCTGTTCAAGAGAATCTCTGAGCAGTTCACAGCTATGTTCCGGCGCAAGGCTTTCTTGCATTGGTACACTGGCGAGGGTATGGATGAGATGGAGTTCACAGAGGCCGAGTCCAACATGAATGATCTGGTGTCTGAATACCAGCAGTACCAGGATGCCACTGCAGAGGAGGAGGGTGAATTTGATGAAGAGGAGGAGGGTGAAGAAGAAGCTTAAATGACATTTATGATGTGAAACCGCATTAATCACTGTTCAGATTAAGGACTTCCACTTTTTGCTATTTACACATACAGATACAGTCATTTACATATCAAAACATTCTATTGTATATTATCTAGTCGCACACACTTAGTTTTCTTTTATATATTTATATTGTTTTATTGTAAATTCACTCACAATGAATTAATCCTATTGGAGATTAGTTGAAAATGTTATTTACTTTGGGAAAGCAGCTCATATTTGCTTTAATTCTAATTGGTTTTAATTCTGAAGCAATTACTTACAATAAGATTTCTCAACATTTTTTTCATTAGAGTTATAACTTTATGCACATGAAGTTTTAAAATTCAGCAGAACTTTTAAGTGACAATTTTTGTACCGAGACAGCAATTGATTGATTCTTGGTTGTGTAATGGCTATTTTTTTAAAGTGCAAATGATAAAAATATATATTAGGTACTCCCATACCTCAAAATGTTTGCTCTATCGTTTTTTGTATTACCCAGATATCTGGTTTGGCATGCAGATATAGTTTTTTATATGGAAATAATTATGTGTCAATGAAATAATATGATGTAATAAATGATGAATTAAGAACCATTGTTTTCGGTTGTTATTTTAAAGAATATGGCATGACTTGTGGCAAATAAGGGATAGCGAATTAATTCAAAGAAGGGTGAGAAATTCTCCAAGTTTATACAAATAGTATTAAGTATACTATAGAATAACAATGTGTTGACAACTTAATGGCAAATCTCCTAATGGGTGAAAAGTGTTTAATAAAAACTTTATAATTGGTACTTGAAATGGGATAGGGAATAAGATATTGATTGCCAATGATTGGTCATCTTTATCACCTGCAACAACCACTGCTTTTGTTTTGTATAAAGCTCATCTAGGTGCTGCAGGTAGCCAGATTCCCAGTCAAGATAAAATTAATAAGTAAATCATAATGTAGTCTAGACATACTTGAATAAATTTGTTGTCATGAATTATATGCAATAATTTGAACAGGGTCTTGGCCAGGATTTTAAAGATGCCTGTCCAAAACAGCAATTCCAAAATTTCTGCCCGTCCACATTAAGCTATTCATCTACTTTTAATCCTTATAGCAGCAATATTTTATAGCCTATGTTGCCCAAAAAGACAATTTACTCCTCAGCTATATTTTAGAAGATAGTTTGCTAGAAAATCATTTGGTTATTACCCCCAAAAAGTTAAAATTGAAATTACCTGCTTTGACACTAGAAGACGTCGACGCAGTGTCCTGCATAAACCGGTTTTGTTGGGTCTATGTGGAAATCGGATTTCATCTAAGGCTGGCATGGTCCCATTCTATCCGGTTTATGGGGAGTTGATTGTAGCACAGAGAAGGGAGCAGAAATTTCTGGTGCAGAAGGGCATAAAAACAGGATTCTACCCCTCCATATCATAGTCTTAGCCAGGACTTGGAAACAGGGTATCCAAACAAAAGTTTCATAGACTTATGGGTGTACAAAGTGCATACTACTAATGAAATAAGCCCTATATATTTACAGATTTTGCTTTTTAGACCCGTAACTGCTTTGTCTGTATTATAAAAGTATATCAGCAAATCCTGACATAAAATTTGGGTGTCCAAACTGTCAAAAAACAGTGTTCTGGGTGTCCAAGTGATACGCTGGACGCATAGGCGGCTAAGCCCCAGCTCCATATGTAAGACAAGGGTTAATTACTGAATGACTAAAAGGGATTTGATGGAAGTGGTCTGCCTTTAACTTATTTTCTGCGTTGAGTCTTATCATACACTCCACTTTCTTTTATTTCTAATCTAATGTGATAAGAAACTTATCTGTGGTTGATAAAAACTTTCTAGCTCCCTCAGTAGAGAATACTGTCATTCTACTTGGGATCACCATGTCTCAATATAGTTGAAAAGTCATAAAGGGTAAAGGCGGAAATAGAATGGGCAAAAATAACATCAAACCTAGATTTTTTAAAATCAAGAATGTTTTGTATTGTCTCTATGTAAAGGTTTGTGACATGGTAATTGCTATCAAATTGGCTAGGCAACCTGAAAGCCTGGTGGGACTATCTGATCTTGGGTTGCCGGTTCACCTTGCCCTGCCTGACTACCTGGTTTGGCCAGGTACTGCTGAGCCCTGCAGATATATCGACAGAATGAGAATGGAGTGGGTGAGGAGGCATACCCAATGAGGCGCAGTAGGCAGGGTATACACTAATACAGGAGCAGAAGGATACTGGCAACACAGAGTGGGAACAGTCGAAAGGAGAGGGATACTGGCAAGATGCAATGGGACACAGTTGGGTGCAGTAGGGTACTGTACCCTTTGAAAGTGTTAAAGGTCCATCATTCAATCTGCTGATCAAAACGATAGGCAATATGTCCAACCCCAAATTTGATTTTGCATGTGATAACTGATTTAAAATTTAGGAATACATTAAAAAAAACATACTTAGTTGTATCTCTAATGGAACCCTATTTTAACTTTTCATCTGACCCCCTGGCGGCGGTTTCAGAAATCATTATTAGTGGCGCCACCAGTGGCACTATTCGGAACTAAATTGAACCCCCACTTCCCAAATCCTGGATCCGCCCCTGGGTACAGTTGGAAACAGAATGGGTACAATTTGGTGCAGAGGGATACTTATAAGGAGTTGAAGAATATAGTTGGATGCAGTAGGATACCAACTAAATGCAATGGGATACAGTTCAGCACAGTAGTACGATACTAATGAAATGCAGTAGGATATGGTGCAGTAGGTAACAATTGGGTGTAGAGGTTTACCTATAAAGTGTAATAAGATACAGTTGCAACAAGAAGCACTAGGATACAGTGCTCCTGCAGGATATTAACCTGGGCAGGGAAATTCTAATTAGTTATATATCACTGATTTGATGCAGTTAGGTGCAGAAGGATACTGATAAGGTACAGAAGAATAGTTGAGACCAGTAGGACACCAATAAGATATCATTGAGTGCAGTAGGGTACATTTGGGTATAGAAGAAATACAATATTGTGCAGTAGAAACAGTTAGATGCAGTGTTATTAACCAGGTACCACATGCACATGTACCTACAAGATGGAAGTAGGATATAGTTTGGTGCAGAGGGAGGTAGACTAGGTTCCTAGTCCCTAAAAAGTGTAGATATGCCCTGACCAAGCAGTTTGGTGTAGAACCAGGTACGGTAGATAGATGGCACCAGCTGGTCCTATCCCTGGTGAGAAAAGTGTTAACTAAATTGGCCACCTGGACTATTTGGTGTCTGCTAACTGATAAAAAAATATGTATCAAAGCCTAGAAATCTAGGCTAAGAGGGATGCGGATAAGGTGCAGTAGGAAGTTGGTAGGTGCAGTTATCGCAGTAGGATAGTTTGGTGAAGTATTCTGTTAGGCGCCTAATAATCTACTTTAGTGTGCTATCTATGTGATAACTCACATACACCACAGCCTCCTTGGGTCTATTTTTCATATATTTCCGATTAGCTTTCACATTTAAAAAAATCCTCCATTCCCCTGGTGAGAAACTAAATTGGCCACCTGGACTATTTGGTGTCTGCTAACTGATAAAAAAAACATGACAGAAAAATATGTATCAAAGCCTAGAAATCTAGGCTAAAAGGGATGCGGATAAGGTGCAGTAGGAAGTTGGTGGGTGCAGTTTATATTGCAGTAGGATAGTTTGGTGAAGTACTCTGTTAGGCGCCTAATAATCTACCTTAGTGTACTATCTATGTGATAACTCACATACACCACAGCCTCCTGGGGTCTATTTTTCATATATTTCCGATTAGCTTTCACATTCAAAAAAATGGCTATTATTTCATGTATGATAAAGAAAAAATAAAGCACAGGTTACAAATAAACCTTGTGTAAAGTTATGGATGAATGAACCCTCCTAACATTCTTTAGTTTTTTTCTGTGTCCACTCCATAGTAAAAAATATAATATTAGTACGATACTAATTAAATGCAGTAGGATATGGTGCAGTAGGTAACAATTGGGTGTAGAGGTTTACCTATAAAGTGTAATAAGATACAGTTGCAACAAGAAGCACTAGGATACAGTGCTCCTGCAGGATATTAACCTGGGCAGGGAAATTCTAATTAGTTATATATCACTGATTTGATGCAGTTAGGTGCAGAAGGATACTGATAAGGTACAGAAGAATAGTTGAGACCAGTAGGACACCAATAAGATGTAATAGGATATCATTGGGTGCAGTAAGATACAGTTGGGTATAGAAGGAATACAATATTGTGCAGTAGAAACAGTTAGATGCAGTGTTATTAAAGGTACCACATGTACATGTACCTACAAGATGGAAGTAAGATATAGTTTGGTGCAGAGGGAGGTAGACTAGGTTCCTAGTCCCTAAAAAAGTGTTGATATGCCCTGACCAAGCAGTGTGGTGTAGAACCAGGTACAGTAGATAGATGGCACCACCTGGTCCTATCCCTGGTGAGAAAAGTGTTAACTAAATTGGCCACCTGGACTATTTGGTGTCTGCTAAGTGCTAACTGAAAAAAAAAACATGACAGAAAAATATGTATCAAAGCCTAGAAATTTAGGCTAAGAGGGATGCGGATAAGGTGCAGTAGGAAGTTGGTAGGTGCAGTTATCGCAGTAGGATAGTTTGGTGAAGTATTCTGTTAGGCGCCTAATAATCTACTTTAGTGTGCTATCTATGTGATAACTCACATACACCACAGCCTCCTTGGGTCTATTTTTCATATATTTCCGATTAGCTTTCACATTAAAAAAAATCCTCCATTCCCCTGGTGAGAAACGTGTTAACTAAATTGGCCACTATGGCCACCTGGACTATTTGGTGTCTGCTAACTGATAAAAAAAAAACATGACAGAAAAATATGTATCAACGCCTAGAAATCTAGGCTAAGAGGGATGCGGATAAGGTGCAGTAGGAAGTTGGTGGGTGCAGTTTATATCGCAGTAGGATAGTTTGGTGAAGTACTCAGTTAGGCGCCAGATAATCTACCTTTATAGTGTGCTATGTGATATCTCACATACACCACAGCCTCCATGGGTTTATTTTTCATATATTTCCGATTAGGGCCATTCCATTAAAAAAATACATGGGGGGGGGGGGGGGGGGGGGGTGGGGGTGGAACGCCCACAATTTCAGACCCCCCCCCCCCCCCAATGATTTTGTTTTATGTAAACCCCCAATTTTTTCATCTTGACCCCCTCCCCCCATGATTTTTAATAGATGAGCGTTCCACCCCCCCCCCCCCCATGTATATTCAAATGGAATAGCTCTTAGCTTTCACATTTAAAAAATGGCTATTATTTCATGTATGATAAAGAAAAAATAAAGCACAGGTTACAAATAAACCTTATGTGTAAAGTTATGGATGAATGAACCCTCCTAACATTCTTTAGTTTTTTTCTGTGTCCACCCCATAGTAAAAAATATAACCCTACATATTTTCCCATTTCTGTAATCATATGGAAGGTAAGCATGTTGACATCGACAGTAACAACATGACTCAGATGCACAGTAATATTTACTTCAAAGCTTTTAATACATCATTGATCTTAATGTAGTGAGTCATGGGGACATTGCTATAAAATATGCTTGTTCAAAGAGAAAATATAATCCTACAGGAAAAAGGCTTAATTGATCAAAGACAAAATGTAATTCTACTTTATCCTACAGGAAAAGCTAGACCCTGCATCAACTGGTCAAGGGTACTGTTTTCAGAAACATTGGACACTATGGAGATGTGACGCGCAGTGATACACACACTTGTTGCTTGCCTACCAGAACTACATTATCAACACTGTACATTTCAAATAGCACCCCAACCGGCAGACAGGCACAGTACAGACACCAGACAACACCACTTTCCGTACAGCTCCTACACTTCCAAAAATGAGAGAAATTGTCCACCTCCAGGCCGGCCAGTGCGGTAACCAGATTGGTGCTAAGGTAAATATATTAGAAAACCAGTGATCTATTCCGTGGGAAACACGTGAATGTTGAATTCTACCTCGTCTTTAGCTTTTTCGCGGCATGGCCGCCGTTGACGCATGAGGCATTCGTGAATCCCCCCCCCCCCCCCTTTCATTCGGCAGTCTCATTTTGAGCGGGTTTACACTATCGTGTTTCAGTTATGGGTAGTTTGGGTTTGGCTTCTTCATCGATCATTATGTTTATATCTTCCGTCGTAGTTTTATAAGCTTTTCTCGCCGTTTTAACATAATCTATGATTAATCGATACCGGACTAGGAACTGCCTGAAACCGCATTAGCCCAGGCACCACGACACTACGGAATGTGCAGGTGCCGCGCCACACACGGCCCACTTCAGGTTGATTCGTTCGTAATTAGTTAAATACAGCCTGGTTGATCATGTTTCGAGAAATAAATTCTGAAACGCACTTGGTTCTAGATAACGGCCGAACTAAGATTGAAATATATGGCCCCGGATGCTAAGGCGGGGCCGTTTCAACATTCCCGCCTTCCTTCACCTCGGTACTGCATTGCGGCCATTGCCTGTCAGTTTCAACCCCACTCCCTCCTCCAGTTTTCGAAATACATGGCATGTAAGCAATTGATATTCTGCGGGGTTACCAGTTTTGTAAAATAAAAAGCTTGATTATTTTGAAAAGAATGTTGCCCTGGAAAAATTCAAAAAATATATCGAGCCATGTTGCTGGCCAAGGGCAAGGGTGGGTTTGATAAAATATTTTCTAAAATCTCATTGATAAATTTACATGACCCCAGGGTGTCAAATGGTTGATGACTAATGCTACGCTTACTACTCATTTTTCCCCTAATTTATGGGTTTGTCAGCTGAGGTAACCGGTATCAAATGGGTATGACCGTATGAGAAGAGTGAAACCAAGATTGAGTTAACCAAAGAAGCCATTTGATATGTATGCAACTAAGACATTTTGAGAAAAATATTCATGAGAAATCAAGTCATGTGTTTTATGTATGAGAACTAGCATTTAGCCTTTAGGCAATCACTCTAAATAAATATGACTACAGGTTTTTGATATGATGTAATCTTGGTTGAATGTCTGTATCAGAAGTATCAATTGAACTACTTAACAATAAAGCGAATATTTGTTACAATGTGACAATTAATATTGTAACATATAGGTTTCTGCTGCTATATATTCTGCTCTTGTTTATATTTGAGGTTATTAATTGGTATCTTTTGTCTTCCTTACAGTTTTGGGAGGTGATCTCAGATGAGCATGGTGTTGACCCCACTGGAACCTACCACGGAGACTCGGATCTTCAGTTGGAGAGAATAAACGTTTATTACAATGAAGCAAGTGGTACGTATATCTGCAACTGTGACTAATTCGAAATCAAATAAAAAAATTTCATTCAAAATACTTGTGTCCGGTCAATAAGGTATATATTTTCTTTTTTCATTAAAACAATAGTTATGTATGGGAAGCCTTGTGGACATTTATTTTGTTTTGGAACAGATAAGCAAGAGCTGCTGCTGGGTGTCACACTGTTATGTTCCCTAAGTGACCAATAGGCTTCTCATTGACCATCCATGCATGCAGTTTATCTTAGCAACAGTGTATACCAAGGTCAAGTGTGGATCTGTTTGGTCTCACCATCTTAACCCTTGTAATGCTGGTGGCTAATTTGGCCAAAACAAAATGAAACATAAAACCTGAAAAATGCCGGAAAGCCTGGCATATGGGTACTCATCTGATAGTACTCTGTGAGAGCTATCCAATGAATACCATCATGAAATGGTTTTCAACAGTTGTAGCGTCATTGTGCTTTGTACAAAAGAAATCTTAGCATTGGAGGGGTTAAAGGGATCAGTATAAACTAAATACACTAAGTGCCTAGCAACCAGCCCCAACGGCACTGAATCATAACATAATCATTATACGAATGGTGTCTTGCAAGTACATGGCTTGGCATTGGTTCTGTCAGTCAACAAAAAGATTTTCTGATATTAACCTTGTCCCATATTGAAAAACAAACAAACAGGTGCCATGTCTGGGAGTCTTGTATTTTGTTTTGCTTGACTTCTAGTACGTTAAGGCTTAGTGTGGGCCCTATTGTTAAGTTGTGTCACAGGCACTGTCCTCTCACATCAACCCTGACAACCACCTTACCAATTAGCTAAACTTGTTCATGGCCCAACAAGCTACTGTTGGTCCAATAATTGGTCTTATTTGAACGGTGACATGTGTAGGCACATTTTGAACCTAAATCATCATAATGGTGCATTTGCCCTTTAATTGATGATAAGTGTATAAGTAATTTGTCCTCAAATTACCTATCATTTTTCTTCTTTTTCAGGTGGCAAATATGTCCCAAGAGCTGTGCTGTTCATTTTGTAAAGTCATATACTGTTAACTTGATTTCATTAAAGGTAAGGGATATGCAGCAACAAGACAGCTTTAATGCTAAACACACTTTTTTATTTAGCATTTGTGAAATATGCACCTCTTTGACAATTTCTGCTTCATTTATTTTAGCATTTAGAATAAGTGGTTGATTACGTCTTTGGGTCTATTAGCTAGAAGGGTCAAATAAACAAACACTTGTCTTTTGGTAGTTATGAGTAAATACTATTGAAGTCCAATATCAGAATCTCATTGTTAACCCATTGATTATCATTTTCCAACCTTGTTCAGTATGAAATGTATGACATAACGGTTGCATAGTTATTTGAATGTGTGTATTATTTTGCTTTTTCAGGTGGCAAATATGTCCCAAGAGCTGTGCTGGTTGATCTGGAGCCTGGTACCATGGACTCTGTCAGATCTGGTCCTTTTGGGCAGATCTTTAGACCAGACAACTTTGTCTTTGGACAGAGCGGTGCTGGTAACAACTGGGCTAAGGGACATTACACTGAGGGAGCAGAGCTGGTAGATTCCGTCCTCGATGTCGTGCGAAAGGAGGCAGAGAGCTGTGATTGTCTTCAGGGCTTCCAGCTTACACACTCACTAGGTGGCGGCACCGGTTCCGGAATGGGCACACTCCTCATCTCTAAGATCCGTGAAGAATACCCCGACAGAATCATGAACACATTCTCTGTTGTGCCATCTCCGAAGGTAAGGGGCTGATAAGATATGATACCCTGGTACTGGTGCGGAACAGTACTCCATGAACAATGATGATAACGATTACAGATAAAGAAAGGATCATTTTATATTATTTTGAATGATATCAGGGTTCGTACGCTCCTTGAAAAACCTTGAAAGTGCTTGAATTTTGTTTACCTCCCATTTTGATCTTGAAAGTGCTTGAATTTTACGATAGCTCCTTGAAAAACCGGGAAATCAACATATACATGTTCAGGTTTTCTGCAAACCTGAACTGGCCCATACACTTATCACTCACTGCCTGCTTGACCTGTTTGTCGAGAGCGGTACCCCAAGAGATCACACAAAGAGATAACACTCCCAGGAGAGTTCAACTGCTATTAACCACCCTCTTGGGACATTAAGAGTGGCTTCCGACATGTCGCTGCCGTGTTGCAGTCGTCATGGTAGTGAGCGATAATTAACCTAATTAACCCAGTCATCTGGAATAGAGGCAGAAGTTAAGATTATTTAATACATCACTAACCTGTGATGCCACCAGGGGGGTCTATAGATTTTCTCATACCTAACATGGGCTTTAACTTAAGTTAAAATTAATGCATGTTTATTATCCCTGTCCTATAATAGAGGTGGCGGGAATTGGGGGGATGAACTTAACAAGTGATGGGATCTCATTCTTACGAACGAGATTACTGTCACACACACCGGAGTTCTGCCCAATTTTTTTTCAGGTAAAAAACTTAGTTATTTTTGACCCAGATGTTTACCCCTGTTAAAAAGTAAGAAATTATTTATTGGTATATTACTGTCTTTCTACATTATTCTCTCCTCTGACATTCATTTTTTTCTCAATTATCAGTATCTATTGAACCCGTGTATTCCTTGAAAAGTAGAATTTGTTCCTTGAAAATGTCCTTGAAAGTGCTTGAATTTTATTGTGGTCAACCAGTATGAACCCTGTGATATGCTTGACGATAACAATATAGCATATCAGAAATAAGAATGGGCGGAATTAGAATGTGTTCCTTTTAACTTGATTACAATCAAATGGAAAATCGCACATGCTAGACAAACTTGCTCTTTTAGACAATAACAGATGTGATCCTCATTTTAAAAATAATTATCCGCATATCTTTATACTGGTTTCTCAACCTATGATCGTTAAACTCATTTAAAACAATTGAACATAAATGGAAATATTAAAATTGAATCCAAACCCATTTGTCTTCAGCTATATTTAACTCACAAGTGTTGTATTGCAAGTAAAGAAACTCTTGAGGGTTGTCTCAATAATTCTCACCACAATATCTCATATTTTTCTGTTGCCAATAGCCAAACACCTATCCTCTAGAGATACAAGTTGAAGAAAGAACTAAGAGCAACTTAACCTTATTGGTAAACTTGTATTTTGTAAAAAGAAATGTTCATGCAGGCCCTGACCTTTCTTGGTTAGCAGTATTCCAGAAATGATTTCTTCTGAAAAATGTTTGGGTATGGAGGACTTATCGGTTTTTATTTTTGATTTTTAGGTATCAGACACAGTTGTTGAACCCTACAACGCCACACTCTCCGTACATCAGCTGGTAGAAAACACAGACGAGACCTACTGTATTGATAATGAGGCTCTTTATGACATTTGTTTCCGTACCCTGAAACTTACCACACCCACATATGGTGACTTGAACCATCTTGTCTCCTCTACAATGTCTGGTGTCACAACATGTCTGCGCTTCCCTGGTCAACTGAATGCTGATCTTCGTAAACTGGCAGTCAACATGGTACCTTTCCCACGTCTTCATTTCTTCATGCCAGGCTTTGCTCCTCTCACCTCAAGAGGTAGCCAGCAGTACCGTGCCCTTACTGTACCAGAGCTCACCCAGCAGATGTTCGATTCTAAGAACATGATGGCTGCTTGCGATCCTCGTCACGGCCGCTATCTCACAGTTGCTTGTATGTTCCGTGGCCGCATGTCCATGAAGGAAGTGGACGAGCAAATGCTGAATGTACAGAACAAGAACAGCAGCTACTTCGTCGAATGGATCCCCAACAATGTGAAGACCGCTGTATGTGACATTCCACCACGTGGTCTCAAGATGTCTGCTACCTTCATCGGTAACAGCACTGCCATCCAGGAGCTGTTCAAGAGAATCTCTGAGCAGTTCACTGCTATGTTCCGGCGCAAGGCTTTCTTGCATTGGTACACTGGCGAGGGTATGGATGAGATGGAGTTCACAGAGGCAGAGTCCAACATGAATGATCTGGTGTCTGAATACCAGCAGTACCAGGATGCCACTGCAGAGGAGGAGGGTGAATTTGATGAGGAGGAGGAAGAGGAAGAAGCTTAAGTGTCTTTAATAATGTGTAACCCCAAATTGTTTAGATTGAGAACTTCATTCCACTTTTTGCTATTTACACATACAGACACAATCATTCACAAATTAAAACATTCTGTTGTATATCTAGTAGCATACACTTAACTTTTCTTTTATATATTTTCGTGGTTTCAGTTCTTTATCTCTTTCAATAAGATTCTCAACATTTTTTTCCAAAGGGTTTTAGCTTTATGAATATGAAGTTTTCAAATGTAACAGAACTTTCATATGTTGGGAACAACCTACGTACTGGGGCACCTTTGATTGCATCTTGGTGTAGAGTGGCATTTTTGGAAACGATACAATTGATAAAACATGAAGTAGGTACTCCCCTACTTCACAATCTTTGCTCTTTTTATTGTTTGTACATGTATTACCCAGATATCTGGTTTCACTTGCAGATATATATTTTTTCTATATGGACATGAAAGTCAATTTTGTGTCAATGAAAGATTTTGTTGAAATAAACAATGAAATTTCAAGTATAGTTTTGCTTTGTTATTTTGAAGATAGCTTGACTTATGGCAAATAAGGAATGTCAAGGTAACGCAAAGAAAGGAATTGAGAAGTTCTCAGAGCTCCATACAAATAACATCAACAATAGAATAACAATGAGGGAAGATATGATGGTAAATCCTATTGTTTGGCATTTAAGCCTCTATTCATGAAGCAAAGTTTCAACCTTAAAACTTGAATACCTGTTCTGGGTCTCCTATTATTGAAAAATTTCCAACTGTTAAAAGAAAATATCAGTAGCAAGTAATTCATTAGCTAATTATCCAACCATATGATAGTTAGCAAACTTCCAATCTATTCAGGTATTAACTGTATGACAATAACCTTTTCTTTGGATTTCCTGTATATTTCTCAATCACCCCTTTGACACAGTAGCGCCATCTATCCACAAGGGATGTCAGGCTATGTTGTACCTTATGAAATCTTGATCCTGGTGGATTATTGTTATTCGAAATTGGCACATAATAAGAGCAGAAATAGGTATTTTTGTTAGCTGGTATTTTTTCTAAACTAGTCATTTAAGTATCTTACCCTCTCATAAATGACATGGCTTGGCGGCAGGCTTGCCCACATTAGTGTACAGCGCATTGAAACACTTCTAGATAGATCATAAATTAATCGGCTTTTTAGGACTGTATCATTTAGTACATAGAAGGCAGTAGCGGATAACTAGGAAATCACGGGAAGGGATCCAGAGTTGATTGAATAATTGCCTGATCGAATTGTTGTGTATCGAACTTATTCTCTGTGTTGATACGTCTTGTAATCATGCCCTCCTCTTTATCTTAGATCTAATCGTATGTGATAAGAATCTGATTCGTGGTTGATAGAAAAACTTTCAAGCTTCCTCGGTAGAGAATACTGTCATTCTAACCTATAAATACGTCACAAGCCCAATTTGGTGCTGGGGGATACCTTTGAGGGGCAGTAAGATACAGATTAGTTGAATAGACATCTCAACATACGTGGATACAGTTACTTAGGCCCACCAAGAAGCACCAGGGTTTAGTTAAATGTAGGATGCCAATAAGATGCAGTTAGGTGAATATGGGTACAGATAAGGTGTGGAATTTCTTCACTTTCAAAGTCGTGACCAGCTAGTTGTAACTGATGGTGAAAACCCCCGCCTAACCCCAAGTCCTTAGCACCTTTCTCACGTGTCCCGGGATAAGGTGCCGAAGAATATGGGTTGCAGTGGGATAGCAATAACATGTAAAATAAAATCATTTGGTCGAATTTTCGTAGAGGTGCATTGGGATACGCATGGACACGAAGACAGTGATAGATTAGTCCTTGTCCCTAAAAAGTTAACCTTCCCTTCCGTGCTGACCAGGCAGTGTAGTCTAGTACTAGGTATGGTAGATAGATGACACCACTCGCACTGAGTCTATTCCCCTGGTGAGATAAGTGTAAAGTAAATTGACCACTAGTGCCACCAAGACTGTTTGGTGCCCGGTAACAGAAAGATACATATCATGTCATATGCCAGCCTAGAAATCTAGGCGAGTACAATTGGTTAGTGTTATATTAAATCCAATATTATTTTTGTCTGTTCCTATTGATATCTGTAAGTGCTATATATGTGATATCTCTCGGGGATACTCGGTCACACCCTGCATATATCACATTATCCACAGCTCCCATGGGGTCTATTTTCACGTATTAATACCCGATTAGCTTTCAACCTAAACAGTTGGCTAGTATTTCATTATGATAACGAAAAAAGACAGCATAGGTCACAAATAAAACTTATGTGGAAGTTGCGTGCTCTCCTCCGAGCTCTTTCAAAAACAAAACCCTGAAGGGGGCTCCTATTTTCAGAGCCCCTCACTCACCAATGATTATTATTTTTCAAAAAGACCCCTCCTCCAATGTTTTTGAATTTCTAAAGGACCCCCGTCAATGTTTTTTGAAAGTACGGACCATATACAATGATGTTGTTTTTTTACCCTACCTAGTGCCTACAATAATCAACACTTTAGAGACCACCTCTGTTTTTAAATAGCCCCACATATATCCTTATCCTTTCATTGAACACTGATCGAAAAACCGGGTCGAAAAACACAAGAGCTTTGGGGTTGTGTCGGGGCCCCTGTGCAAAAAGCATCAGTCTGCAGCATCGACCTTAGGACTCCTCATCTCTTTTGGCTTTTTTAATCGGAGTTTACTGGCATGGGCTTTGTGATAGATACAACCCAAGGAAGCTGTGGTGTATGTGATATACACGAGGCGGAGCCGAGTAATCCCAAGGATATCACATACACCACAACTTCCGAGGGGTCTATGTAGCTTGTACCACAGTTGACTGCCTTTCACCAATCACAGGCCGAGAAAAACTTGGCAGAGCACTCTTGCTTAATTCCCTTGGATAACACATTTGGGTTTAGGTAGCTTAGAGCACAAAGGCTTGAAAAGTGTGGGTTATGTCCTATAACCCTACACTTTTTGAGGCCTCTGATTGGCGCAAGGCAAGCAAATGTGGTACAAATCCCTATAACAAAAGTCAATAGCACCTATACAATTTACAATTATTTTTGATCTCAAACAATCATCATTCAAGAATGAATTACAAACCCCAGTTGAAAACCATGCACAGGATGGCCAAGCGTAACTAATGAATCGTGGTACCGTTTAATAGTAGTAATACTATAGGGGCTTTATTATGTACACAGGGGTGGGACGCAGTGAATCTCTGTTGTCATCGTCGGATGCAAGGTACCCCCCCACACACTTTTTTCTACAACACAATCCCCCCTCACCCAACAGTTTATTTTCCTACAACCCCCCGATGATAATTTCTCTGGTATGGACTCGCCCCAACCAATGTTTAATTCCAAGGTGAGCTAACCTACCGCCACCAACCCCCCCCCCCCCCCCCCCCCCCCCCCAAGAAAAAAAAAGATTTTGCTGGAAGAGCCCACACATCCTTTACTTTGCGTGTCCACTCCAGAGCTTAGCTTTCTAACTCTAGTCTGGGGCTCATCGATCTTTACGCGGTGAGTCATGAGATTGTTATCACGAATGTTACCTCATCTAAGATTCAGATCGTTATAAAAAAACTGATTGTTCAAGGAGAAATGTAATCCCACTTTAACCTACACTCTACAGGCAAAAGCTAAACCCTGTATCGAGGGTACTGTTTAATGATCTTGTTTAATGATCTTGCACGGTCAAAGGGTTCAGAGGACGCGGGAAACGACTAGGGTGACGTCAGCAGACTTCGGACGCAGACGAAGAAAGGCTCACAGTGAGTCAGCCGATAGGCGGAGTGATACGCACATCGGTTGCTTGCCTACCAGCACTACTTTATCAAACACAGTGACTAACACCTAAATAGCACCCTGACCGGCAAACAGGCAGAGGCCAGACACCAGAGAACACCACTAACCGTACCGCTCCTCCACTTCCAAAAATGAGAGAAATCGTCCACCTCCAGGCCGGCCAGTGCGGTAACCAGATTGGCGCTAAGGTAAATATGTCAGTTTATTAGGAAACCAGTGCTTTATTCGGGAGAAAAAACGTGAATGTTAAATATCTCACTACTTGTCATTTTCGCGCTCCCTTTGACCGTTATCGTAGGTGAAGGGTGCCCTTTGGGCGTTGCATTTTACGCGGGTTTAGACTTTCTTGTTTCGGGATTGGGCATTTTGGGGTTTGGCTTCATTATCAATCATTATGTTTATGGCTTCAGCCGAAGTTTTATAGGCGTTCTTCGCCATTTTAACATAATTTATGAATAATCGATACCTGTCTGGGCCCGCTATGATTCTCCCTACCGCTCGCCGCCTGTCAGAAATTTGCAGGTGTACGTTTGTACTTTTACGGAATATTTTAAGGAACAAAATTATGAGACGATGTTTTAGTAAACTGTTGAATAAAGATATGAATAATTTCGCTTTTACGGGGACGTTTTTAAGTCCTTTCAAATTGGAGTTTTCCGGTTCGCTAGCCGCCTTAGCAACGTTCCCGCCAAATCCCTCCACCTCGTTACTAACCGACCTGTCAGTTTCAACTCCCCCTGATCAAAGGTATTTTTGCAACTTTAAAAAAAAAATTGCAACTTTTTAATTTTTTTTTAATTTTTCGCGCATATTTGCGTGTTTGTCAGCTAAGGTAACCAGGTTACCTTTGTCTAATACAGTGAACGGTAAAACCAAAATGGAGTCAACCAAAAGAAGCCATTTATGATTTAGTATGTAAATGTATGCGACGGAGACTTCCGCTCAGGAAAATATTCGTTTGAGGCTATACATCCGCACCTATGATCAACGGTGGATCCCTCTTGTCTTGACTGTTGTTATAGCGGGTTTAAGTCAAATAAATGATCATAAGACATTTTAAAATCATGTTTTCTTATGGTTGCTATGGCTATGACAGCCGGGATTTGGTCCCGGCTTAGTTGCTTGGTATGGCACCGAACTAGGAAGACATTAAAGTCACAAACCGCTTCTCACTAAACATAGTGTGTTTTTACAGTCCTCTTATTGTCATAGCAACGCGCTGTAAATAATGAATGCCCCATCAGTCTCCTAGTATCAATTTAGCATTGAAGCACCTTCTGTCACAATGTAACAAGTTATTGTTACAAATAGCATCATAGTTATGCAGTGTGTGGATTTTGCGGCTTCTGTATATGTGAGGTCATTTGTGTTGGACTTGAGGGTATTAATTTTTTTTTGTCATCTTTACAGTTTTGGGAGGTGATCTCAGATGAGCACGGCATTGACCCAACTGGTACCTACCATGGAGACTCAGATCTTCAGCTGGAGAGAATCAACGTTTATTACAATGAAGCAACTGGTGAGTATATTTTGCAACCGTGTGTCATTTACTCAAAATTGGGAATAATTATTTTCAATTTTTTTCATTCAAAATATCATTCATGTAAAATCATAGAGCCTTTTTTCTGTTTTCTCATTCAAGATGTGTATTTTATATGGGAAGCCTTATGGACATTACAAAATGTGGACTGTTTTTGTTTTGGGAAAGATTAAAGGGCTGCTGCACTGTTGTGTTCCCTAAGTAACCAATAGGCTTAGCATCGACCAGCCAAGCATGCAGTGTATCTTGGCAACAATGTGTACCACGGCCAATGCTGGTATGTTTGGTCACGTCATCTTAAAGGGATTTGTATCAACTGAATACAATCTATGTGCCTAGCAACCAGCCACAACAAAACTGGATTAGAACTTCATTATTATGCGAATGGTGCCTCGCAAGTGCATGACCTGGCAATAGCATTGGTTTTGTCAGTCTACATTAAAATGTTAGTTTTCTGTTGTAAATGCACCATATTGAAAAAACAAGTGCCATGTCTAGGAGTATTTTGTTTTGATTGACTTCTAGTACCATAAGGCAAAGTCTGGGCCCTATTGTTAAAGGACGCCCCCAGGCTCTGCCCGCTCACTTCTGCCCTGACAACCATCCCTGTTTACCTATTGACTCAACCCGTTCAAGCTATTCTTGGTCCAAGAAATAGTTCAGGTTATCTCGCAAAGCACACTCCATTCATCAACAACTTAAAAAATATTGCCTTTGCTTAAACTATATTTGGTATTTTTTGCGGAACTTTGTTTAGGTAATAGGAGAAGTGGATTTTTTTTCAAGATTCTGTAACCTGGCCTAGGGGGGCGTTAGTAGGGTTCTATAATTCATATCTAGGTTAGACAGCATCGAAGATCTGAGAATTTACAGGCTTTTCAATAAAGCACATCGCAATAATCGATTTCCATAATATTGTAGTACAATGGATATGGTTCAAACGTCTTGTCAGTGCCATAGATAGTACATTTGGTTAGGGTTTGTTGGTAGACTACTGGGAATGCAAGGAAACTTTCAGTATTGGTAGGAATCCTTTGTTGATTATGGGTGCGTTAATTATTTTGTCTTAGATAACCTGTTATTTTTGTCTATTTTCAGGTGGCAAATATGTCCCAAGAGCTGTGCTGGTTGATCTTGAGCCCGGTACCATGGACTCAGTCAGATCTGGTCCTTTTGGACAGATCTTTAGACCAGACAATTTCGTTTTCGGACAGAGCGGTGCTGGTAACAACTGGGCTAAGGGACATTACACAGAGGGAGCAGAATTGGTAGATTCTGTCCTCGACGTTGTGAGAAAGGAGGCAGAGAGCTGTGATTGTCTTCAGGGCTTCCAGCTTACACATTCGCTAGGTGGCGGCACCGGCTCTGGAATGGGCACACTCCTCATCTCAAAGATTCGTGAAGAATACCCCGACAGAATCATGAACACATTCTCAGTTGTACCATCTCCAAAGGTAAGGGATTGATCAATCTTTCTGAGGCGATTCTTTTTTCTTATTTACTATTGGACTACAAATGTTGCACATTGGAAAGGATTAGGCCTGGACTCAAAAAATTGCTTGTCATAGACAAGTTGCCATATTGCTTAATGTTCTGGCCATTAACTTCAGACAAGTTCGACAAGGTTCAATTTTATGTTAATACAAGGTATTACATTAGGCTGGCATATAATTTTTACAATATTGTTTAAATTATGAATGTTTTTTTAAATTGTACCATGGCTCACTTGATCTGGGATTATGTTCTGTGACCTCTCATTGATTTATTCTTGATTTTTGTCTTGCAGGTATCAGACACAGTTGTTGAACCCTACAACGCCACACTCTCCGTACATCAGCTGGTAGAAAACACAGACGAGACCTACTGTATTGATAACGAGGCTCTCTATGACATTTGTTTCCGTACCCTGAAACTGACCACACCCACATATGGTGACTTGAACCATCTTGTCTCTGCTACAATGTCTGGTGTCACAACATGTTTGCGTTTCCCTGGTCAACTGAATGCTGATCTTCGTAAACTGGCTGTCAACATGGTACCTTTCCCACGTCTTCACTTCTTCATGCCAGGCTTTGCTCCTCTCACCTCAAGAGGTAGCCAGCAGTACCGTGCTCTTACTGTACCAGAGCTCACCCAGCAGATGTTCGATGCCAAGAACATGATGGCTGCTTGCGATCCTCGTCACGGCCGTTACCTCACAGTCGCTGCTATGTTCCGTGGCCGCATGTCCATGAAGGAAGTGGACGAGCAAATGCTGAATGTACAGAACAAAAACAGCAGCTACTTCGTTGAATGGATCCCCAACAACGTGAAGACCGCTGTATGTGACATTCCACCACGTGGTCTCAAGATGGCCGCCACTTTCATCGGTAACAGCACCGCCATCCAGGAGCTGTTCAAGAGAATCTCTGAGCAGTTCACTGCTATGTTCCGGCGCAAGGCTTTCTTGCATTGGTACACTGGCGAGGGTATGGATGAGATGGAGTTCACAGAGGCAGAGTCCAACATGAATGATCTGGTGTCTGAATACCAGCAGTACCAGGATGCCACTGCAGAGGAGGAGGGTGAATTTGATGAAGAGGAGGAGGGTGAAGAGGAAGCCTAAATCAGCATTTACTAAATCAAATCAAACAAACGACATCTTCAGCATTTCTCCAAAGAAAAACATTTTGACAATCCTGAATGACAGTGTCTTGACAATCATTGCAATGATGATCTGTTAGACCTGCTATCACCCAAAACTCCAATCTCAGGCACTCTATTGTACATGAAATAAAAGTATTACGAAGCAGCATATTTGATTGGAATAAATGGTGCCCATTAAACTCCTTGGTTGTCATGTATTCCCATATTGTCCTTAAAAAGCCCTGAAAATATGAATACCCTTAGATTCAAATTGAATAGTGGCAAGTTATTTGTTTAAAGATTTTCAACTGTTAATTAGTAAGCAACCATGTTTCTTCTAACTTTAATTGGGTGGGTACTAAAGTCAAATGGTGAGACGTTTCATTTACTCTTAATGTTTATAGAATTTTGAGAAAAAACAAACGCACAAAATGATTGTCTAACTAAGAAATATTTTGCCCCCTCCCCAGAAGTCCATTACTAAAAATTAACAGTTGCTAAGAGGTGGAGGTTATGAATGGTTGTTTGAATACCCCTTAACAATATCCTGACAAAGTCCTTGCCTGTGAAAAACCACAAAGAAAAAATCTGACCCTGAAAATATTGGGACTCTGAGAGGTTACAAAATTTGTTTTGGCCCTGAAATAAGAGTTTTTATGGCTTGGCCAGAGGAGTAAAATTTTGATTAAACCAAATTGGGTAACTCCCACCACCCCTTAATATCTGCCGGCGATATATGGTCTTCCCTTGGGATCCTAGATTTGAGCGTAAATTTTACAAGCGCTTACAAATTTTAAATGGTTAGAAATGAGCATTCTGATGTCCGTATTTTTATGAAGAAAAAAGTTACAATTTAGGGAATTTATAAAATAACAAGACAAAGAATTCTAGCAGCTTGATAATCTTTTAAACAAGGAATCGATTAGTAGGTAGGAGTTGAAAAAAGTTCGTAAACATTTCTATAACGTGAGCATCGTCAATGGGCTTCTTGGGTTAGCCCGTAATGTACACCGGTGACACCTATTGAGTATTGGACAAACTAAAATAATTCATTACGATTTACCTCGAACCACTGCCAAAGAAAAGATAGCGTGACGAAAATATTTTTTTATTAATTATGCACCATTATGATTATACCTGCCTATCATAAATAGTACCCTGAAAGACTGCATGTGTTTTGACTACAGTGATTTTCACATTTATTGAATTTGATGTTTTGACACATTTTCCGTAAATACATGTACGTAAGATTATTCAGGTGTATAATATGGGGGTTCCCTTGCTCAATATCTTACATAAAAATGAGTATAAATGGCACCAATTGGGTAACTTCTTTTTAAACCCTTTTACAAAGATCTGCCAAAAATGTCCTGTTTCCCAAATTTAAACTATCTTTGGTTCGAAAACTAACATGATCACCTGTCATTTTCTTTGTCTTCTTCTAAAGAGCATTCTGTATATATTAGTTCAGACAAATTTTACTGAAAATCAAATCAGGCAATTTTGACTTGAAAAAGAAATTTCAACATGGCAGAACAGTTTTTTAGGCAGTTACAATATCTCTGAAGGGATAAAGGGAAAATATTCATGACATAAATTGCATTACTTCTTCAAAAATTTGTCAATAAATATCCTATTTAATGACCCCATGATTAAAGGGCTTTTAAAAGATCATTGTGCCTTGTTCTTTACTCATGCAAAGTTTGAATTAGGAAAATTAAACTACAATTTCTAAAAGTGTCGTTAGACCAGAGATATCTACATAGATTCTCCCTGGCAAGAGCTTGCTAAGAAAATCATATGTCTTGTCGCTGCAATCGCCTGGCGATAATATTTCTGCTTGAGCTTCCACTCCGGTAAACCGGAGGGACTTTTTCTTTTTTTCCTTTTGAAGTGCTTCAGTCATGAGAGAATGTGTAAATGTGAATACAAGTAGAGGTGTGCGTGAATATATATATATATATATATATATATATATATATATATATATATATATATATATATATATATATATATATATATATATATATATATATATATATATATATATATATATACACACACATACATACATACCAATCTTTACATACACAGGTGTTACTTCATTGTTACTCTTCCACTGTATATTTCCCATATTAATACCTAACAACATATCTGTATAGCTGGAAACGGGTCTTACTACGTACTAACGCTATATGTGAATGGAGTCACAGTAGTGTCCTTGAGTTAACGCTTGGGGGATGATTAAAAAGGAGAAGAATGAGAGAAAGATTTATATAAGCACTAAACACTAAAACGGGTATGGGTGACACCCTAGAGGTCGTGCCCCTCCCCCTGTGTAATGGTTACCTTAGACACAGGCATCTGTAACCGAAAATATACCTATAGGTGCAATAAAACGAAGATATAACCACTTTAAAGTGCTCTGATATGTTTATGTGCCTTAGCTATAGAGATCTGGGAAAGGTGATCACACGGTGGCTCCTCTGCCACGGGATGAGCCCTCGAGCCAAAGCCAAACCTACCTCCCTACCTACCCTCACGGTGGAGTATTGTCACACCGGGTGCACAGCGTGAAACGTGACGAAGTTTCATGTTTGTGACCACATTTGCAACTTCTCTTCTCTATGGTAACCCAGATTCATAGCGGGATTCATAGAGAACGCAATCGACAACAAGCATGGCTGCTGTCCTCAAAAGGCTTAGTCTAGGAAGGTGTCTGTCTGCGGCAAATGTCAACATAGTTGGGAAAGTCTTTCGTGGGGCTTTATCCGTGAAGTGCCAGGTGGAAACAAGTATCGCCAGGTTTGTTTGCGTGATGTCATTGGTTTGAGGGGACTCATTTTAATAATCATTTTATATATGGACGCTATTTGGTATTTGGTTCATACCATATAGTCAATAGCAAAAAAGTATAACTATCAGGGTATGGACATCCCTGTCGGTTAGATTTTGTTAAACCGGTCTTGCATAACACGGTAGGTGGATACCAACATGGCCATATTTATGGGTAGTAGTCAACGCCCAGAGAAGTGAAAAGATTGAGGAAATGCATAGATAAAACTGTTTTATGCCTTAGAAATGTCTCGTATCGTCTGTAATAAGAGAAGTCTTTTATTCCCCTACAGGCGACGAGACAAATAGTTGTAAACTGGTTTATTTAAACACGTTTCTACATTTTTTTTCTCACTTCTATATGGGCGTTGCATATGATACTGCCCATGATACCAAGGAGATGCAGGGGGGGGGGGGGGGGGTGGGGGGCATTATCATACATTATAGTGCACTGCTATGAAAATACCTGGGCTTGGAAACCACCCTTCGTTCAGTGAGAAGCTGTATCTGTGGCTTTAAAGTGGTATGAACCGGGACCGGGTCTAGGCTCACTGCCCTGAGCCGGGACCAAATCCATAATTTTTGTGTCATTTTCACAGAGTTGTCAGATAATATTTCATCGCTCAGACCCGCTATAGTAGCCATTAAGACCCGCCACTAAGCATTGGTGCTGATTTATAGCCTCGCCGAGGGTGTTTGTTGCAAAGCTTCGGCCTTGGCGGCCTCAGCTTTGGCAACAAACACCTACGTCTCTGCTATAAATCTGCACCAATGCTCAGCGGCGGATCTTAATCCCTATAATATCATATTAGACCTAGCACAGTGAATGTACACCTCCGTTGAAAGTGTAAAGGGTGCTACATGTGGGCCATGGATCTATAGTCTGTCTGACTTGAGTTTGGATAACTGCTCTTTCCTCTTTTTCCCCACAGAAAGTTCGTTTTTGCGTTCCAAACTTGGCAAACCTCTTAGGATCACTAGCTAACACGTATATGTATACATATACCTTTTGTCTCAACTACTCAAAATGTTGATTTTGCTCATCATTTCCCATTGTAAAATTTGCCCATTGCCAACAATGACGATCTCGCTTTTTTGTATACATACACGCACTAGTGCTTCAAAGAGGTTTGCCAAGTTTGGAAGGCAAAAAACGAACTTTTTATGGGGAAAAAAGAGGAAAAGGCGGTCAACCAAACTCAATTCAGACATACTATAGTGCCTAGCACATTCACCGCACCTATCGGTTTAAGCAGGGTGTATCAGTTAATCCCCTGCTGTGACCTGTACCACTCCGGTCACAATTAAATTATAGCATTCTGGCATAGCAACCTCTGTTCATTATAGACTATAATGCTGGTTGTCAAGGAAAGTCAGCCCAGCCTGATGCGGGTTGGACTTTCGCCCTCCACCCCTTATTTTTATGATGCAACCAGTTTGATTTGTTTAAGAAAATTGGATTCAGAAATACCACAATACATGGATGGCATGACCGATTCTATTCGATACAGGATATCGATTCCTGCCTACCTCTCACAACGAAGATATTTCGCTATTTATCAATGCAATTCCCGAAGCTTACAGTGTTAAATTCAATCAAATTAGGTGCCCGAGAGGCAAAAGAAAATCTTTCAGTTAAACATATTATTAAGGTTCATGTATTGTTGTTTAAGAAATATTGATAGTGTATCATACTGTGAAGATTTTAAAGGTGCCAATCCCTAGCCCCGACAGAAAACTATTCTAAACCTTTTCAACGTTGGGGCTACTTTCGTCCAAAACACAAGGATGCAAAGATTCTTGAAAACCATCTATAAATCCTGTCATGTTGGTATTCATTGTATAGCCCTCGCTGAGTATTCTGAGATGAGTGCCCATATGCCAGGGTTACAGTCATTTTACAGTTATTTGCATCATTTTCTATTGGCCAAATTAGCCACCAGCAGCATAAGGGTTAACCTGTGGATAGGGGTTTAATACTAAGTAACATACCCAGTAGCTGCTGAGCGAGGACCAAATTAACTGCTTGACTACTTGCCATGGCTAGTAAGAAAAAACACTGCCAGTCAAGTAGAAATTATTTTACCTACATCATGGTACATGGCTAGTTGAAATTCAAAACTTCTATTATTAAGATTTAGATGATTGAATACTAGTATCTGAAATGCATAACTTGAATAAATGTATGTTCATGACGGCTTTTGGTAATTGAAAATGAAATACACCCTCACATATGGTTTAATTTAATACAGAAATGTTGCTCTGAGAATTACATTTTTGCCAGCAAGTGCAATTTTGGTCGGGCAAGTAAATTCTAGTATCAATTTGATATAATTGCAAGACAATCCCAAAATATGGGTCACTCCCTGTCATTTTGTGCATCATTATGAACTTTTCGTGTTTTTGTAGCGAGGTGATCTCAACCCAAGTGGAAGTGAACGGGAACTTACTCAACTATGACCGGGCAGGAAATGGAGAGAACGTCATTTTGTTATTGCCGGGAGCTTTGGGTAGGTACCATTATTGAGACTTGTTTCATGGCCTTTAACATAGCTAAGGCCGACAAAATAAATTTTGTTTCCTAAAGCGGCCGGAAAAGATAGCGTAGGTATGTAGGTAAAAATAATTTTGGATTAAGGCTGTGATGCTGGTGACACTCTCAAAATATGACAACTCCTATATAAGCACTCCTGTACCCTTTCTAACAATAGTTATCTAATCCCTGAGGTCTTGGTGTTTCAATTATAAGAGTTTTTTAAATTACCTGCTTGAGCTGACCTCAATATAAACAAATTTTCAATTTTACAGTGTTTTACCTCAAATGAGGTTTTCTTGATCAATAAAGGTTCATTTGAGTTATAAATACTATACATGTCTGCTAAATGTACTAGGCTAGGGCAACTGAAAGGCAAATTTGGAGTTTCTGCAAGAGAATACCTTACAGCATGAGATTTTGGTGGAAATTTTTACCTACGAAAGTAGGTCAATGGACAGCCATTCTCTCACAATGGACAGCCAGTTCCTAACAGGTTGACCTACTTTCGTAAGTAAAATTTCCACCAAAATCGCGTGCTGTAAGGTATTCTCTTGCAGGAACTCCAAATTTGCCTTTCAGTTGCCCTAGCCTAGTATATTAAGCAGACATGTATGGTATTTATAAATCAAATGAACCTTTATTGACCAAGAAAACCTCATTTGAGGTAAAACACTGTAAAATTGAAACTGTGTTTTTATTGAGGTCAGCTCAAGCAGGTAAGTTAAAGAAAACTTATATTTGAAACACCAAGACCTCAGGGATTAGATAACTATTGTTAGAAAGGGTACAGGAGTGCTAATCTAGGAGTTGTCTTATTTTGAGTGTGTCACCAGCATCACAGCCTTAATGAGACATGACCGGTAAGATATTCTAGTTAGCAGATTTGCCGATAGATGGCGCCACCTGACAGAAATGTGCTTTAATCCACAGATGCGGGCTTACATCGAGGTATACATGTAACGCTTTTTTCATGGTAGACAATATAATCTGATTACAACCCTAACTATGTATTTATTTATTAAAATAAGGCATAGTGTCCTTATACAATCACATAGGATTTATATCAGATTGAAAAATAAAAATCGATTATATATATGAAAATAACATTCAGAGAAATTATTGTTGGGATGGGTGTCCTAATGAGTGATTTTTGGGAATTTTGGGTCTCTAAATGATGCCCAGATGCCCTGCTGGCTAATATTATATGCATGAATAAAACTCATTAACCCTTATGCTGCTGGTGGCTAATTTGGTTAATACAAAAGGATACAAAAAATTCTTTACCAGGCGAATGGGTATTTATCTGAAAGTACTCAGTGATAGCTATCTAATAACTACCAACACAACTGGGTTTAGATGATTTTCAAAAATCTTTACGTTCTTGTGCTTTTAACGAAAGTAGCCTTAGAATTGGAAGGGTTAATTATATTTTTGCCAGGCTCCTCGATGACAGACTTCAAGCCTCAGCTGGAGGGAATTAATCGCAATAAGTTCACGATGATCGCCTGGGACCCGCCCGGCTATGGGAAAAGCATCCCTCCAGAGAGAACGTGGCCCCTGGATTTCTTCAGGAGAGATGCAGATGCGGCGGCCGCCCTCATGAAGGTGAGTGATTATTAGAGAGAACGTGGCCCCTGGATTTCTGCAGGAGAGATGCAGATGCGGCTGCCGCCCTCATGAAGGTGAGTGATTATTAGAGAGAACGTGGCCCCTGGATTTCTTCAGGAGAGATGCAGATGCAGATGCGGCTGCCGCTCTCATGGAGGTGAGTGATTATTAGAGAGAACGTGGCCCCTGGATTTCTTCAGGAGAGATGCAGATGCGGCTGCCGCCCTCATGAAGGTGAGTGATTATTAGAGAGAACGTGGCCCCTGGATTTCTTCAGGAGAGATGCAGATGCAGATGCGGCTGCCGCTCTCATGGAGGTGAGTGATTATTAGAGAGAACGTGGCCCCTGGATTTCTTCAGGAGAGATGCAGATGCAGATGCGGCTGCCGCCCTCATGAAGGTGAGTGATTATTAGAGAGAACGTGGCCCCTGGATTTCTTCAGGAGAGATGCAGATGCAGATGCGGCTGCCGCTCTCATGGAGGTGAGTGATTATTAGAGAGAACGTGGCCCCTGGATTTCTTCAGGAGAGATGCAGATGCGGCTGCCGCTCTCATGGAGGTGAGTGATTATTAGAGAGAACGTGGCCCCTGGATTTCTTCAGGAGAGATGCAGATGCGGCTGCCGCTCTCATGGAGGTGAGTGATTATTAGAGAGAACGTGGCCCCTGGATTTCTGCAGGAGAGATGCAGATGCGGCTGCCGCCCTCATGAAGGTGAGTGATTATTAGAGAGAACGTGGCCCCTGGATTTCTTCAGGAGAGATGCAGATGCAGATGCGGCTGCCGCTCTCATGGAGGTGAGTGATTATTAGAGAGAACGTGGCCCCTGGATTTCTTCAGGAGAGATGCAGATGCGGCTGCCGCTCTCATGAGGGTGAGTGATCATTAGAGAGAACGTGGCCCCTGGATTTCTTCAGGAGAGATGCAGATGCGGCTGCCGCCCTCATGAAGGAGAGTAATTATTAGTGAAAACGTCGAGGCCCTGGATTACTTCAGCTGCTCAGGAGAAATGCCCTCATGAGGCCAAGTTATTATTAACCCTTTTGAGACCAAATTGTAATTTTCCTCACAAAGTTTGGTAGTTCACTTAAAATAAGCGTTTTGGAGGCTCGACGTTTCTGTCCAGATATGATATTTTACCCCACCTAGCTGAAGCTGGAGATAGGACCAACAGTAATAAAAACAACCTTCAAAGGCGGCTAATTCATTGGACTAAAAGTTTGGATGCAAATTTAAGTGGATCATTGGCCAAATTCCAGTACCATGTTGGTGATGTTTGACAATCCTATACAGTTTTAGCCCAGCATAGTCGTGTGGCATATCGAAATGAACCTTAAATAGAGCTCAACATTTTGACAGCCAATTCCGATCATATCGGAGCTATGTAGGGAGTCTTTATAAATTGGCGAGGCAGGCTCTTCTCAAAATCAATTTTATTATCTTGCATGCATAAATATGTGCATGGTTCTCTAGGTTATGTTACCACAAGCGCATATGCATGTGTGTGTGTGAATGGAATCTAATACACAAAGGCATATGTGTATGTGTGGCATTTGAAGGGTTATTTGAAAGAAGTGTGCCCAATCTGCTACTAAACTGAACTATTGGACTAATTTGACAACACAATGTTTATGGCAAACTATACCTTGCGATATCTGAAATCAGGAAACACATTTTATGTACCTTCTGAGAAGGCTTCTGGTGGCCCTGACAGGTGACAAGAAACTTAAACACAAGCAATGTCCTATCATTCAGATTGGTATTTCTTGAAATTCATCACAAAACAATTTTGGTGTCCTACTGTTGGATTTTTAAGGGTTTTGGTGTACAAATGACACCCAGACGGCCCGCTGGCTTAAAATTGAGTGCACATAAAGAGGCGTCATAAAATCTTTGGGCGTGGGCGTCCGATGTTCTTAAGGATACCATAATACCTTCAATTAACAACCATAAGCATACATATTCTTATCAAGAAACTTAAACATAAGCAATGTCCTATCATTCAGATTGGCATTTCTTGAAATTCATCACAAAACAATTTGGGTGTCCTAATGTTGGATATTTAAGGGTTTTGATGTACAAATGACACACAGACGCCCCGCTGTCTAAGACACTGGGTCACTGTTGTCTGTTGGTATTTGTAAGTATTCGTTGATGGGTTGGAGTGACGGTGGTATAACAGGTCTGATCATGGCATGCGACTATTACAATAGCTTACAGGTCTACTTTATTTGTGAATATATGTGAATGTATGTGTGTTGCTATTCGCAAGCAATAGGCCATGAGAAGTATTCAGTGATGGTGGTATAACTGGTCAGACCATGGCATGCAACTATTACAATAGCATCCAGAAGTTGATTGTATGGGGATCACATGCTTTCTATACAGATGAGGACATGGTAACATGCGAAAGTAAGTCAGGATTTGCTACTGATAGACCTTTTACACAGTTTTGTTACATGCATTGCTCCAGGCCTAAGAGTTTTAACCTTTAATAGTCTGAATTGCAATTTTCCATAAATATGTCTAAACCTTTGTTAGTCTGAATTGTAATTTTCCATACAAATGTATGGTGCCAAATTATAATGGGTATTATTGGCCAGTCCAGTACTAGGTTGTCTATCTTTTAGGATCTTATAAAAGTCCACCATTGTTATGTGACATATCAAATTAACCTTGAATCGAGCACAACATTCTGACAGCCAAATTGCTTTATTTTTTAGCTATGTAGGGAGCTTTTTGATTAGGAAGCCAGGCAGTTCTTTAAATGAATTTGATCATCTGGAACGCATACTAGTATATGCATGTATGGTTCGCTATAGGTAGTGTTACAACAAACGCATACATGCTTGTGTGGCAGTGGAAGGGTTAATGTTAGGGCTGGTGGCCACCAGGTGTAGACTTCCCACTTATCGAGTAACCTTATCCACATTTGGACACCCACGCCCTCAGACATCACCCCTCAGTACACCCAAAATATTCTATGAGTAAATTCATAAAATTTCTTCTTTTTTTCAAAATGCACGTATAATTGAATTGTCTTTACCCAATATAAATCCTATGGCATTGTATAGGGATAGTATGCCTCATTGCACTAAGTAAATGCATGTTAAGTAAATGCTGTAATCTGAGTATATTGTCGTCTCTCTTGAAAAAGAGGACACCCAAAAATCTTATTATTGCCAATTTTGGGTACCCAGCTTCTAAACCTGGCTAAGACATTGCTCAGGCTTTCATTCTGTTATATCCAATTTTTGCTGTTATTTTTTACCATAAACCTCTGTTATATTTTCACCCCTCCGCACGCAGATCTTTAGATGTCTCCCCTGGCACCTAAATCCGTATGAATTATTCGCTTCGTACAATATCTCGACCAGTTAGGCCTAGGTATCATGACAATTGAATTTGGTTTCGTAGGAATCCGAGACGTCAGCTCATGGAGTGATAAAATGAGAGAGCCATTCATCAAGCTCTATGGGGAAGAGTACTTCAGGAAACATTGGGGCAACTGGATAGATGCCATAATCCGCTATTACAAAGAACGGAAAGGTATATGGTTAAACTTAAGGACAACCAATATTTCCACAACATCACTTCAGGTTAATCTGTTTAAGTTGTTTCTCATTTAGGTGTTTCATAAATGCAGTTATTTGTGTAAAAATAACCATATTTGCGTAGATAAAGACTTACATGTATATGGTATAGGTAGTTTTAAGCAACCAATAGGCTGACACCTTTATGCTAACAGTAAAACTAACAGTATCAGCTAAAAAAATGCTTTTTGCCTCTTTGAAATGTTAGCAAAACCTAGCAGGGCTCGACGATGACAGTGAATCGCTGGCCCAAGGCCAGTAGAAATTCCCCAAAACAACTCTCGGCCACTAAAAAGAGACTTCAGGACCAGTAAATATTTGGAGACATTCTTGTTAACAAGTTTTCCCCGAAAAAGTCTCCAACTGTTAATAATAAATATATAAGATAAAATATATAAATGTTGGCGGTTAATTCTATGCAATGTTTTTTCTTGTTATGTTAAAAAAATATATAGGACCAGTAAAAATTTTGCAGGGCCAGTAGATCGTATCTGTTACTGGTCCAACAGGGACGGTAAAATTTTGAGTTAGCGTTGAGGCCTGCTTGGGTATTAATATCTCTGTTGCAAACGTAAGATTTGCATAAATGCAGGTATATACATCAATCACAATGTTCTAAACAACACAAGATCTATGATTAATTCCAATGAACAGTGCAAAATTATCCTGATATAGAATGCATGTATCCTCCCCTTGTAGGCTACTGTAAATTCGGAAAAGATTGCGCTAATTTAATTTAAGCGTTTTTTTAGCTTTTAGCCTCGGACGCAAAATTTAAATTCGCAATGATTAGTGCTGCCACTAAGTGTATAGCTTGCAATCCGTGTTGGGACCAATTCGCAAAGTTAAAAACTGCAAAAATCGATTTTCTGTAAATTTGCAAAAAATACTCTTCCCAATCTTTTGTGAATCTTCAGTAATATCACTATCATGGAATCTTTTCTTGAGTTCAGTGCACACTTATTACATTTACACATCCTGGATAACCTTAAGTATAATACAACATCTTCTTGTGTAGAGTGCACGCATATTACATTTACATATCCTGCACAACCTTAACAGTAATCCTCCTGTGTAGAGTGAGCACATATTACATCTCCATATCCTGCATAACCTTTAGGATAATACAACATCTTCTTGTGTATAGAGCACACATATTACATTTACATATCCTGCACAACCTTAACAGTAATCCTCCTGTGTAGAGTGAGCACATATTACATCTCCATATCCTGCATAACCTTTAGGATAATACAACATCTTCTTGTGTAGAGAGCACACATATTGCATTTACATATCCTGCACAACCTTAACAGTAATCCTCCTGTGTAGAGTGAGCACATATTACATCTACATATCCTGCCTAATCTTTAGGATAATACAACATCTTCTTGTGTAGAGTGCACACATATTACATCTACATATCCTGCATAACCTTTAGGATAATACATCTTCTTGTGTAGAGTGAGCACATATTGCATATATATACTGCATAACCTTTCGTATAATATGACATCTCATTATGTAGGGAGCACACTTCTTACACCTACATATCCTGCATAACCTTTAGGACAATATGACATCTCTTTTTGTGTAGGGAACACTCTTATTACACCTACATATCCTGCATAACCTTTAGGACAATATGACATCTCTTTTTGTGTAGGGAGCACACTTATTACACTTACATATCCTGCATAACCTTTAGGACAATATGACATCTCTTTTTGTGTAGGGAACACTCTTATTACACCTACATATCCTGCATAACCTTTAGGACAATATGACATCTCTTTTTGTGTAGGGAGAACTCTTATTACACCTTCATATTCTGCATAACCTTTAGGACAATATGACATCTGTTCTTTTGAAGGGAGCACTCTTATTACACCTACATATCCCGCATAACCTTTAGGACAATATGACATCTCTTCTTGTGTAAGGAGCACACATATTACACCTACATATTCCATATAACTTTTAGGACAATAAGACATCTTCCTGTGTAGAGTGAACACATATTACACCTACATATCCAGCATAACCTTTAGGATAATATGACATCTCTTCTTGTGTAGGGAACACACATATTACACCTACATATTCTGCATAACCTTTATGGTACTATGACATATATGCTTGTGTTGAGTGTACACATATTACACCTACATATCCTGCACAACCTTTTTGGTAATATTTTTTAGTAATGATATTTTTTGGTAATATCTTTATTGTGTAAATGTTGTACAGTAAGATGTCTGATATCTGAAGTCAGTGGCTGAAGTGAGGCATCAGCCATGTACCATTTTTATGACAAAGATAACAAAGCCTCCCTCCCCCTCCCCCATACTAATTTTGAATTTTAAGGTTCAAGGTTCTTGCACAAGACGCCAGAGAAAGAGATCTAGATCTAATTCGTCCGACTCGACTCCGGCAGATTGAGTGACCCGCAAGGATTTCTCACTTGAAATTTGTGAGTTAAATACTAGTGCCTAAGTCCATCTTATTCAGTTCCTGCCATCTTAACACTGCTGCCAAAGCTGGTCTTTCGAGAAGAGTCACAAACGTCCAATGCCTTATGGTGATTTAAAAAAACACATCAATGTGCTTTTAAAACGCAAATGGAAGTCTCAATGGGATGAGGCTGTAAACAACAAACTACATGAGATTCATCCACTGTTAGGTCTTTGGCCAGGAGGTTCTCGAATCATTAGGCGTGAGGAGAGTGTTTTAACAAGAATTCGAATTGGTCACACTCATTTGACTCACTGCTTCCTTTTGAAAGGGGAAGATCATCCACAATGTATAGCCTTTGATTGTTAATTGACTGTCAAACATATTTTATTTGATTGTGTTGATTTTATTGAGTCCAGAAATAGACATTTCAATGTAGATACCTTTAAGGAACTCTTCGAAGAGGTTCCTCAGACAGCATTTTATCTTATTTACATGAGATTGGTCTGTTTTACAGATTATGAAATATTTTAAGAATTTAGTTTCTTTTGAATCACCTTTGTATACACCATTTATAGTCTACCACTGTTCATTGTGTGTGAATATTTTTACTTATTTATTGCTTTGTTATTGTTTTTAACAATAACAAAGGACCATTGTTTTACTGTTTTTATGGCACAAAATGGCCTTTGTGTGCCGATGTGCCTTTAAGCAATCATTCATTCATTCATTAACTTCCAGATATACACCATATTGGCTGATTATAATGCCCAAATAGGGTTTTAAAACCTAAAACAATTTTTGGTGGGTTGTGATGAAGCAGTGGCTGCCATTTTGTTGCTAAATTTAAGCGAACATTGATGGAGTGTATGGTTGGCCCAACAACGGTTGCCATGGTCCTAATGGAAACTATTGGGCTTCTAACAACGAACGTTGTGAAAAGCAGTCCAGTACAACAAACATATTGAGCAATCAGCAGCAAGATTCAGAGTGGAGGTGTCATGAGCAACCTGTAAGCAGGCAATAAATGTATTTCCAAACTTACAAAAAAGATTCATAGTGGAGCCTATAATACTACTTGTGCCCTGTCTGCCCGGTGGGGGCACTCAGGTAAAGAGGGGGGCGCATACGCTCGTTATCAAAATTTAAAAATACCCCTTAAGCACTGATTTCTTGCCATAAAAGCACCCTTATTTTAATAAAAACGCTGACTTTTTCAAGTAAATAAACACCCCTTCTTTTATCAAAACGCTGACATTGGATGAACGGGAACACTTATTTCAACTTTAGATTTTATAATCCTCTGCCTTTTTAGCGGCTGAGCAAGCGGCGGCAACAAACTCGGTAAGCCCAGTCACTTCGGGAGTCACTCGGCGTCAGAGCCGCGTATATTTCGTGGATTGTAAGGGGATTTTCACCCCCCTACTTCGTACCTGGGTACAAAAAAGTACCCTTCTTTTACAAAATCGCGGACATGCGGAGGTCTTATAAGAGACCCCTTCTTCCGCGAAATACGTAACGCGGGTGCGGCCCCCCTCTGTACCTGAGTGCCCCTCCCAGGCCTGTCTGTAATTGCTGTCTGGCCTGATATCCTGCCAAAGTCATCCACATCACACAAGGTAGAGCTGAGTGGGATACAGATGACTGAGGGTTGCTAGATAGCCAGACCCCATTTTCAAACAGGGTATAAAGAATTCATCATCTGCTCTTTTATGGTAAAAAACAAATACATCACATAATCTTTATGAATACGTTTTATTCTTTAAATACAAGAAACAACAGTGAAAACAAGGAATTCCTCTGCCAACAGAGTTGCAGATATTGTAAAAAGAAGTTTTAGGCCACATTTGAAATTTTACAGACCCTTATATGCCTTCTGAATCCACTTCTTACACATTTATGTTCTCAGTTACCAAAATATTGCTGGCCAATGATGATTTCAATTATGCTGGTGTGCTAAATGGTTATATTGTGTTTCAGATTGCTAGAGAATATAACGCTTCTTTTTGTAGAGAGCGCACACCCTGCTTAACCTTTAGGGTATTGAAGCATCTTTTTGAGTTAAGTGAACACATCTCACGCTTACATATTGTGCTGTGAAAAAGGCTAACACGACACATTTCTATGACTCAACTCCTTATGGGTAGAATCGCTCTACATTTGCCTAGATGTCTAGGCAAATGTAGAGTAAGATATTTCAGTCTAAATCACTGTTTGGCATTATCAATCACACTTATTGATTGGCACCCTTAATACTTTCACGATGATAAATGGGTAACACCCTGTTGGAAAGTGGGCTACAGCTCCATCTCCTGGGGTGAAAGAGGGTGGATATCATGCTGTACCTCTATCAGACAGAATGTAACAAATGTATCACCACTTAACTGGCTCTTTCAGTTAATGTTGATATGACCCAGCGGGCACTGTACGTACAATGTACGTACATTGTACGTACATTGTACCAACTGTACGTACAATGTACGTACATTGTACGTACAGTGCCCGCTGGGGAAGTAGGTGGATGCAGAAATTCAGCTTGATTGGAGTATTAAATGTTTCATGATTATAAAATGTTTAAACATCTGCTGAGAAAATATAGTCATTTGTAAATATGAAAACACAGGAAACGGGAATTTACACCAGAAAGAAATCAAAGCAATGTTTAATGGAGCTATAAGCAGTAACCAACAAAATGCCATTCTAAACAAACTTTGTATGGTAACATGTGATGCTATTTAGTGTTCGGGAGAAAACCAAAAATATTGATGAATATCAGCGATGTTCAACAATATCCTAAGTCAAACTCTCTTTGGCGGAAACCCAGAGTGCAACTGATCATGTTCATGGGTAAGAATAATCTCACAAAGTCTCAATTGGATAACCTGAGGCTTACAAAATGGTGAAAATAAAGATTAATGATGAACAACCCAGTGCCATCCGTACAATAATTGTGCAAATACAAAGACAGTGTAATAAGAAATAGAATAGTCAGAGTCAGAGTTTTATTTTTGGTTTGATTTTAATGGTTTTGTCAGACTTTGATGAATCTATATATCGTTAAGAAGAATTTGTACTATCATTTTTTTATTGATGCAATATTTTTGTTGTCTTGATACTAGTATGTGATACTATACCGAGAACCGGTACCAGTACCTAATCACACTTTGTCAAAATGCTTAACTTTACACAATAGGCAGTCATTGAAATTTTGTAATTAAGAGTATTGAGCAAATAAAGCATCTTTACAAGTTTGTCACAATTTTGCTGTCTGCATAAGATTAGAGCACCAAATGTGGTTCAGGTTGTCCATGCTGTGGTTTCCATTCAAAAGCAACAACCCTGACCAACATTATTTACTGATTATTTGTTCTAGGTGATATCTGTATTGATGAGGTGGAGCACATTACCTGTGATACCTTGATTGTTCACGGCCAGAAGGATCCTATTGTTGGCCAGAATAAAGCAGACTTCCTACACAATGCCATCGCCACTTCACGGTGAGTAACGGAAATCAGGATTTTCTCACTCAGACCGTTTATGAATAAACTGATTGTCCTATGAAATATCATTACTTGGATGATCTTCGATCCCAACACAAGCAACAATGAATAAATCCCATCACATTTGTTTGAATTGCATGGATCCATCTTTGCCATGTGGTACATTCGCACTCGTATTATTTGTTTTACACATAATTCAAATTCATTCTCATCTGAAAACTATGGTTTCAACTAGTCTAGGTTGCTTGTAATATCACCAACTAGGGTTGAATACCTTTAAGAATGAAATGATACGTTGTGGTATCGGTACCTATTAAACGGTTTGGTACTTCAACGGTTCGGTTCTTAATTTATTGCATTATTACTTTATATATTTTGTGAATAGTCATGTTTAGTATTCTGGACAATCCTAATAAAAATTAGCTTAACAGTGGTAAGTACCGTTAAGGGTACCTTTAAAGAAAGTAGAAAGTAAAAAGGATACCTATATGTTTGGTTTCCTCAGGGGGATATTTCCATCCAGTATGTGAAGGGCAGCCCTCTAGAAAAAATTGGCCAGAACTTGATCACTTAGTTTGTCCTTTGTGTTGATCATATTTAGCCATTGCTATGTTTCAGTTGACAAGGCCTCAAGGCCTCAAGCATGTGAAAAGACAAACCCTCCAATCAATGTTTAACTCGGGAAATTTCAGAAAGCATGACCAAATGTATCTGTCAAATATTTCACTTGCATACTAGCATTCAAATACAGACAGTATTTATAAAACATGTAAACACCATTTATTGATAATAGGTATTGATTGATATAGGTCTTCATTATTGCTACAAAGCCTATATGGTAGTGTAACCTAGTGACATTATTCAAACTAATTTTTCATTCTGTGCCAACCAAAAATTGCAGTGGTCCTGGACCAATGGTCAGGACTAATAAACTTTGTCAGCCCGGGGTTATGTTTTCTCCTTTTCTCTGCAGGCTGGTGTATTTGCCAGATGGGAAGCATAATCTGCACTTTAAGTATGCCAAGGAGTTCAACAAAATGGTAGAGGACTTCTTGCTAGAAGAGTGAAGTGTCGAGTAACAAGATTGGATGGAAAAATTGTCAACGAGCCTGTAGACTTTTCCTTAAACACCAGTTGTGTGCTAAATATAACTGATCAAGAGGGGATCCTCTGCAGCCTAGTGGTTAAGATGCATAGCTCCCAAACGTGAGTTTGCAGGTTCCAATTTTTGCTTGATGCCCAAATCGGTTGGACTGGTCCCTATATCAGTATGCGTCGATGTGGAGGACTATCTATGATTTTTCTGCAACTAAAAGACCCCTTGGGACTTATCGTGTATAGAGGGGAATTTCTTCCCGGTTCTGGCTTTCTATCTCTTTGCAATATGACCTAGGCTGTTGGCAGCGAGGTAAAAATCCATTCCTTCCTTTCTTCCTTTACAACCAAATAAGCTGTGGTCCTCCTTCAAAAATTGGCTTTTTCATTTTCCAAGCGAGCAGTTACAGTGTTGTATGGCATGTTCAAAACTTTGGGATGTGGCAATCCAGCATTAGCCAGTTCACCTGTATTTGATGTCCACATCTTTTTTGCTGGAATAGTAAAGTGGCAAGTCAACAGAAATGATCAGAAAATGATCAATAATTCAGAAGACGTTACTTAAAGACTAGTACTGTAGTAGGCTTCTGCATATATTGCTATCTTTGCTTTGAAAAAGAAGTATTCATGTCTCAATATGGCACTTCATAAGGTTTATAATGAAGACAAATGGTTGTACCCATCTGATTGTCATACTTGATACATACTCTACATCTTATGGTGCTGAAAAAATGATGTGCAGAGTCAAGAATAGATTAAAAAATAATCAACAAACCTGTAGACAATATTCCTCAAATTTGAGTCAACGAGCCTGTGGACAATATCCCTCAAACATGAGTCGTCTCCTGCGTGGATTGCTATCTTTGCTCAAGAGTAGAGGTACTAAAATTTCAACTCTTAGTGCTTGTAATGAAGGCATACTATCATACTTTTCTTATTGTGAGTCCACATCTCACCTGCTGAAGCATTAATGGGTTAATTAAGTCCACATTATACTCTTCCCTAAGGTCAACCAAGCCTTTCTAGTTTTGCATATTTTGTATGGCAAGCCCTTTGAACATATACTGTAGAACAGGCAAACTTCGCGAGTGCGATTATTTTGCGAATACGCGAACTAGTATCGCACTCGCGAACTTATCGCATGCAATCAATTGGATGCGTAGTTACGCTGTCCTACACTGGAGGTGTTGGCGCGTCCGTCGGTGAATTTCACTCCTACCCAGCGGGCACTGTACGTACAATGTACGTACATTGTACGTACAGTTGGTACAATGTACGTACAGTGCACGCTGGGTAGACGGTCGAGGCTTAAACAAAGAAAATACGTCCAATAACTTCACAAAGCTATAATGATTTGATACATTGGTAACTTATGAATAAGTGTTCAATGTATCATATCATAATTCGCCTACCTACTTGTCCAATTTTAGGATACCTGGGTCAAGTTATGGATTTCTAACGAGAAACAAGATGGCTGCCGCCATTGCTCAATAGAAACTTAAGGGAGACTCGGACGGCTGTTGCGATGGAAACAATTGATCAATTATCAACATACATACATGTGTATGTTGATAATTATCAGAATAATGAATATGATTATGATAAAGAAGTAATGATATTGTTCCTGTCACGAATTGAATATTTGCCAAATTACGGCAAGAGCTTTATTTGCAGTTGACGAGTACGGCAATATACCGGCATAGCGTGATTCTAACTCGAAGCCGGTCCGAGGTTAAAACGAAGAAAAATACATGCAATAACTTAACAAAGTCGTTATAATATGACACATTTGTAACTTATTAATAAGTTACCAAGGTATCATATTATAAATAGCATATTTACCTGTCCATGTTTGTGGAAACCTCTGCCAAGTTATGGCCGCAAGATGGCCACCGAACGTTTGCATTTTTTTGATTACTGTTTCAATAGATGTTCAATATAGAACTCGCTCACTCGCGAAAATAAAGTACACGCGAAAAACCGAAAAATTGGCTTTTCGCGAAATTTTTGTAGCGCGATATATACCTATTCTACAGTATTGATGACAGGGATGAACATGTATATTCCCCCTTTCCCCCCTGTGAATATTGAATACTGTATAACAAGTAATGTTTACGTGTTCTTTATGTTCCCGAATTTACCTAATGGGTTTGAGACGGGAAAAATAAAAACATTATCTTGAATAATTTTTGTTGGTATGGTATTGCAGACGATGTGTCGGAGTCTGAACTACTAGTAGTGTGTGAATTTGTTACGTTATGCATATTTGTTTTTTCGTTATCAAATGGATGTTTAAACTGTATGAACATGAATTTACTTATATATGAATAATTATGAAAAAGATATAAAAACAATAGAAGAAGTACTCAGATCGAGTAGTTAAGTCGTACGTTTAAACAGAGACGTTTATTGAAGGGATATGCGACTACCTAAAATACAGTTGCATGTAGAGAATGGCTAGATTTCAGTAGCAACTGACAGCAGGTCCGCAGCTTAAATAGATACATGCATGCACTGGCTAGACTCACTTCTCAGTCTAGCATGGTTTTGCATACTGTAAACATCTAGGTTCATTGCATACTTAATTTACTTGATTTACTGCATCATGTGATCACTTGGATTAAACTTTAACATATTTTAAGCCCTCATTTAATCCAAACCCAGTATCAAGTGACTGAGATGGCCCCTGCTTAATTAGATGTCTGGCTAAATATTGGATATATTGAGCTAGCTTTATGGAATCAAAGTTGGATGAACTGTAGATTGCTTTGCCATTAAATTTGTGCAGCATTGTTTTGTGGCTTCAAAATAACAGACAATCATCAATTCAGAATAAATGCCAATTGAAAAGATTAGCAGGCCAGCCCGTCATACAATAAGAAACCATAAGTATAGAATTGCACTTGTGAAGTTTGGTCAGGCAGACAGGCACATACATACTAATCCATTCTCCCTGGTTTGGGATAAGATAAGTAATCTGTTATATGAAAAATAACCCTTTAAAAACTGAAAGAATTAAGGTTTAATTGTTTTCTTCCAAGGAAACAATCGTAGATAGTGTAATGAATAGACAGTTACATAATACATACAAATTAGAAACATATTGAGACAATGGAATCTGCAAAAAAAATGGCCGCCACTGAATAACACTGGAGTAATCAGGATTTTCCGGACATGAAAACAGATACTTCTGAATTGTATTTCAGTAACAAAATACCAGGCACATTCATACTATTAGTCATTAGCAGTAAGGCAACTACCTTACTGCTACTGACTAATAGTTGCACCAGCAGCCCTGTTAGAGGCTATTAAAAGCCCAAAATGGCCGCCCCCAGTGTATGCATTCTGTGTCTGTTATGGAGGTGTTAAAGCAGCAATATACTTCTTGTATGAAGGTTGGCACTGGTAGGAACTTGGATTTAAGTAGAGAATACCATAAGAAACTATTTGGGCCCCTGTTTTATTCATGGTGGAATTGTCCTTTAATACATATCTCTTCTAGTGGCATCATTTGTTTCAAGCTTTTAGAATAAAGTATATGGGAGAAAGTATCAAATTAAAGAAGAGCTGTTATGATACATGTACTTTCAACTTGTTACTGCTACAGCATAAAACACTTAAAGTTGCATATTTTTATAATCATAGAGATGATTATTACTGGCCAACACAATTAATTCATCATACAGGTTTATTTACAACACTTACTTAAGCTATGGTCAGGTTCCATCCAAATAATGTATAAATCCATAATAAATCCATAAGTGCATCCTGTAGGTATGAACACCTGTACATCTGAATGCAATTCTGTCATATGATGTCATAACAGCATTGCATTCTGGGAGTTTTCAGGGTATGCCCTGGTTGCAAGAGATGGCACAATTCCTTAAGGACCTTGTTTATAAGTTATGGAGGATTCTACACAAACTATTCAATCTACAAACTTCAAACTCACCATGTGATAAGAATACATTTGAGAGATTTCATTAAAAGTATTTTCATGAGGGAATTTAGTTAAGAAATATTTTATCTATATTTTTTTAAGATCAGGCAGTAGATTTTCTTACTAATCCCACTAATCAAAATCTCTGGTTTAAAGAACTCGCTTGGCCCGATACCGGTACATGTTTGTAGTACTCACTGTGTCCGTCATAAACAGTTTATCAACCTGTCCACAAACCGGTCCGCGTATTGATATCAAGTGCTATTTATGTGCAAAACAATAGAGCCTGCCTTGCCAGCTCAATTGAGCTGGCATATTGCTGGCTTTTTTGTTCTACACATATACATTCAGCCCATGAACGGTCGTCTGCTATAAATGTTCAGGAGCCAAAACGCTTGGTGGCATTAACGCTAAATTTAGTATCAGTGCAGCCGTGTGCGGGCCGGGAAAATAAGAAACGGGAAAAAGTTGAAATCATCATTTTTCGGGAAATAAAGGTCCCGGGAAATATACCAGTTATACAGTAAAGGTTTAAAGGGCCTGCCATATAGTTGAGATATGGAAATCAGTAAAGGTAAGAACTTGTAGACAAATCCTATTATGTACCTTACAATGCTATATTGTGCTTCATGCACGAAGATGGTCACACACATTCGGTTCCCCTTCCCGTGATTGGACAGAGATCAGCTATTGTGGCAGCATGCTAGTGCACCCTTTTGCTAGAACCTAATTTTCTTGTTAGTAGCATTCAATGTAGCTTTAGCTGTAGCTCTTCTTTCTTGCATAAATTACCTGTATTTATTTGTGGCATTTTTCGGAAATTTTCTCAATGCATCTGCCGTGCATGCTTCTACAATGTATGGTACCTCACTAACACTGCATCTAGAAGAAGACAAAGAATGGAATGTTAATGGTACCCTTTAACACTTTCTTTCAAAGAGAATGAAATGAAAAGAATTCTGTGTTTTGACACTTCGTAACAGTCATGTTTTCAATCTGCAATAGTGGAAAATTCCAAAAAATATTTCAAGGAACTTTGTTCAGCTTGTCACATGATATTTTCCTCTCTCATAATCTACTGCTGTGGATTGCCTTTACTCCCAGTGCCACACCTTTCAGGGGAAATACAGGATACAAATGTCTAATTGCAATCCCCAGGTCTGGCTTCTGATCAATAGGAACATCCAAGTCTGGAGCCTGAGCTATGTGTACAGGATATCGACCCAATATACACATGCCACACTGTTTTTTTCTCATTAATGTCTATAAGGGAAGTGGGAAGATTTAAAGGGATATGAGTGGATAATAAACCTCTCACCCGCTGTCATTGCTACTCACTCAAGACCGAAAGAAATTCTCTGGAAAAAAAAAGAATATACCACCTGTATTGTTGTGTTTTTAAAAATGTGTTTCAACTTTGTTGAGTTTTAATGTTTATTAAACTGGGCATGTGAGACGCTCTACTTCTGATCACTGCCTGTCCTGGTCACCATGACAGGCACAGGTGTATTAATCACTGAAAGAAAGCTGTTGATTTTGTTTTGATAGCCATAACATTTTTTCTCCTTGAATATTTTCCTAAATATGTTTCCTTTTAAAATACATGTTAAAAGTTGGCAGATCATTTCAGTTGTCACGGGTATAAATGGGTTGAGAAAAAATGTTAATCCAAAACTCATGATAATTAAGTGTTCCTTTGCTTTGCCTTAGCAAATAGAGTTTTGTAAATAATACCATTCATCAGTTCTTAATCCATACCCCCATTTATATTAATACTTTGTCTGAACCTAAAGCCTATCTCTTGTATTTTTCACGGTGCCATGCATAGCTTTGTTGTTCCAAAAATTACATGGTGTTTTCCTAACTCTTGGCATTGGCTTAATGTAGAAGAGTTCTTTTAGTCAGTCTTGTCCATGGTTACACAGGTACATAACATCAGACAGGATGCAATGACAAAACATGATATTTTCCGGTCTCATAATCTACTGCTGTGGATTGCCTTTACTCCCAGTGCCGCACCTTTCAGGGGAAATACAGGATACAAATGTCTAATTGCAATCCCCAGGTCTGGCTTCTGATCAATAGGAACATCCCAGTCAGGAGCCTGAGCTATGCGTACAGGAAAACAACCCAATATACACATGCCATATTGCATTTTTCTCATTAATATCTATAAAGGAAGTCGGAGGATTCAAAGGGCTATGAGTGGATAATATACCTCTCAGCCTCTGTCAATGCTACTCACTCAAGACAGAAAGTAATTCTCTGGCAAGAGAAAGAATATACCACATGTATTGTTGTTTTTTAAAATGTGTTTCAACTTTGTTGAGTTTTAATGTTTATTCAAACTTTGGAGTTCAATGAGACACATGAATTTCCTTTTGTTTTGATAATTAATGGTCAGTTAGGAGAAAATCCATGTTTTCGCACTATCAGTGTGACTCTTTCATAGTAGGTAAAGGTGACTGTCACAAGACATTGTCTCTCATTTTGCTCAAAGGGGCCTGCTCTGATGGCCGTGTGTTCTAAGGCGCCGCCACTGACTGCACGCTGTCTCTCACCACTACCTGGGTTCGAATCCCGGCCCGGGCATGTGAGAAAGCTGCCAGTGACTTGGAGTTAGGTGGTGGTTTTCGCCGGGTACTCCAGTTTCCCACTACTTACAACTGGCTAGTCACGAATTTGCCACAATATGGCATACATGTGACAAAAAACGAGATTTCAAAACTCATTTGGCTCAATAAAGTCATAATTGGAAATCATTTTCATTCAATATCTCATTGTCATAGTTAACAATACTTCAAAGCATAAATTGGACAGAAATATTACAATTAATCAATAGGGGAAACATAGATCTATCTAGCGAGGTAAATTTCGTAGGGGGATGAGAACTTGAAATTTAATAAAAAAAATATATATATATTTTTGTCCGCCAATGGCACAATTCAGAAAACAAAATGGCAAAACCTACAATCTCATTGTTACCAAAATGTGCCCATAAAACGTGACATGAATATAAATCTCTAAAATTGATACAAAACCTTAACATAGGCCTGTTTCTTAGATTGATTTCTTAATTTTCATATTTTCTGGTTTATACCAACAAAGAGTTGTTAGTTTCTGAACTAGAGCAATGCATATGAGGAGCGAATTTGCTACTCTGGACATTTAGAAGTTAACTCGATCCATTCTATAACAAGTGTAGCGCTTGCCCGGGGGCACTCGGGTACAGAGGGGAGCGCATACGCTCGTTATCAAAATTTTTAAATTCCCCTAAAGCACTGATTTCTGGCCAAAAAAGGACCCTTATTTTGATAAAAACGCTGACCTTTTCCTGTAAATAAACACCCCTTCTTTGATCAAAAGACTGACATAGGGTTAATGGGAACACATATTTTAACTTTAGATTTTATAATCCTCTGCCTGTTTAGCGGCAGCAAGTGGCGGCAGCAAACTCGGAAGCCCAGTCACTTGGGGAGTCACTCAGCGTCAGAGACGGGTATATTTCGTGGATTTTAATGGAATTTTCACCCCCCCCCCCCCCCCCCCCCCATATTTCGTACCTGGGTACAAAAAAGTAACCTTCTTTTACAAAATTGTGTACATGCGGAGGTCTTAAAAAAGACCCCTTTATCCGCAAAATACGTAACGCGGGTGCGGCCCCCCTCTGTTACTTAATAGCTGCACCTTCAGCATGGCGGTTCAAATCTCGACCGAAATCTCGCAATTTCTCATGAATTGGGAAGACTTGGCGCGACCGCCCGCCTCCCTATAGCCAATGGTGCCAGCATTGTTACGAATCCCAGTATTGAAGTCTCTGACTTTCCATAAAACCATATGGCATCAAAATTTTCTTGTTTTAAGGTTTAAAATGTTTTGAAGATTTTTATGAGGATATACACCATCAAGTGATAGATCAACAGAAACCTCTTTTAGAATATAGAATAGATAGCAGAGTGACGTTTTCACAAAGTTATTACATGAAACCGTGAAAATTCAGTATTGAAGGTACGTTAGCATCCTTTCGTTTGTATCAAAGGTCTTAGAGAGGGTGGTTGCTCAGCGACTGACAAGTTACATGACAGATAACAATCTACATGAATACCTTCAATCGGCATATAAACCCGGTCACAGCACAGAGACAGCACTGGTGAAGGTACAGAATGACATTCTCACAAGCATTGACCAGCATGGAATTGTTATAATGATCCTTCTTGACCTAAGTGCAGTATTTGATACCATCGACCATGATGTGCTGTTTTCTAGAATGGAAAGCACTCTGTGTATAACAGGGCCAGCCCTTGAATGGTTCCGTTCATATCTGGGTGACCGTACTCGTCGAGTTCAGATAGATGATTCATTCTCCGCATCAAAGGAAATCCTATGGTCTGTACCACAAGGATCAGTGTTGGGCCCTCTGCTCTTCCTGATTTACCTCCTACCCTTAGGAATACTGATACGAAAGCATGGTCTAGAACTCCATGCTTATGCGGATGATACGCAACTCTACATCTCTATCAAACCTATCAATCAGCGTGTAGTGGACGAAGGTGTAGCTAAGTTGGAAAACTGCCTCACTGACATCTACACATGGATGTCTCAAAATAAACTGAAATTGAATGCAGACAAGACAGAGGTGCTGGTCATGGGTACCCCACAGATGCGGGCGAAAATCTCCACTCCTAGTATTACCGTAAATGGTGTAATAGTACCCGTTCTTAATGAACCCGTCGGTAATCTGGGCGCTGTTTTTGATCCGAACATGAATATGTCTGCACATGTACCAAAAGGTATCAAGTCTGCAAATTACCACCTTAGGAACATTGGGAAAATAAGGAAATTTCTCAATACTGATACAACCAAGAGTGCTATCGTCTCACTGGTGACATCACGCCTTGACTATTGTAATGGACTTCTCTGTGGAATTACTGATGAGCTGCTATGCAGGCTCCAGAAAGTCCAAAACAATGCTGCTAGAGTGGTTAGTGGCTCCAAAAAGTATGATCACATTACACCAGTTCTAAAAGATCTTCACTGGCTGCCCATCAGGAAGAGGATTGAGTTCAAGATTCTGCTTTTGACTTTCAAATGCATGCAAGGATGTGCCCCTCTATACTTGAGGGAACTGTTAGTCAAACAAGCTAATACAAGGACTCTAAGATCAAACACTAAGAACTTATTACAGATACCACTCACTAATCTGAAAAGGTTTGGTGACAGAGCATTCTGTGCCTATGCACCACGCCTTTGGAATGAGCTCCCTGACAACATCAAGGCTGCTGATAGTGTGCAAAACTTCAAGAAACAGCTGAAAACATTGCTATTTCGAAAGGAGTTTAATTGACTATATGGACCATGACAACTGTCCAATGACTCTAAAGCGCTTTTGAACATTATAGGTGGAAAGGGCGCTATATCAAATATCAATTATTATTATTATTATTATTATTATTATTATTATTATTATTATTATTACTTTATCACGACATTTTCACAATGGAAAAAGGTGTGAAAATGTACAAATGTTTTCACGGCATTTTTACAACTTTTTCACGATGTTTGGCGCCAGTAGATTAACGGATCGTAACATTAGCAATTCAGACCCACTCATTAAAGTAGCTGATATTGATTCCATGTTAATATTAATAACTTTACAGTATTTGAATATCATAATTAACAACGGCACCAAAGGAGTCTCCAACTTCTACCGAAATGTACATGGCAGAAATGATACCATAATTGAAGAAGCCTGCGAAAAATGATAACACAATAACATTTCTCTTAGTAGCAATCTCAAAATCTTCTCAACATCATGGTACTCTAAAAGATGACACGTATGCAAAATATATTCAGTACAGGACTCTACACCAAAGGTTTTACACAAACGAAAACATTTTTAAAAAATGACAATAAAAGGAAACCCAATTTGTTTATTATATGTGTAATAAAAAACTGATAGGAATATCCATTTGATAATAGAATGTCGAAAATCTAAGGATTTCTGGAGTAATGTTGAAAAATGGATAATCCACCTGGTTATTACTGAATATGACCTTCCAGAAAATGAAATATTACAGGTTACATAAACAAAGATCGCCTCATTTCAGTAATTTTACTAATTGCAAAAGTCTCAATTTATACAGTCAATATAAAGGACAAAATTCTTAATTTCCTCCACTACAAAAATGTATTAAGACACCAATATATCAATAACAAAGAGGATAAAATAAACGTGAATGCCATCTTCTTCATACAGAATGGTCATAGGTTGTATGGTCACAAACATTCATTAGGTATGTCTTTACCTGTACTAACCCATTACATTTCAGTAAAATCTTCCAACAACTCCATTACTATGGAAAGGAGGTCACATTAACAATACACCACATTGTAAATTTTTTCACCTGTGTAAAACATATACCCTACACTACAGTTTGTATTAGAATGCGATGGCCATAGCTGGCAAGCAAGCAATAAACCAACAAATCTTCAAATTTAAAAAAAAGTATGGATTTTTTTATTAGTTACTAGTCAGCATTTTTTTCCTAATTCTATTTTAGTAATTGAATTCGCGTACAGACCACAACACAAAAATAACCCTCCAAGCAGGTTGTAAGATTTTAGGGGTAGAAAAACAAAAAAAAATGCACAGTGTATTCAAACAGAGCGCTCACCCACGGGTACCATCAGAATTCATGAATTTGGAAAACAGATCAAGACGGAGGGAAATGTATCATATTTTCAATTATTTCCCCTTTCAGAATTAGTCGAAAAATTAGAAAAAGGTGTATTTTCTTACTTCTAGATTGCATAACTTTGGAACTAAGTTATACTGATAGAATTGTGACATCCTTCCCTCCGAGATACCCTCCGCTATTTATATACCAAATTTCAAGCAAATCTGTTTGATACCCAACATGCTTGTTTAGAGTGACCGCGTTTGGTAAAATAGATTATGGAAAAAAGAGCCGAAAAAGTTTACTGTCCGTGCACACTAATAGTAACTGGTAATATTCGCACAAAAGCTGCCCAAGCAACCAAAAATCTAATTTCAAGCACCTATTCTATCCTTATGTTTTCAAGACTATAGTATACAACACAGATTGTCATGAAAATATATATAATCAGTAATTATTTTTTTCAAAAAGGGGGTTAGCCACGGCTTTTTTAAAGGGTGTCTCAGACATATAAGAAAAGCTTTTTTTGTATATGCAGACGAAACAGCTAGCATGGCCGATGATATGAAATGAGTATCAATCTCTTTTAAAGTAATCTCTCCCTATAATTGGGCGACAGACAATACATCATTTCAAAATGCTTTATCAAAGAAGTATGCCTCCATCACACTGAGCCGTTTTTAAAAACGCCACGTATTTCGAACCATCCAAGCCATTAGTATGACATGGGAATAATGTTAAATCGGAGAGAAGACGCTCGCAGAACTCTCAACATTGGGTCAAGGATCCCCAAGCAGTCATCTGATATAGAGACCACGTGGCTGGCATCTTGGACTTATACTGACTTCACAGATTAAGGAGGTAGACAGGGAGGCAGGCAAGAGCCGAATTGGTATATTGGATTATATCCTTATTAGGAAAAAAATATATCCCTGAAAATCAAGGAAAAATATTCAAAAATATACGGCCCTGAAAATTGAGATTTTGTGGCTCTGCCAGAGGAGAATAAATTCTGACCAGATGAAAATATGATAGCCCCCCCCCCCCCCCCCCCCACCTACACCTATGTACCTGCATTATATGGTCCGCCTTTAAGGTCCTTTATTTGGGAGTAGATTTTTAAAAACAAGCACTTGCATGTGAGACAAGCTCAAGAGTTCCTTTTCTGATCCGTTTGTTCATATTTTAAGTAGTATGACATGATAATTCTGATGTCAGTATTTTTATGAAGAGAAGAATGATACGTTTCAGACAATTTGTAGAATAACAAGATATAAGCAATTTATGAGCTTGATGATCCATGACAGCTACGATGGACCAGGTGTGAAAGAGCAAAAAAAATGATTACACATCAGTCTTTTGGGGAGGGTAAATAAAATCTTATGTTTTACCAACACTCCAGAAATAAAACTTTATCAAACTTTATTTCTACGCAATCACACCAGGGGAGGGTAAATAAAACTATTTCACCCTCCCTTTATGGAGTCGAGTGAGGTAAGTAAAACTTATGTTATCCTCCCAGAATAAATTTCACGCTGTGGCTGGTTGCCTGGCCCATTTTCCTGGCTAAGAGAACTATCATCATTGAGAGTCCCAACAATGTATTCTGTGGATGGAGGATGAATAAAGTTGTATTTATCCTAACTCTGATGAGGGAGGGTAAAAAAATATTTACCTCTCTCTGGAGTGGTCAGGTATCTTTTTTACCTCCCTCTATAAAGGGAAGTTAAAAGTTTAAAAAAGTGTTATTTACCATCCTTCTGGAGTGGTCGGTAAAAATATTTTTTATTAACCCTCCCCAAAAAGACTGTCGTGTAAAAAAGTTTTTTTTATTTGCTCTTTCACACCTGGTCCATCGTAGACTAGACCGCCACACCTTCTAATGAGAAAATCGTTGTTATTGTCGGGGGCGCTGCAATCGTCCCGCGATAGTTCTGCTTGAGATTCGACTCCGGTATACCGGTTAGACTGGTTGCAGTCTTCATGTCCACTTCCACACGCTCTTGAAAGTGCCCCGTCTTACAACGGGAGCTCTTTGTTGACTTAACCAGATCCAGTCTATAGTCGATGACCCGGATTCAAATAGAACACAATCCACAATAAGCATGGCTGCTGTCCTTGGTCTAAGAAGGTGTCTGTCTGCGGCAAATGTCAGCATAGTTGGGAATGTCTTCCGTGGGGCTTTATCCTTGAAGTGCTATGTTGGAACAAGTATCGCAAGGTTTGTCTGTATTATATGAAACGTGCTATGGTCATTGGTCTGAGGGGTTATTCCACGAAAGATGAATGTCAGACATGTTAATCATCTTAATGTTTGTTTACTTGACTCTTGAGTCTTTACTCTTCAGAGCTCAGTTCAGGAGTTCGTTAGGCCGGTCTTGAACATAAAGGAAGATACCTTACCAGGGATATGCAATGGTAGGGGGGGGGGGCGATTACAATCATACATGACAGGATATGGTCACAGAGAACTTTTTAAAGTCACTTGTTACAACTTTCAACCCTCAAGAGCATGCTAAAATTCCGATATTAAGCTGCACGCCAGAGTATCGTATACTTCCTAAACTAAATATACCACTTTCTTGTAGCCATTTCCATGAAAACCGCTTTTATACTCAATTTTCTGCTGCAAGTGGAAATCTGTATGGCTGTCACATCTAGCGTCAACACTCCATCCTACACTGCTACTCGCTGGCTGCATTTGACCCATATAGATAAGGAACTGCACGCCAGTGCCGGCCAGGTGGGTAGCGTTCTCTAGGGAGTGTGGATGACAGGAAGCATTGCTGTATCACAGTGTGGCCACACCCCCAACCGTCCGGGCCACCACGGTACCGTGGTGGCCAGTACGGTTGGTACTGTGGCCATATCCTGTAATGTATCAGGCACAGTGAATGCATACCTCTCTTGGAAGTGTAGCTAATGCTGCATGCAGGTTATAAATAGATCTCTCTGACTCTGTAGGGACCGCAGACCAAAATTTTAGCATTATCCGATCCAATCAAATGAGGTATCATCTGAAAGCACATCATGTCCGATTTGCAAAAATGTAATCACTTTTTGTTCTAGGATAAAAATTAAGCATTCTAGAGCACTTTGAAGAGGTCAAGGTTAGGGCCCTAAAATTTGCATTTTTGTGGAAACACCAAAAAAAGCGTCCTGCTAGTGCCCTGAATACAATATACCTTATTTCATCACCATGAATAGTTTTATTTACCCTATGGGGGTTATTGAAGCTGCATAAAAAGTTTAAAGTCTCAAGTTAAATTTTACGACCCTGTACTGCTACCCTAAAAACCATATCCTGTCACAAAAATTGGAAAAAAATGCTAGTTTTAGTAGAAAAATCATATTTAAATTTGTTCCAGTCATTCAATCTTAAAAAACAATATATCAAATGAAAGCCCTTAGTTCCTGGATTCCAAGAATGTAAGTTGTATGCTCCTGTCCCAATGAATATGGGAACAGGGTCGATTCGAAGAGGTGGGGTTGGTGGTTAAAAAGTCCTGATTTTGTAAATATCCCTTCTCCAAATAGTACCCACAAGAAGGAACAGGGCAAATAACCATTTGAAATACATATACAAGGGTTATATTATCACTCCTGATACAAAACACATAATAAACCCAAATGTCCTTACTTGACCTTGGATGACCTTGAAAAAATGCCAAAATAGGACAAAATAGCACAAATGGTAATATATTTGTTACTAATTTTTATACTATAACAATATTATGCCACAAGGTAAGCAACAGGGATAGAAAACACATAAAAAACCCAAATGACTTTGCTTGACCTTGGATGACCTTGAAATACACTTAGAATATATCTTATTCTATGCATGCCCCTCTATCAATGATATTTAATCCTCAATACCGTATTAATATGAACAATCTGCTCTCATTTGTTCTGGAGATATATAATTCGGAATGCATTTGCAAAATAATTGATAAAAAAGTACAACAATAAAAAAATATTTTGAAGGTCAAAGACAACATGTATTTTCTCTTCTATCGGCAAATATGAACACCCAACAAAGATAACAATGTTGATTTTCAAAGGTCTTAAAAGGCAATCTTGGTATCTGCTTCCATTGCAATTAAATGTACAATTTCCAAAATCCAAGATGGCCACTAGGGGTCCCCAACATGGTGTTTCAAGGTCAAATGCAATTTTTTCTAAATTGGACATTACATGTACATTTGTAATTAGAAAACAAATCATGTCTGGGCCTGATATCTAAATATTAATATGGTTTTTATATTCGTAGGGGTGCTGCTCTCTTCATCAATAAGGCAAATATGTATTTTCATACCCGTTGTTAGGTCAAAATGTGCCTTTTCTGGGGAGACTTTCGTGAAAATATATCCTATAGCATTACATTCAAGATAAAAAGGGGAATAGTTATCATTGTCATGTTTTCATGGGGCAATTACTTTGACGAAATATCTGATGAGATGAAAATAAGGAGTACAAGGTCATTTCAAATTTCATATGTTTCGAATCTCTGCAAGCTATTTGGTGGGCAAAATTCATAAACATAAAGTTGTGGCTATGCACTTCAAACATATTAGGCCAATTAAAACATTTGTCCTTTCAAGTTCGCTATATACCAATATCAACATATTTAGATCCTGGCAATTATAGTAGCTTTTCAAGTAAAAAATGTCAATCATTTCAATGGCAAACAAGCCCACCTGCCTAAAAGTAGCAAAATTTTACTATGAAAGGAGATACATTTTAAGAATAGCAATGTTCAGGTAAGATTGATTTCCAGTAGCCACCTTTAGTATGATTAGGGCCATGAAAACCAATAACCATGCAACAATTTTATTCCAGCATTTCCTAATAGTATACCTAATAATGTCGTAGAATGAATACGTCAATCCTAAGAGTTTCTCTGATCAATCATAACTTCATGTTAAACCTTGCTATAGTAGGCTAATTTGGGATCAAAACGTGTAAAACAGTACTCCACTAACTAGGGAAATTGATCATAAGCCTTGAATCTATTTGATACATACACCTACACACTAAATTCAAAGGTCCGTACTAATTGATTGGGAATGAAAGGGTTAAGTGAGTGACATCAACACAGCACAGACCAATCAAGAGCGCCTAACAAAAAGAGACATGAAAACTTTGGCTATGGTCTATCTAACGTTTTGTGTATAATATATATCAATGGATAGCTTTTTCTAAGGTAGTTTTTCCCAAAGAGAGCGTATTTGAACTCCGATTTTCGATTCAACCCACCCAAAGTTCGATCAAATTTTCACGTGTAGTAAATAAATAGTAAACAGTCTTGTAGTAGCGTATTTATACGAAATACGCTCGGTTCAGACTCTTTACTTCAAAATAAATCTAGTGTGACTACTCAATTCGAAGTAGTTCGAACGCTAGACCATAGCCGAAAGTAGGTCCTCTGCGGGGACATGTTTTTCGCCGCTCTCAACAACAGTACACCCAGCGCCGCGTATCGGCCGCTACTCTCTGGCAGAATACACCTCTTCGAGCGGTTCTTGTCAATATCCAGGCTGTGAGGTGTGTCAAGGCTGTTAAGCGAGACCTGCTGGTTGCGTATCTGGTGATCAACATTTGTGCTGCCCTTCGGGGTTTGTGAGCTGTAACTTAACTTGTTCTACATGTACTATATTTTCTATCTGCCCTACAATTTTGCTACCCTTAATTTCAAATGCTCGTGGAAGCATTGACTTAAATTTGCACATATTCAGGAGGGCAAGTAATTATAGATTTTAGCTAATTTCACAAGCTGCACAATTCCTTTACTTACCGCCTGCTTGAGCGAAGTGTAATTTTGTTAATCACACTGATAAGAAACGCCCCCATGCCTGCCTCAGCCAATCACGTCTGCTCTCGTGCAATCTCGAGAGCAGATGTAAACAAGAAAAAATGGTGGATCACTTGTATCTGCAAGATTTACGGGGTGGCCCACATTTCATGTAATGGTGACCGAGGGTTGCCGAGATTCCCCACTAGTTATGGTGGCCCATATTCCTAGGGTGGCTGATATTTCAGAGAATTTACAGTAATTAGCAACACGTTACAGTGCTGAAAACAGTTTGCTAAGCTTTGGGGGTCAAACGGTCCATCAAAATGAATATTTTAGTGGTCCACCAGAAAAGTTAGCGGCCCTTATATCACTTCGATAACCAAAATGGTAGCCAACAGCCATTTCATAACTGAACATACATGATTAATTGTGCTAAATTTATGAATTTATGAATTGTGACAGTTATAATCTAATGTAGAATAAATGTGAAACTGGATGTGATGCTTACTAAATTAATGTGGTCAGAATATTTAGTAGACTCTCTGGGCAAGTAAACGTATAGTTTTACTAGCCCATTCAAATTTTTGGTAGAAACGGACCGGTGGGCTACCGTCTATTTTCACCACTGAAGCAAAATGAAGGCAGCCTGACCTTAGTGAACTGCTTTCTGTGTATCACTTGATGTATGGTATAAGTAACAATAATAATGATGATAGTAATGATAATATTAATAATAATAATACTAATAATAATAATAATAATAATGATAATAATAATAATAATACAGGTGAACTTTGATATGACGGACCACTGTACGACGGACTTTCGACTATGACGGACAAGATGCTTGGTCCCAGTCCCATGCATATTAAGTGTTTGTCATATGTATATGATGGATTTTGCATATGACGGACCAATTTTCCTGGTCACCAGGAAAATTGGTCCGTCATATGCAAAATCCATCAGGTCCCATTGAGTCTGTCATATCCAAGTTCACCTGTAGTAATAATAATGATAATAATAATACAGGTGAACTTGGATATGACAGACTCAATGGGACCAGGAAAATTGGTCCGTCATATGCAAAATCCGTCGTATACATATGGCGAATACTTGATACGCATCTGACTGGGACCAAGCATATCATCCGTCATATGCAAAAATCCGTCGTACAGTGGTCTGTAGGGGTCCATACCTTTAAAATTATACGGTATGGTACGGTTCCGGTATTTTTTATACGGTTCCGGTATTCTAACGGTACCGATACTGGTTACTTTCTTTACTGGTCGATGTTCTCAATTTCGATTCTGTTGCGCGCGTTAGTGCTTGGAAAAGTGTGGTGGGGGCTGGACTAGCAGCATGTAAAATACATAGCGTGGCCCTCTCCACACTTTTCCAAGTACTACCGCGCGCGTTAGTATCTACCGTAGTGCAGTTTCAATGGCGGCTGGCACTGGATGACTCGATCGCGAATTCGCGATGTATTTTCCCGCCGATCCCGAGTCTCTGCACTCTTTTCCGCCTTGCCTGCTATATCAGCAGCGAGGCGGCTTAGTCATAGTACCGGTAAAAAAATACCGGCTTCTAATTATACGGTTTTTTACTGGTATTTTCGGGCGGAGTATCGGTACCCTCACGGTACGGCGGTACCGGTGTGGACCCCTAGTGGTCTGTCATATCCAAGTTCACCTGTATAATGATAATAGTCATAATAATGATAATAATAATATAGTAATAATAATAATGATAATGATAATACTTATATAATAATGATATTAATAATATTTATAGTGATGAAAATAATAATGATAATAATAATAATGATGATAATAATAATAATAATAATAATAATAATAATAATAATAATAATAATAATAATGATATTAATAATAATGATAATAATAATAATGATATTAATAATAATGATATTAATAATAATGATAATAATAATAATTACAATGATGATAATAATAATATTAATAATCGTCGGCAGCAACGGGAGCAGTACAGTTTTTGAGGGCAGCGGTTCCCGCCGCGGGAAGATTCGGATCGCTCACTTGAGTGATCCAAGTGGGTAACGGCCATGGAAGGGCAGAAGAAACTTTAGGGTAGGGATATTTTTGAATAAAAACTTGTGAGGGTATAGGGTTACAGGAAACAAACAACTTTTTGATAGGCCTTGCATAAAACTCACAATCAGCTTCACACATCAAAGGTATTTTGTTACATTAGGTCTGTATACTCCCTGATTGCGTGTACTGCAGATCTTCTACACTTGACATTTCTGTTTTTTAAATGAATGATTATTTTTCTTTTCAGACAGCCCTCACTGCTTACAATATCTGCTTTAAAAAGAATACACCAAAGACAATACAGGTAACTTGTTAATACTTTTGTATGTATATTAGCCCCTGTATTTAGTGGAAGATTAAACATTATGATCAGATGTTTCCATGAAGAAAAATCCAACATATGAAGATAATAGAAAATAATATTTATAATATAGTAAAAAAAATTGTGAAGTTAGAAATATTGTTAAGATATTGTATTGTTAATAATCTTGTGTCGTACTGTGAAAATTTGCCAAACCCTAGCCTCCATAGAAAAAAAATTCAAAAACTGGATAGGGGTTAAATACTATGTGACATGCACAACAAGTACCAACATTACTGCTCAGACACTTGCCATGGTAGTTAAAAAGAAACGTTGTCAGTCAAGTAGAAATTACTTGACCTTCATTGCAAGTTGAAATTCAAAATGTCTCTGATTAAAATTTAAATGATTAAATATCTGAAATTTTGAATTGAGAATTACATTTTTGCCAGTGAGTACACTTTTCTAGTATCAACTTGGTATCTTTGCAAGACAATTCCAAAATATATGTCACTACCTGCATCAATTAACATGAAATGGGGAGAGTGTGAGAAAAGCAAATTCAGCGATCAATTTCTGATTTATCTTTTTTGCATAATTATGAATTTTTGATGTGTTTGAATTGCAGTGAGGTGATCTCAACCAAAGTGGAAGTGAACGGAAACTTACTCAACTATGACCGTGCAGGAAATGGAGAGAATGTCATTTTGTTATTGCCAGGAGCTTTGGGTAGGTACCATTATTAAGACCTTTTCCATTGCCTTAACCATACCTTTTGGCCAAAGAAAAAGTTGTTTGTTGTTTCATGTAGAGGTCTGAAAAGTAGGAAGGTATATTTTTTTAATAATTTTTTCCAAAGATTTTGTGTTTCATGCATGTTTTATGTTGATTGGGAGTTGGAAGGGTGAAAAAAACTTTTTTTGAGAGAAAAAATTGTTAGAGGTTGGTTACAGGGCACAAACAACTTTTTAGGCCTTATCATAGAATGGCCCTACCATGAACGCTCTCCTTTTATTTAAGTTCATTTGTAGACCGTATGGAGCAATATCAAGTTCAATTATGTAGTAATGAATAAAAGTAGATTAATATTCAGTGAGACCTTCTGAGGTTCTTACTGAATATTAATCAGCATTTTTTTTTCCGAGCGAAGTCCTGAGCTCGGAATTACATTGCCGCATCTGCTATAGTCGCCGCCATTTTAAAATCGTGAGATCTCTTAGCAAGCGCACCTAGCGTGTGCGTGAATATTAAATAGAGGTCGCCGCTAGACCATTCGTGCCGTAATGTAACAATTGATTCCTTTAAATTGCATAAATTGTATCAAAAAACCGTTTTGACCGCATGACCAGGCAACAAATAGCGCTCTCTATCGGCGGACTATGGCACAAAAATGACGTCATCAAATCCAACCAAATGACGATTGGCGACATCTACGGGAAAATATCGACACTAGCACCAGTCATGCTGATACACTGCAAAAATGAATTACTGGTCTTTCCGTGGAGCAATTTCAATGCGGTTCACGTTGTTAGAACCGCCACAATTAATTCTACTTGTCTCTTAATTCAATTTGAAATTTGTTGCGAAATGACGATTTTGCAACAGGTTGAAATCGGTGTAATTTCATGCCATATTTTCGGCCAATCGCTACTCCTACTGTGTGGTGTTCAGTTTGCACAAATATAAAGCTTATCATGGAGCTTCCGATATGTTTTCGCGAAGAGCAAGTAAAGAATGACATCACGGATGTCAAATTCGTAATTTTTTAACTGCATTTGAAGGGGAATGCCAGCGGGGGATCTTGGATTTCACAGGAGGGGTGCATGTGTGCAATTTGGACCTTTCATTTGACGTAATCCCAGACCATATAAAGGATTGCTCCTTAAAAGGAGGAGCTGGTCTACTTCAATTGGCAATATCTCTTGATCCAAGTGTGCTACAGAGTTAAAATTCCTATTTTTGGAAAGCTGGAATTTTCCGTCAGCTTTTTAACTCATTGATCTCATTTTATTAAATTTGCCCATTGCCAACAATGACGATCTCGCGTGTTTCTACTGTTGGCAATGGGCAAATTTTACCATTTACTATAGTCGGTCTGACTCAAGTTTGGCAATCACTTTTGCCACTTTTTGTGACAAAACGTTCGAGTTTTCCATCCAAACTTGGCAAACATGTTAGGAGCACTACTACGTGTATGTATAAACAAATTTTTTGTCTCAACTCCGCAAAATGTTGATTTTCCTCATTAGGTCCCATTCTAAAATGTGTCCATTGCCAACAATACGATCTTGCGTGTTTGTATTGTGCGCAACAGACAAACACATGATATCGTAGTGTCGGCAATGTGCACATTTTACAATAGAAACTAATGAGCAAAATCAACATTTTGCGGAGCTGAGACAAAAAGTATGTTTGTACATACACGTAGTAGTGCTCCAAAAAGTTTGCCAAGTTTGGATGGCTAACTTGAAGGTTTTGTCACAAATAAGTGGTAAAAGTGATTGCCAAACTCGAGTCAGACAGACTATAATGAGCAAAATCAACATTTTGCATATTTGAGACAAAAAGTATGTTTATACACGCAGTAGTGCCGCAAAGAGGTTTGCCAAGTTTGGAAGGCAAAAAACGAACTTTTTGTGGGAAAAAAAGAGGAAAAAGCGGTTATCCAACTCAAGTCAGACAGACTAGGGGGATACTCCGGGTGAACCCTCCCCCCTGGATCCACCTATAAATGCGGAAATATCATCGAGCTGCGCAAGCATTTAAAGCTTTGAAATTGTGAAAATCATGAAATCCGAATCTATGCGCACTCTTCCTTGCCATGGCAATATCATACAAAGAAAAGTAAAAGTATTTAGTAAAGCTGCCGCTCGGCCTTTGCGCTTTTGGGAAGCGCGAATTATTAGGTTATTTATCTGATGTTATATACCTTCAACCATCTTGAAATATTACCTGGTTCCATGAGCATTGAGACATAACCTACAAGATATTCTAGTTTGTAGACCTGCCAATAGATGACGCCACCTGACGGAAGTGTGCATTGCTACATGGGTAGACGTGGCAGGTTTTTGACTTTCATTGAGGTATACATGTACCTAAGTGATGATTTCAGTCCATAACTTAATTTCCTAATAGTAAATGAAAATAAAATGATATTGGTTGGTCTCAACATGTTTGGCAACTAGTGTTAGTCCTGCTATAACCACTAATTCATTGATGCTCGGAGGTTGCTTTGGTTAGCGTTGTTTGGATCGATTTATTTTGGACAAAAGCTTGAATAAATCCAAATAATATTTGCAGGAGTCATAGGCTGGAATCTAATAGACATTTCTCCTCTAAATATTTTCCAAGAATAAGTCGGTCTTAAAGATATCATCAAAAACAGCCAAGTCCTTTTTGAGCACTAAACATGTATAGATGGATAATGAAGATAATTCATTACCTTAAATTCTCAGTAATATGGGACACTTTTTGATAATTATAATTTTTATGGGTTCAGGGTGGTCCATGTTTTCTGAAAATACCTTGATGTTGTATCAGCGAGATTTACAGCTAGGTCCTTATTTTCAGAAATGGCAACTGGCGATAGATGAAGGGTTGCCCAGCTTTCCCAATGATTATTTTGCAAAATAATTATAGTGTCCCAATTTCCTAGGGGGGTCTAAATGTCTTAAAATTTACGATACTGTATTTTGTCCAGGCTCCTCGATGACAGACTTCAAGCCTCAGCTTGAGGGTATCAATCGCGATAAGTTCACGATGATCGCCTGGGACCCGCCCGGCTATGGGAAGAGCATCCCTCCAGAGAGAACGTGGCCCCTGGATTTCTTCAGGAGAGATGCAGATGCTGCCGCTTCCCTCATGAAGGTGAGTAATTACTGTTATCGATGCCGCGCATATCTTGTTTCTTGATTTCAGATACTGTATACTGAGTTAATTTTGCACATATAAAGAAATGGGCTCGGCAGCCAGCTGCCTTTGATGTGCAGTTTAATTTTTGCGTATGTGTGTTGAATGACTAGCTTTCATGTCATCGTTATGTATGATACTAGAATAGACAGCGGATGTGCAAATAATGGTGCGCAGTTTAATAAATGTGGACTTCATGGGGTGTGCAATGTATGCATTAATTAAGCTGCCTCAATATTAACACTACAGTAACGGAAGGATTTTTCTTGCACTATACATGTACACTGTGTAAGCAAATTCATCCAATAATTCATTAATTGCCTTCTTGGGCTAGCTTATTTCAATTATTTGATCACCTTTGGCCACTGGGTTGTCATCTCATTTCTATGCCGACCAATTGATCCAAAATTCATCTGCAAATATGTCTGTTGCCAAGTGCAGGTGATTGGTTATAAGACATATTCTATTACAGTAGCATACAGGTCTACATTAGTTGTGTGTGAATGTATGTTTGTTGATATAAGAAGTATTTGTTGATGGGTTTGAGTGGTGGGGATATAACTGCTCCAGGGCTCAACATTAAGAAAAAAACTTCATAAGCCCAGCAGGACTAGTTACCGAAAATTTTACTAGCCCTGAAATATTTTTGCTAGCCCTGATATTAATGACAACTCTTCTCAAACAGTGACCTCTGTTGATATCATAGCCTCTGTTGATAACATGAAAAGAATACAGTGTATTGTGGTAAATTGAGGTAAATTATCATTCAGGTATGCAGAGCCAAAGGTGTGCTTCCTAATTTTTAAGCGCTGATATTCTAATTCTATCTAGTCCCTCAGGGTATTCAATAACTAGCCCGGGGCTAGCCTTAACGTCGAACCCTGTGCTCTGACCATGGCATGTGACTATTACAATAGCATACAGATATTAGTTGTCTGTGAATGTATGTCTTTTGCTATTTGCAGGTGATTGGCTATGAGAAGGAAGTATTTGTTTGACTATTACAAAAGCATATACAGCCATTAGATATGTGTTAATGTATGTCTGTCGCTATTTGTAGGTGATAGGCTTTGAGAAGTATTCGTTGATGGGTTGGAGTGATGGTGGTATAACTGGTCTGATCATGGCCTGTAACTACCATGATAGCATCCAGAAGTTGGTTGTATGGGGAGGAAATGCTTTCATCACAGATGAGGATATCGAAATGTACGAAAGTAAGTCAGGCTTCGCCAATAATAGCCCTTTTAGTCCTTTTATTTGTCATGAATTTGCTCGGGTCCTGAGTAGTTTAATGTAAGGCCTGTTGGCCATCAGGTGTAGGCTTTCCATTGAGATCGAGTTAGATTATCCTTAGGTTTAATTCTGTTAAATCCAATTTTTGAAGTGAATTAATTACACCTATAATTTCAGTAATATCTTTACCCTTTTTTCATGTCGCTAGGTTGTTTCATGGTTGCATCTGCAACTTCCCCATTCGTGCCAAAGTCGCTGACTTAGAAACCTAGTTATTCCTCTGGAGTCAATTTTTGTATTTTTTTTGTACTTGCTTTTTTCACTGTGCAAGGAATAATTGATCTAATGACTTATATTTTATCAAATATATAAAACAGCAGGTTTATATCATATATTTAATGCTTATGATGTCTAGTGTGCAAAAAGGGTGTGTACACCTTTATTTGCGATATCTGTCAAATGAAGCATCATTTGGGAACATTTTTTGAAGGCTTCATGATAATTTTGTTTTGTCTTGTAGGAGTCCGAGACATCAGCTCATGGAGTGATAGAATGAGAGAGCCTTTCATCAAGCTGTATGGGGAAGAGTACTTCAAGCAACAGTGGGGCAGCTGGATTGATGCCATTAGCCGCTACTATAAAGAACGAAAAGGTAAAACGTCCATCCAATACCCTATCCCTACACACATACACAACGAGAAAGGTTAAGAAGTGTGATATTATTACCCATCAGAAATTGCAAAACTGAAAGACATATGCTTCCAATATGAGGGATATTCTCTAGCTATTTGTCACATGCAAAGACTAAGAATACAGTTAAATGAATTGCATTCATTCAAATATAGAAATTGACCTATTGAAAAGTTCTACCAGAAGTTTTTTTCCACCCCTGGTATGGAATTATCAACTGTAATGTAATGTGATAATCTGGCAGTCAGAAAAAAGCAGAAAGGGTGTTCATATTTTGCCTTTAAAATTATTCCTTATCCTAAAGCAAAACTATCAGAAAATTAAGATAAGGCCTAAAAAAAAAGTTGTTTGTTTCCTGTAACCCTACCCTAACAAGTTGTTATTCAAAAAAATCCCTACCCTAATGTTTTTTCCACCCTCCCAACTCCCAATCAATGTAATACATGCATAAAACACACATTTTTGACCAAAAAAATAATTCAAATTCTTTTTTTTACCGACCTACCTACCCTCATTTTTTTAAGACCGTTACAGGAAACAAACACTTTCTTTTTTAGGCCTAACTGTGAAATCACCAAACATTCCTTTTATTGCAAGTAGAAGTGACATTACAGCTTTAGAACACTTTTCAAAAAATCAACCAATAGCCAGTCTACTTATTTCATTTTTAAGCCTCATGTATTGGAAAACTAATGAGAAAAAGCTACATTTTTTGAAAAAAAACTGACTTCCTCACACCTGGTAACTATCCAGGAAATCATTAGATTGAGAAAAAAAATAGATGTAATAGTTATTAAGCCATTCATGCATGTATGTACCAGCCAAAACCGCCTCACAATTTTGGTGCTATCTCTCTAGAAAAAAGCAATATTTAGGAAATATTTGTTGGAGAATTGTTGTTCATTATATCTACATCTCTCTTTAAATTATCTTGTGAATTCATGCTTCATTCCAAAGTTATTTTCATAAGTTTGAAAGGTCCAGACAACACTGGTCAAGTAAATCTCCAGCCATAAGGAGGTTAAGTGGAGAGGTGATAGCTAGAGCTGCACTCACCACTCACAAACTCGAGTGGCTCGAGCCCTGGGGCAAACTCGCCGAGCTCGAGCTGAAGTGTTCAAATCGTGAGCTCGTCTATGTTGGGAACACAAACGTAACACAGAGCACCTAACACACATTATAAACATACATAACTGCTTATCGCGGTCATGTCTTCTTTACAATCTCCAATGTATACATTCAAGCGATGTTGAGTGTTATTCTGACCTTTGTACCTAGTCAGCATGTTTTAATATTAAATAAACATGGCAATGTTAATAAATCTTCGACAATAAATATTTATTTCTTAATAGCTGGGGTGGAAAATAATTATTCTTTTGGAAAATCGGAACGTCAGTGAGCTCATGAGCTCACGAGTCAAACGGGTGGTGAGCTCATGAGTTGATCTCCCTTCGTGAGTGCAGCTCTAGTGATTGCATGACTAGATTTGTCGAGGAAGGAATATTTTGACGAATGGCGCACACGTGGTTGGTGTGAAATTTTGTCAATTGTGTTGAAAAACATTAGTTCCCGAAACAACTTCAGTAAAATCTATTTAAGTTGTTTCTCATTTCCATGCTTCATAAGTGCAGTGACCGGGGTAAAGAAATGTGTGTTTTGCATAGATAAATAGTTGTATATAAAGTAGTTAAGGACAACCAATATTTCCTTAACACCACTTCAGGTTAAGCTGCTTAATTTGCTTCTCATTTAGGGCGAGCCATCTTTCGTTCATAAGTTTAGTTCATGTCAGGTCGTAAGATAATATCACTAATATGACAGTTGGAAAGAACTGGTTAAAAAGCTGGTGAAAACTTCCTTATCCTTGTTTGAAAGTTGGATACAGCATGATATCTACCCTGAAATCATGGGCATCCAACTCGGCTCCGCCCCTTGGTATACTGATGACTGAGGAAGGGTATCATGCTGTACCCCGCTTTCAAACAGGTTGTAACTAATATTCTTACTTTGAGTGCACACATATTACACCCACATGTCCTGCAAAACCTTTAGAGTAATATGGCACCTTTTGTAGTTTAGGGAACACATTTTGCTGTGCATATAGGGCAATATGAGACATTTCTATGACTCAAAGTAGTAAAGAATCACTGTATGAAATTACCAATCACACTTTGTCAAAATGCTTTACTTTACCCAAATTGCAGACATTGAAACATTACAAATAAGAGTATTGAGCAAATGAGTCATCTTTTCAAGTTTGTCACAATTTCTCTGCCTGCATATAAGATTAGAGCACCAAATGTGGTTTAGGTCATCTATGCTGTGGTTTCCCTTTAATCCTTCTAATACTAAGGCTAATTGAGTTCAAAATTCAAGGATGCACATAATTATGAAAACCATCTAAACCCTGTCATGTTAGTATTCATGAGACAGCTCTCACTGTCAGAGTACTTTCAGATGAATACCCACATGCCACGGTTTCAGGCATCTTTTAGCTTTTTTTGCATCGTTTTGTATTGTTAACCCTTTCCAATGCTCAGGCCACTTTTGACCAAAGCACAAGGATGCAACTATTTTTGAATACCATCCTGTCATGTTGGTATTCGTTGGAAAGCTCTCTCAGAGTAATCTCAGATGAGTACCCATTTGCAAGGGTTCCAGTCATTTTTCATGTTTTTTGCATCATTTCATAATGCCAGAATTAGCCACCAGCAGCATAAGGGTTAATGGTTAAAATGCAACAACCCTGACCAACAGCTTTTGAATACTGCGATTATTTGTTGCAGGTGATATCTGTATTGATGAGGTCGAGCACATCACCTGTGATACCTTGATTGTCCACGGCCAGAAGGATGCGATGGTCGGCCAGAACCACGCAGACTTCCTACACAACGCCATCGCCACTTCACGGTGAGTGACGGAAATCAGAACTTTCTCACTCAGGGTGGTTATGAAAACCTTAGATGAATAAAAGCAAGTGGATATGAAACCAGCTGGCCAACCTTAAAAGGCTGGCTGCAGTGAATAGCAGCAAAGTCATGTTCTGGGTGTGTTAGTGCACAAGTTTCTCTGTAATGCGAACGATACGAGAGCCCTCATTGGTTTTTGTCTCCTAGTGACGTCACATTAAGGCCAGATTTGAGAGCCCTGGCAAAGCCCGGTCTTCACTATAGCACATATAGTAATTGGTCTCTCGCTACATATCCATTCTTTTATTCATCTAAGTGAAAACAGATTGTCCAATGCAATATCAGTACTTTGAGGATCTCCTACCACATTAAAGGCTATCTATATACTGTAAAACTGGTAATGATTGCGTGATTTTAATTATTGCGTTTTAATGCGAATGCATGAGGACGCAATAATTAAAACACGCATAAATCTGTCCCTTCTGTTTCAGATATCTGACGTCTGGTCTGATTCGCATTAATTAAAACACGCATAAAAGAGAAAATGAAAAAAACGCAATATTTACTACACGCAAACATTACCAGTTTTACAGTATTTGGTCTATTTCAGGAAATATTTCCAACCAGTATATTAACGGTAGCCCTCGAGGAAAACTACTCAGAACTCCATCATTTTCTTTTTACTTTAATGTAATCAATTCACGATTGTGCACTTGATTTTTATTCACATAACCATGTACATATAAAAACAGTATCACATTTTTCAATGATTTATCGGAAGAAGTATGTATACACATATTACAGCAAAAGTGAAAAACTTTCATGAAATTCATCACTTAGTTTGCCCATTGTCTTGATGCCATGACTATGTTCCGCTATAGTGATTTCTCTTGTTCTTTGCAGGCTTGTGAATTTACCAGATGGGAAGCATAACCTGCACTTTAAGTACGCCAAAGAGTTCAACAAAATGGTGGAGGAGTTTTTGCTGGAAGAGTGAATTGTCGAGTCACAAGATTGGATAGAAAAATCATCAACGAGACTGTAGACTTTTCTTCAAACACTAGTCGGCTTCCGCATAGATTGTTGTCTTTGCTATGGAGTAGAAGTATGCATAATATCTCATTTTCATAATGAGGACAAGAGTGATACCCTCCAAATAACTAATGAATGAATGAGTGCTAAAAGGAGGCGCATCTGCACACAACAGCAATTCAGTGCCATAGATATATGTGTAAAATAACGGTCCTTTGTTATTGTTAAAAACAACAACAAAGCGATAAATTATTAAAATTGCTCATAAAAAATGAACATAATGATAATTAAAGCTGAATCCACACCTTTGCGCTGGAAGGGTGAACGCAAGTCAACTGAATGGATGGGAAAATAATCAGTAATCCTGTAGACTTTCCTTAAAGGCAAGGCAGCTTCTCCACAGGTTGTTCTCTTTGCCTTGGAGTAGATGTATTCATATCTCATTTATAAAATGCAGACTTGAAGGTACACAAAGATTGTTATATTTGAAAGTGGGTCCACACTTTTTTGCTGGAAGAGTGAAGTGGCAAGTCAACAGAATGGATGTGAAAATAATCAGTAATCCTGTAGAGTTTTTGAAAAGACTAGTCAGCTTCTGCATAGATTTTTGTCTTTGTTTTGGAGTAGTATTCATATCTCATTTATAAAATGCAGACTTGAAGGTACACAAAATTGTGATAATTGAATGTGGGTCCACATTTTTTTTCCTGGAAGAGTGAAATAACAAGTGAACAGAATGGATGGGAAAATTATCAGTGAGCCTTGAGACTTTCCTCAAACACTAGTCCCCTCCTGCATAAATTGCCATCTTTGTTTTCATTTCCCATTTTGGCAGCCCACATGGCTTGTAAGGCGACGGTTACTCTGCCGATCAAAGTGGAATAGACCCGACGGGAAAGTAAATGTAATCCCCCCACTTTATTTTGTGCTATGCCATCGAGTAGGTACACTGAACCTACAATGAATTTATCATGGATGGTAATAAAACTACATAACTACAAGAATATTAATACCAGAGCAATACAACATTACAATAGCAATGCAATGCAGTGTTGTTGGAATGCATCATCTTATTAAAAAATCATTCTTATTCAAAAATATGGTTTAAGTATGGAGCCAAAAAATCACTTTATTTTTTTACCTCCCTCCCAACTGTTTGCTAACTTAGAATTCTGTGTGTTAATTTTTTTTTTTAAAACCAACTTTATTTTTAATTACCTCTTTCCCAACCCTGTAAAATTGGTCTGGGAAGGATCCAGGAACCAATAAATCAACTAACCGTCGCCTAATGAAGATGAACGACTATGTCCTTCTGATTGTGATAATTGAAACATAGACGACATCTTATTGTCCTGAAAGAGTGAAGTGCAGAGTCAAGAATGGTTTGGACAATAATCAAAGAGCCTGTACACAATATCCTTCAAACATCAGTATGCTTCTGTGTAGATAGCTATCTTTGCTCTAGAGTAAAAGTACTAAGATATTAGCTCATAGGGCTGGTTATGATGGCTAAGTGTCATACTTTTCTGATTGTTAGTCCGCATCTCGTTTGCTGGAAGGATGAAGTGCCAAGTCACCAGAAACGATGTGAAGACAATCAATAATCCTGTAGACTATTCACAAATATCCAGCTCTACTTCTCATGCTATCCTTGCTTCAGAGTAGAAGTTCTTGACTCTTGCACAGCTTTTAACCCATCAATACTAGTCACTTGTAATTTATCATACTTTTGATAATAACATGAAGATTAAGAATGAATTTACAAAATGTTTGAAGGAGAGTTGCACGTTATGTTCTGTTCAACATTTCTCCCTCAAATATTTTCCAAACTCTGCATTTGCCTGCAAGATTCCATTAAAATTGTCTGGCTGCTGTGAGCACTAATGGGTTAATGAGGAACAATGATTACATTTTCTGACTGTGAGGAGAGACAACTTTCCTGCCATGCAGTGCCAAATGTTATGCCAACCTTAACAAAGTCCACATGACACTGTTCCTACTCGGTCTTTCTAGCTGTGTATGACAAGCCCTTTGAACATAAATTTAAGATGGGTATGAACAAGCAGTGTTCCTGCTTATCACTGGCCCCATATAGTCTGATCCTACAGAAAATTGGTTGGGGCAGCTATGATAATTCTTGCCTTTGTAGTCCAGTTGGCTATAAGATAAGTGACATTTTGGGCTATGGCAATTGGAGAACCTCAAGACCCATGGTCCCCCTAAGTTTTTTTAACTACAGCTTGACCCCTGTTGTGTATATTGCCCCTTTCCCCCGCTTCTACAGTATTTCCCCTTCCAAATATGCTCTGGACCAATAAGTAAATTGTGGGGACATATGTAGGAGTTTAAGGCATGAATGGGTTAACCAAGTCCACACAACTATGCAGTATACCTTATAAGATGTACCGAATTCTTCTGATTAAGCGCACATGCCCAAATAAGCGCACAGGGCCTATTTTTCACAGTCCGAGGGGGAACGACCAGCGCAAATGTTACGAAAAACTCGTAAAACTTCCCCCCAGAAGATGTAAGAAAAGCAAAATCATATACCTCTCCTCTTGCTGGGTCTGCAAACCAACGCTGAATTCCGCAATTTCAGCAGTTCCTTCGTGTTCTCACTGTCCATATTCGCCACATGATCGTACTATTGAACAATTAACAATCTTTCCACATGCAGGATTGCAGCTGCAAACGTCTAAACTAACTGAACAGCGAGAGCGCAAAGGTGCAATAACGGTATGTAATATTGAGGTGTGTTTCCAATGCTGTGAAAGAAAGAACTTACCAATCCACCAAGTATTATCACAATTACACAATGGTCACATTCTTAAATTTAAAGCTCATTGTTTCTTGCACTTTTTTATGATTAAAAATCATTCTTTGTTTTTCTGTTCAAGAACACAAGGTTTTTGTTTGTTTGACAAAGTCTTCTTTTTATCGTATTATGACCTAATGTAATATATTGTATGCACAGTTGCTGCAAAGTTAATATATTTTCAATCAATGACACTACTTCAATTGCCTTGCGTAAGATAAAACAGTTTTTGTAAGTTTCCTTACAACATACAAATTAACATCAGCCACAAGTGAGGTGAATTTAACATAACCTGTGTGTTAACACATTCATCTGGTACTTGGATAAGTCCTGAAGATACTTTTGAAAATAACTCATTCATGACTGGAGATCTACTTGACAAGTTTCGTCTGGACCTGTCATACTTTCAAAGATAACTTCAGAATGAAGCATTACTTATCAAAATGTTTGAAATGGAGTAGATGAAAGAGTTCTTGTGAACAAATTTTTATAAAATATTTTATAGATATTGCTCTTGTTGACGAGATATCACGAAAAGAGCCGATTTTTGGCTGCTACAGGCATGAATGGGTTAAAATTATATCAAAGATTTACAAACATAATTGGAGGTCAGTTATTTGTTGGGTTCTGATCAAACCTTTCCTTTCAAATATGTTATGATAATTGTTCTGGTCATAAGGGTATCATCAAAGTAGGCAGGATGTTGTATGTTCTACACACATGAATGGAATAAGTATGTCGATCATGTATGCATCCATTTTCTCCTAATCAAAAAGTCACTTGTAGTTTATCATGCTTATCGAAAAAAAAAAACACTTGAAAACCTGTGACTCCTGTCTTTGTCTTCCATGAGACTGGTACTTGGTACATACCAAATAAAAATACCCTATCCTTTAAAATATATTCTACTTGTAAGGCTTATCAGTATAAAGTTGACTTAACAGTTTCCTGGATACTTGTGAAGCTGGCAGTGCGTAATTCAACATAATCTGGTTACCTGAGAAGGAGACTGTATCATCCAAATTGTTGAAGTTTCATATAGTTAATAGACGATCCAAATCATAGTGTATTGCAAAAGATTTAAAGGTGTAGTCTCCTTGAATCTGAACTGGGTGACCTGATTGGATACGTAACCTTACCTTCTTCCCAGATACTGTTTAAATTATGGGCATAGAGTTTTGAAACAAGGTGTCTGTAATTGGCAATCAGGGAATGTTTATTGGAGTTCCTGCAAGAGAATACCTTATAACACGCAATTTTGGTGGAAGTTTTACTTACAACAGTAGGTTAACATCCTAGAAAATGCCTGTCAATTGTGACCTACTGTGACCTACTTCCTTAGGTAAAAATTTCCACCAAAGTCGGGTGCTGTAAGGCACTATGTTGCAGGAACTCCAAATTTGCCTTCCAGTTTCCCTAGCCTAGTATATTTAGCAGACATGTATGTTATTTCTAACTCAAATGAACCTTTATTGATCAAGAAAACCTCATTTTTAGGTAAAACACTGTAAAATTGAAACTGTGTTTATATCGAGGTCAGCTCAAGCAGGTAAGTTAAAGAAAACATATTTGAAACACCAAGAGGTCAGAGATTAGATAACTATTGTTGGAGGCTCTTGAATTCTTTGACTTGAGGAGAGTGTTTTGACAGAGGTTTCAATATCTATACTATAGGTCACACCCATTTAACCAGGAGTATTGTCATAGGGAAGGATGGTCCTCTGTAGTGCATCTCCAGTGAACTTTCTCTGACTTTTAGCATATTGAGTGTGTAGATTTTGTACTATTGTGTGTAAATTTTACAGTGAACACTTCATGCGAACTTTTTGATAAAGTCTCCTTCCCCCTCCACACCAATTTTACAGCTTAAGTTCCTCTAGAAATTGATGTCTGAATATATGATATTTTCAGTAATAACTTACTGAATCAAGAATATTTTTTACAAACTATTTGAAGGAGAGTTTGTGGTAGTGTCTTGATCAATATTTTCCCTGAAATATTTATAATATAAAAGGGGAGGAAAGAAGTTTACTGCTTCATTAAATCAGGACAACTAAAAATCCTTATTATGACTGCAAAGCAAATGAATGTACACTTTACTGGGGGTAGAAAGTGTAACTCTGACTGAAAAATGTCCACATTGTTGGAGTTGTACACATTAGTGGGGTATCCACAATAGAGTGGCTGTTTTACACCATAAACAAAAGGAAAAAGTGGTGGGACTAAAAAAAAGTTCATTGTAGTGAGGGTGTCCACTTTACAGGAGTGTCCACTTCCCGAGGTTTGAGTGAGTTGGATTATGGGTGGAAAGACGCCTGCTCATGTCGCACGATGTGCCGGCACCTACAGCTTCAACCCAGCAGGCCTAACTAAACATGATGATGCACTGCTTAGACCTCAATAGACACAGCATCCATCCATCCATCCAACAAAGACATAGAAGATCACCCTCTAAGCTCTTTTGAGCCACCAGAGTTTCTCTTCAGAAGTACAGTTAAAGGAGCTCGTACTTCTAGGAATTGACTGCGAACTCAATGCCATGATTTCTACAAGCACCATAGAGAAAAAGATAAGCTCAGCCTGTGCCACAGCCTACTCCCTCGTGGGTGTCGGTCTACACGGAACGAGTGGCCAAAATCCCAGTTCTGCCAGAGGGCTCATTGTTGCTTACATCTTACTGAAGCTGCCCTACAGCTAGGAGGCATTAGTGCTAATCAAAAAACATCTACAGCGCCTTCCCTAACTCCCAATCACTGTGACAAACGGCTACGATCCAAGCAGCTGTGGAACAACGAGGAGTTGTCGTTGACTAGGAGTTGGAACTACAAGCAGCAGCAGCGTGTAAGACACCGAGTTGAACAGCCAGCAGCAGCGTGTGTGACAAGGAGCCAGGGAAATGGTACCATGAATATTTTTTTGCCCTTACGGATCGTAGAGTTGATGAGATCATGATGTGCATGTTTTGTAGCGCTACCTTTACCCATATGAAATTAGGCAATATCTATTAACACCATAAACGCCATCACAAAAATTCGGACTTTGAGACATTGAGTGAAATCAAGAGATGAACTCAGAAATATACTGAAACACTAAAAAAATCTAAAGAAGGGATGAAGAAATTCATGGGAATGAGTAAGTTAGTTAAAATTGCATCAGATTCTCTTGCTTTTTCAAATGCAAGTGGATACGTAGAATGGTCCAGTTTTGCATGTATACAAACAAAGTTTTTCAGCAAATGGCCAGCAGTCGACAGAAAATCATACTCAACGCCTTGTTGAAATACACAAGCAGGTTCTCTAGTCAGAGCTAGGTTTGTTAAAGCTCTGCTATGGTCGTACATCATGGGTGAGAGTACAAAAGCAAATGTTATTGACCAAATCCTTAATGCTAGGAACATTTTCCCAACTGGCAAACATGTGATGGTGCTACTGTGGCATTTTCTAGGAGGAATGAAGTTGCAGGGAAAATGATTTCATCGTACAATGAAAACATTTCCAGAAATGCAGGACCTAGCTTTAAGTCTCAGTTGCAAAGGATGTTCACGGGAACATTCCATCTAGTGTTGAAGAAACTATCAAAGAGACTTAAGATCACTTTCAATTGAGTCCAGAAAAAAAATGACAAATTCTGTGCTATCTTTGATTTCAACAATGGTTAAGATTAAACCTAGCTAGTCACCTACCAGGAGAACCGATGGCTATTGCTTCAACAGTGTGTTGACAGCATGTAAAGTCTACTAGAGACACTGGCAACTTAGTTAAAACAAGAAAGAAACAATGTGCCAAACAGGAGGGCCTGCGCAGAATTATATGAAAGTGTAGTGGCCCATGACTTCTTGTTATGATTAGCCTTCCTGAAGGATGTACTGCCACACTTCTCCATCATGAATGTGCAGCTTTAACAGAGAAATCAACAGATCCAGAAAACCTATTCCAGCCTACCCAAGTTCCGAAAGGGGTACTGTAACACCATAAGTGAAGGATATCCCCCTTTCCTGTAAACAGCTGTTACCTCAAAGCATAACCTTTTGAAAGCAGCCAGAAGGAGATCCATCAACCCCTCAAGTTCTTTCGGAAGGAACCTACCAGAGTGTAGAAAGAAAATGTGGAGCAGGGTCACCTCCCAGAGATAAAACTGTAGGAGGCCAGGTCAAACCAGTGTAAGCCCTGTGATTGCTATGTATGGTATTGTGGCGGATTGACCCTAGGGCTACAATCTGTGATTGTGATCCACCATGGACAGCGATCTAGATGTAAACAAGAGTATCGGCTTTGCCGAGTAGTTAGATATAACTCAGAGAATTAAATTGTTGCCATTTTTGCAAGAGACCTCTCCGGCGGTCGCGGTGGTTGTTAATCATGTGAAATGAGCGTGTTCACTCATGCTTATCATGAGTGTAAATTGAGAGAGAGGCTGTGACATCGGATAAAACAGATGATAAGGAGAACTTTGAGTAACTGCCAGACTGAATACCTTAACTATGGATTACCTTAACTATGGATGGATTATTGGAGATAGTGTGATTCCTAACGGATTATCAGGATGTTATCTGTTTCATGATGTATTAGATCGAGCAACTCTATCGTCGGGTATGCCGTTGTTTACATTCTGAGATTGATAGGCCATACCCACGATAGAGAAAGCCCCATACAAAACTTTTCCACTGCGCCCAAAAAATGGGCGCTCACATTTCTAGCCCAGTCTGGCCCCCCAAACCAACTGAATTCGTTCCCTGCCTTGTTAATTTACGTTGTGACGCTTTTACAGCAATCAAATCCGTCCAGAGTGCGAGAAATGAGAGCTTTTTGGCTGGAAGCGATAATTTTCACTGTGTCCGTTCCGCCATATAATTCGAGATATGACTAGTCGAGCAGCACACGTGTGAGAAGGTGATAGGTTTTATACGGGAAATGCTGGACAGTGCTGCTCGACTAGTCATGCCTCAAATTAAATGGCGGAACGGACACAGTGAAAATTATCGCTTCCAGCCAAAAAGCTCTCATTTCTCGCACTCTTGACGGATTTGAGTGCTGTAAAAGCGTCACAACGTAAATTAACAAGGTAGGGAACGAATTCAGTTGGTTTGGGGGGACAGACTGGGCTAGAAATGTGAGCGCCCATTTTTTGGGGCGCAGTGGAAAAGTTTTGTATGGGGCTTTCTCTATCGTGGGTATGGCCTATCTAACTCAGAATGTAAACAACGGCATACCCGACGATAGAGTTGCTCGATCTAATGATGTATTTATACAAGATTGTGCACGTCGAGTTGGAATTGTAAGCGGAGGAACAGCACAATTTTTTGAGAAGTTTGGTGAAGTAACCTTGAATGTCTAAACATCTATAAACACTATCATTACAGGATATGGCCACAGTACCAACCGTCCTGGCCACCACGGTACCGTGGTGGCCCGGACGGTTGGGAGCAATGCTTCCTGTCATTCGCACTCCCTAGAGAACGCTACCCACCTGGCCGGCACTGGCGTGCAGGTCCTTATCTATATGGGTCAAATGCAGCCAGCTAGTAGCAGTATACGATGGAGTGTTGACGCTAGATGTGACAGCCATACAGATTTCCACTTGCAGCAGAAAATTGAGTATAAAAGCGGTTTTCATGGAAATGACTACAAGAAAGTGGTATATTTAGTTTAGGAAGTATACGATACTCTGGCGTGCAGCTTAATATAGGAGTTTTAGCATGCTCTTGAGGGTTGAAAGTTGTAACAAGTGACTTTAAAAAGTTCTGTGTGACCATATCCTGTCATGATGGAACTCTTATGACAGAGCCGAATGACTGCAACCTGTGTCTGTAACATTCTCCTAGCTGACCCTAAATGCTATCACTAGCACTATCACTAAATGCAATAGGCAATTGAGAAACCCAACTGAACTTTATATACTTTATTTGATCAAGAACAGAGAAACTCTTTATTTAAGCAAAGTGTTTCTGTATGCTTAGATGGATTCATTGTTGAAGAACAATGACAAAGCATAATTATTCTAGCTGAAAGAGGGAGGGTAAGAGCAGGGCATTTAGATCCAGAGAGGACCAAGGGATATTTTAGATAAATCCACACATCCCCATTCATTTGTAAGGCGAGCAGGCTGCCACACCAGCTAAGGGTTTCCCGGGAGGTGCCAGCTCCTATTGCACACCATGAAGTTTGCCCCTTGTTGGGTTTATCAGAAAAAAGTCAATTGCCAATATATTTATTCCCAAATCGAAATTCTAAAATTCGTAATCAATTGATTTCTAGATTTGCTGAAGCAAGGTGCACTTGTGCTTAGTCTTATGTTTCAAAGCCACACAAAGGCTCTCTGCTACCAAAATAGCTAGGTGTGGTGAACTGCAGAAGTTAGGATTAGTATAAGTGCACTTTACACCCAGACTTCTTTTTACCGAACTTATTATTTCTGAACTTATTACGTCTAAGTGAAATCAGATTCTGATTCAGTACTGCTCTATATAGACTGGTACTTAGTGGGGCAACTTCGAGACCAGTCCTTAGCTCTTAGCCCTGGTCTGTAGACCCGCTAAGTGAAACTGAGTTGCGGTGTCTATCTTTTTTTATATTGAGAAAGCATATGACACCATATGGGTATATGGTATCAAGAAAGATTTATATGGCATGGGCCTCAGGGGTCGTTTACCACTTTTATTGAAACTTAACATCACAGGGCAAATACAGAGTCAGTATGATAACATTCCTTGCTCATTTTTATGATCAATAAAAATTGTTAAAATCGACAGCATCGCCAGCTGTATAAGAAACGGTGTTGACAATTGTAGCAGCCAGGCAGCTGTGAGGCCTTGTGTTGAGCCTGTCATATCACACAGCGAATCAGGGAGTGAATATAAGATATAGGAAAGTGATTCGCCCAAGCTGGACTATTGTTTCTGGACAGTTTCTAGAAGTATATTGAGAGAGAGAGCCCACTTGTGGCCCTCTATTTATAGCTGGCTGCAGTCAGCAATTGATGGTATTCTGGTGACCAGCCCACAGAGGGAGATATAGTTTTCTCCTCAGCCGAAAGGCACCCCGCAAGGTACACACCTGCTTGGCTTTCTCAATGAGTGTGCAATAGGAGCTGGCACCTTCCCAGCGGGCACTGTACGTACAATGTACGTACATTGTACGTACAGTTTAGGTTCGCACTCATGGACGTACAATGTACGTACATTGTATGTACGGTTTAGGTTCGCACCCTGTACCAAAACGGAACATTCAGATTACGTACGGTTTAGGTTCAGATAGATTTTCCCCTAACTATCAGAAATCAATGTGCGTATGGTTCTGGTTTCACACCTGGATGTAAAACGGGTCTGTACGTACAATGTACGTACGGGTCCGTACGTACAATGTACGTACAGGTCCGTACGTATATTGTACGTAAACGAACTAATTACGGTTAATACAGTAAATGACCTTTTTTTGAGAAAAGTGGGTAGATAGTTATGGCAATCTCCATTTCAAATTGTATGAGAATTCTCTAAAATTTATTCCCTAAGTGTCTATAATACCAATAACCATGTTTGAGCAAGAGAATTGATAATAAAGCCTAGAAACTGAATGTAGGTCACATGGCATGATTTAGTGCAGAATCAAATGGTATAAGTTAACTTCAGATTCAGACATGGTATATATTTGAACAGAATACTCCTTCAAGGGGAACACTGATCAAGGAATTCCTACTTATTTGTACTTATTACAAATGATGATAGGGAAATCCTATGTGAGATTCACTTCAGAATTTCCTTATATGTAATGTAAAAACTCCTACTTTTATTCAGTTTTGGTATTGGACTGTACGTACAATGTATGTACAATGTACGTACATTGTATGTACGGCTATGTACGTACATTGTACGTACGGACCCGTACGTCCAAAAAACTTTCATTCCGAATGTTATCCGTACCAAATCCGTATGTACGGGCTTGTACGTACAATGTACGTACATTGTATGTACATTTGCCCGCTGGGTTGTGGGGAACCCTTAGCTGGCGTGGCACCCTGCTTGCCCTATAAAAGAATGGGGATATGTAGATCTGTCTATGGATACCATGCATTCAAAAGATCCCTTGGTCCTCTTTGGATCTGAAGGCTCCGCTCTATTTCCTCCTCTTTTTCTTCTTTCACATAATTAATATGCTTTGTCACTGTTCTTCAACAATGACAATGGACCACTTTTTGGGCACTTTGGTATTTAGGGGGGTACATTAACGCTAGTTATCAAAATTTTAAAATACCCCTAAGGCCTAAAGCACTGATTTCTATGGGGCGCCGTTTGTAACATGCACACTTTTGTCGACAGAAGCAATTTTGTCGAGACAGAAGTCCAAAATGTAACATATGGCGAGTGGTTACGCCATGTTTAACACAAAAGTAATTTTGTCAGACAGAATTACTTTTGTCTAACAAAAGTTACTTTTGTGGACAAAAGCAAATTTTGTCACGACAAAAGTACTTTTGTTCAACAAAAGTTGCTTTTGTTGACAAAAGTAATTCTGTCTCGACAAAAGAAATTCTGTCTCGACAAAATTACTTCTGTGTCGACAAAAGTAATTTTGTCTTAGTGTCGTGCTGCGATGGCAGATGGCGGGCATGATCGAATAGACGAGTTGCAGCATCTCCAACGCTCGATCGAGATGCAGTATCTCGTTCTAGATACTGCAGCCCGATCGAGATGCTTTGAAGAGTTTTACAAAATTTCTTTTCCTGCCTGTATTTTGAGCTTGTAAATGCCCCATCACGAGTGTAAGCTTACACTTCGTATTTCTTCATTGACTTAAGCGGCCTCCAGACTAATTAGTTATACATGTAGGCCATGCAGATGTTGCGAAATAAGGTCACAGCCTCCATTTGGACTTCCTGTGTTATAATGGCCAATATATGACCTATTTCCCTTAAATTATGAATGGTAAACAGTCAAGTACTCATAGTTAATGTTTATTTCAATAATCTTTTACTATTAAACATGGCTTTCATTGCAAGCAAGCCCCTTTTAAATGGAAACTTTGACCACGTGAGCAGAAAAAATAAGCGATCATATAGCAATAAATAATCGATTATATCGAATAATCGTGCCAGCACTACTTATAATAGAAACTGATGTTAATGCAATAAGTGTCTTACTAAATAACTATTTAAGGTCAAAAAGATGCAAACTACTAGATGTAATCTGACAAAATGACAACTGTATTTATTCACTTGTCGCAGTCTAAAACAAAATCAACCCCTTTGATGCACAGATTTATTTTCTAGAAAATGTGCAATAATTCCCCTTAATTTTATGGCTCCCCTCCCCAGGAAGTCATGTATTCAAATCCCTCTTGTTTGTGGAGGAATTGCTAATGACTATAATTTGATATTTCCTCATAACTCCCAATTGCTTGCTAGAGGGGCATTTCACAGTAATTTATACGCAGACTTTAATTTTTCAAAAAGGATGTTTAGCAATTTTTCATCTTTGTTACAAAAGAAAACACTGTAAGTACATATGTTAATCTATGACTAGTTTCCTGCAGACTTTATTATTTTTGGAGATTTTCACAGTTTTTATAAAACCTTTCTGAATTCCACAGGGTGCGAATGTACATGTACATTTGAAAAATTGTGATTTTTGGAATATATATATATATATATTTTTTTGCTAATCACTTTAACAGACATGATTATATATCACTTTTAGTTAAATGATTATGGACAAAAATTAAAGTATTTAAAAATCATACTTGAATGGCCGGTCCTGGATGCAGATGTTCCAATGGCACCCTTTCAACTTGAAAAAGTTTTCATATTTTTGAAACTAGGCATGCCCTTCAAAAATCAATAAGGAATCTCCTCCTATCCACTATATACTAAAAATGTATTTTTTTTCAATATGAGGCAGTAAATAGCTACATCCGAAAGGATGCGAACAGGATAGTGAGGTTCCTAGTGGTACACCTAGGGTATCATTTCTATACTAGAACTCTATCTATAGGAATATATATATATATATATATATATATATATATATATATATATATATATATATATATATATATATATATATATATATATATATATATATATATATATATATATATTTGTATGAAGTTATGTGATTATTATCTTTCTGTGATTGTGAAGAAATGAATGACTAAAACATCATTACATTAATAAACATATATATCTTTATTATCAAATCCTTGTGTGATTTTATATGCAGCAAGTAATGTTATCAATGTGCAGTCTGCAACAACTACACAGGCAAGATAACCTTATAAGCCAAAATAAAATTAAAACCCTCTCTTATGTGTGTCACATACTCAATAGTTCCAAACCAAAAAAATATATATTTTACTTTGCATGGGGCTGTTTCAGCACTCTTTCAACATCATGAAAATTGTACTTAACAGCTGCTGTAAAGCCATTGAAAGGACCAGGGTCATTTAGAAAGGAGGTCTGCCTCAGGTATAGAATTTCCCTGGAAGCAAGAAATTGTGTTTTTTTCTACTCAAGCAATGTAGACATTCATTTTTATTTTGGAAGCAAATAGTGATTCTTCCCAAGGGCTTCCAAAGTAATCATATTTTACAGCATATTCTGTTACTACTAATCAAAAGAAGGCATAATGCTACAAGGGACTATTTGGGTCATTTTTTTATTCATGGCGTAAATTTCCTTTAATGGCCTTGGTCCTAAAGCTGAAGAGCGTTATGCAACCTGTCAATTACATTCTGAAATTATGAAAAGAAAATAAGTCTGCAGCTCCTATTTTCATCAAACTTTCGTAGCTGAAAAAATGTCACCACATAAACATCCTACAAAGATATGTTGTAACCTTATGTCTAAGTAGCCAACCCTCAATCTGAAGCTGGCACAATCATGCAACTCAAATTACCCTTATATGATTAAATACCTTTCTTGAATACCCTGCTCATGCTGTGAAACGCGGAGTTTTTTCAATTGTGAAGTCACATTTTGTCACAAAGAAATAAACTAGTACTTAACAAATCTTAGGCATTTTGGTTTGCTAAACGTGTCATCAATTTCCAGCCCTTCATAATGGAATGCCCTTAACCCCGTTTCTAATTTACAATGTTTCACCTCATTTACTAACTTGATCAGTAAAGGGTAATTTGTTATGTATATACAATGCTTGTCGGATAAATATACTAGGCTAGGCCAACTATATTGAAAAATTGGGAGTTCCTGCAAGTTAGTTCCTTACAGCACACACCATTGTTGAGCTACGTTCGTAAGTAAAATTCCTCCCCAAATGGTTTTCTGTAAAGTATTATGTTGCATTAACTTTATATTTTCCATCCAGCTGCCCTAGCCTAGTATATTTAGCAGGCCTGCATGGTGTTTACATATCCAATGTACCCTTTATTGATCACAAAAATGTCATTAGAGGTCAAACGCTGTAAAATAGAAACTCTGGTCTTATCCAGGTCAGCTCAAGCATCCAGGTTTAAGAAGACTTTAAGCTGACACACAAAGACCACAGGGATTGGATAACAATTGTTGGAAAGGGGACACTAGTGCTTAACTGGGAGGTTGTGTCACCAGCATTACCACCTTAAAATACACAGTAGAGATAGGGTTAACAAAATCTTTCCTGAAAATGTTGTGAATTAAGGTGATGAGGGAAAGGTGATATCTATAATGTGTCTTGTGCAATTCTGTCTTACCTAAGCGTTAGCTAAGAAAGGCAGAGACTAACAGCAACATGAACCTGGTTTATTTCACTTGATTATGATATCTCATTGCATAATTGTATAAGAAATGGAGTAGCTGATAAAAGTTCTTTAACTAAGGAATAACCTTTGATTTATAGCTGGCCTTCTTAACAATAATCATGTATTCACTTACTCCTACTTACAAAGGTAACAGATAGACTTTTTATAACTGTTCATCATGAACCAAAATATCAACACAAAACGTGACATTTTTCATGATTACTCCTGTAAAGAGGACTTCAAACATATACAAATTGCTCTATGTTAGGCTTTACCCTACCCCACCAACTTTCCGTGAAAGACTGGGAAGGGGGAACTGAATGACGATATCTACCGTTAATTCGAAAACCGTTTTGAAAACGGTAAAACGGAAAAGGGTAACAGCTTCTAAAACCGTTTTACCGTTTTCAAAACAGTCAAAGCAAAAACAGTAACAGCGGCTTAAACTGTTTGAAAACGGCAAAAGCGAAAAGGGTAACAGCTTCTGAAACCGTTTTACAGTTTTCAAAACAGTAAAACGGCTTCAGAAGGACTTATAGTTCGTTCGTGAACCGGTTGATGAATTGAATGCGCCTCCTTTGAGCGGGAAATTTATAGAAGTTTGCGCTAGTGTCATTGGGTCGCTTTTGACATTTGTACATATGCCAACGAAATCCTGAACATATTAAATAAACGTCTAAATAGCCAAATTTACATAGAAAATCAACATCTAAGCAAATGTAGAGTCAGATATTTCGGTCTAGCTTTTGAGATGGTAAAATGTCGAAATACTTCTGTATCTCACTATCTGCCGGCTCCTGAGAGTAGGGGATGTATTTCTCTGCCGGCTCGGAGCAAATTTAAGATATTTTATAGGCATGAAAATCCTACAAGGTCTAGTAGTCGTTGGACGTCACATGTGACGTCCACTGTGACAGTGCGGCTTGAACTCGGGTGTCACTGTGACAGCTCGGGTGTCCCTGTGACAACGTAGTGTGTACCGGCGTCCACTGTGACACTGCGGCTGAAGCCCGGGTGTCACTGTGACAACGTAGTGTGTACCGGAAACGTCTGTCCAAGTGACAGGCTTCCAAATCGATCCGCTAGGTGCAGTACTGTAATGCGTCGAATTATACAAAATCTTGTCGTGTACAAACAATATCGGAAGATTCGACCACGCAAATTTGACATGTGTTGATCAGACAAATACTTGTAAACTTTGTGTTTCCTTCTAAGTACCGTTTATACACTAGCTTTGTGTTCCTTGAAAGTCGGCCCCGGCTGCCACTGTGACAACGCCGACTTCGCTACCGCCCAGCGGGCACTGTACGTACAATGTACGTACATTGTACGTACAGTTTAGGTTCGCACTCATGACGTACAATGTACGTACATTGTATGTACGGTTTAGGTTCGCAGCCTGTACCAAAACGGAACATTCAGATTACGTACGGTTTAGGTTCAGATAGATTTTCCCCTAACTATCAGAAATCAATGTGCGTATGGTTCTGGTTTCTCACCTGGATGTAATACGGGTCTGTACGTACAATGTACGTACGGGTCCGTACGTACAATGTACGTACATGTCCGTACGTACAATGTACGTACATGTCCGTACGTATATTGTACGTAAACGAACTAATTACGGTTAATACAGTAAATGACCTTTTTTTGAGAAAAGTGGGTAGATAGTTATGGCAATCTCCATTTCAAATTGTATGAGAATTCTCTAAAATTTATTCCCTAAGTGTCTATAATACCAATAACCATGTTTGAGCAAGAGAATTGATAATAAAGCCTAGAAACGGAATGTAGGTCACATGGCATGATTTAGTGCAGAATCAAATGATATAAGTTAACTTCAGATTCAGACATGGTATATATTTGAACAGAATACTCCTTCAAGGGGAACACTGATCAAGGAATTCCTACTTATTTGTACTTATTACAAATGATGATAGGGAAATCCTATGTGAGATTCACTTCAGAATTTCCTTATATGTAATGTAAAAACTCCTACTTTAATTCAGTTTTGGTACGTACAATGTACGTACAATGTACGTACATTGTATGTACGGCTATGTACGTACATTGTACGTACGGACCCATACGTCCAAAAAACTTTCATTCCGAATGTTATCCGTACCAAATCCGTATGTACGGGCTTGTACGTACAATGTACGTACATTGTACGTACATTTGCCCGCTGGGCGGAAGCGTCTGTCCAAGTGACAGGCCACTACCGGAAGCGTCTGTCCAAGTGACCGGCTTCCAAATTGATCCGCTAGGTGCAGCACTGTAATTCGTCGAATTATACACAATCATGGCGTGTATAAACAATATCGTAGGAATCGATCACGCAAATTTGACATGTGTTGATCAGACAAATACTTGTAGACTTTGTGTTTCCTTCTAAGTACCGTTTATACACTAGCTTTGTGTTCCTTGAAAGTCGGCCCCGGCTGCCACTGTGACAGCGCCGACTTCGCTACCGGAAGCGTCTGTCCAAGTGACAGGCCACTACCGGAAGCGTCTGTCCAAGTGACCGGCTTCCAAATTGATCCGCTAGGTGCAGCACTGTAATTCGTCGAATTATACACACACTTGGCTGATAGACAAAAGTGTATGGTTCAGTCAGTTTGTCAAGGGCTTACGATACTCTATACTGATACCTATTGGGTATTGGACAAACAAAAAGAAATATTACAATTTCCCTGACATCACTAGGGAAATTGAAAAGAAATTGATTTTTATTGAATATGTACCAATAATTATTTTACCTGCCGATTTTTCTTTGTTTTCGGCTAAAGTGATTTTGAAATTTAGTGGATTGTAAGGGGATTCTGACCCCCATACTTCGTACGTGGGTACACAAAAGTACCCTTCTTTTACAAAATCGCGGACATGCGGAGGTCTTAAAAAAAAAACCCTTCTTCTGCGAAATACGTAACGCGGGTCCGGCACTCTAGCATTTACGCCGCAATTATTAGGATTTGAGTATCTTAAGCCGTCTAGGGGTATACTTTGTACCCCTTCGATTTGTCTTATTTCCGATTTATTATCGTTTTTGTGTTTCTTGTTTACACTTGTGTAATCCAAGATGGCGGATTCTTCTCAGGAAGGTTCGTCTCAATCCCGTAACCCCTCTCCGGCTCGAGACCGCTCTTCGGACGGCGAGTCAGACGGGGCTACGAAGCCAGCAGCACGGGCCTCTTCGGGGACCCGGTGCACTGGACCGAGTTGCTCCCGGTGGGCGATGACGTTCAAGGCCGACGAGCCTTGGACGCACCATCGTCTATGCGGGACGCATCTCGTCTGCACACCCTCAGGCGCCGTCTGTGCGGTGTGCAGTGACTGGTCGGCGGAGATCTGGAAGGCCTTCAAGGCCAAAGATCTCCAGCTTCAAAAGAAGCGGGATTACCGGGCTATGTCCGGGAAAACCCGTTCCCAGTCCCCGGCAAAGGCCCGGGAGCCGGTACCCCCGGTCCCGTCTCCTATTGTGCTGGACAGCCCGGACCCGTCCGGGGCTGAGGCCCCGCACGGGAAGAAGAAGGACGTACGCCGGACATCCCGTCCGTCCCGTACGCATAAGAAGAAAAAGAGGAAGTATTCTTCCCCGTCTTCTTCTGAGTCCTCTTCTCCCGGCTCGTCCCCCGGGACGTCGCCAGACAGAGGACGTAGACATAGGTCTCCGTCACCTAGGTACCGTCACCACTCCCGGCACCGTCACCACTCTAGACACCGTTCGCGGAGGTCAAGAAGTGGCGAACGTCGGCCTACGGCCTCCGTCTCTGCGACGCCAGCACGCCCATCAGGGTCGGGTCTCCCCGCTGATGGTGCGTTGCTGGAGCAGTTACTGCAGCAAACCTTTAGCAGGTTTTCGACTGCAAAGACTGCCCTGCCTCCTTTTCCCTATCCCGGCCAAGGACCAGCTGCGGCGACGGCACCCGCGCCAGCCGCAGTAGCCCAGCTTCCGAAGGGGCTCACCCCGGAGGAAGAGCGGGCTGTCATGCTTTTGCGTGCAGCCCCGCTGGTGGCACCCCCAAGCATCACCCGGATGCTCACCCCTCCTCATCATGGGACCTTACCGAGGTCACCCAGTCGGTCTACCCAACCACAGGCAACCGACGATGAGGAGGTGCTCTCCGAGCATTCGGGGCTTGAGGTGCATGCCCAGGACGATGGTCTCTTGGACAGGGACATCGAGATGCAGGTAGAAGAACCGATCCCCGCTCCTACCCCACCCCCTAGACCTGTACCAGTGCAGCCAGCACTGGGCACAGTGTCGTTGGACGACCCGGACGACCTTCCGGGCGACGTTAACGCGTGGCGGGCCACTTGGGCAGGGGAAAAGTTCAAGTTTCGCGTCCCGGCGCGAATTCAGGAAACCCGGAGACAGATCGTCCAAGCTCTCGGTTTAAAGACCGAAGAGACGGACAAAGTCCCGGAGTCTACGAACAGGCCGGCTCAAACCCGTTCCCTGTTCGCGGACGTTCCAGAGTTCGTGGCCAAGCCGTACGTTGTAGTCCCCATGGACCCTATAACCGTCTCTATTGCCAGTAGAGACGCCAAGGAAATCCTTGGGGGCTCAACGACGGCCCTGGGGGCTTCTACGTTCGCGAAGAAGTTCCCCATGGCGGCTCGAGATGAAAGGGAGTGTCTCACTCCCCAGAAAATCGACCCGGACGCGATCGCGTACATAAAGTCGTGGATTAATCCCGACTTTAATCCCCAAAAACCCTTCGGCAATGCACAACCCCATCTGGCGGCAGCCGATAGGCTGTGTAAAAGGGTGGAGGAGAGGACGACCAGTCTTGCTCGTCTCTCTGCCTTCCAGGTGCAGGTGCAGGCCTTCCTGCACCATGCGTTCCTGGAGCAGGAAGCGATCCATCGGGCTCTCCGCGATGACCTGCTTGGAAATCTTCCTCCTCCGTCTGGGGATTTCCCCCCCGAAGCGGTCCGGGATGCTATGGAGTGCTCAGCATTCCTCACAGCATCTATCAACCGGATCGCCCTGCACATGCAGGCAGAGGTCCGGCTGGACAATCGTACGCGATTGCTCCAGTCCGTCGTCCCCACCTCCGGACGGCCTGGCTTCCCGGTGTACAACCGGAAAGATCTCCTGGCGCTGCCGCTGAACTCGGACCTTGTCTTCACGGGCAAGTTCTCCGAGACAGTGAAAGCCACCACCGACACCCAGGAGGTCGCTTTCCAAGCCCAGCGCTTGAGCCAGGGACTGCTGCCTGCACAGGTGGCTTCTTCATCGGGATACCGCATCCCGAAGAAGTCGCAGGGACGGAAGCGTTCGTCTTCGGGCCAGGCCAAGACTCCCACAACCTCTGATCATGGCGCCGGCCGCCGTGATCCTCCTCCTCAAGGCCACCCACCTAAAAAGGAGTCCTCCTATAGCAGGAGGGGAGGAAGGGGGGGGGGGGAGGTGCTGGTGGTTCCTCGTCGCGGGGGCGCGGCGGGGGCCGGGGAGGGGCATCTCAGAAATGAGATACCCAAACCAGTAGGGGGACGGCTCCAGGCCTTCGGGCCGGAGTGGGAGCGCCTCACGTCCGACGTGTGGGTGCTCCAGACGATCAAAACGGGTTACCGCATCGAATTCACGGGCCCGTGCCGTCTGACCCGGTCTCCGATGTGGACCAGGATCCTGGCAAAGGAGAGCCACCGTCTCGCCATGGAGACGGGCCTCCGGAAAATGCTCGAAAAACGAGCTGTGAAGATCGTCGACCCTCTGCTGGACGGGCCCGGCTTCTACTCTTCCCTCTTTTTAGTGGAGAAGAGATCAGGAGGTTGGAGACCCATTTTAAACCTGAAGGAATTAAACGTCGCGGTAAAACCCCCGTCGTTCAAAATGGATGCCCTTCAGTCCGTCCTAGTTTCACTAGGAGAGGATATCCGCCTATCCCAGTCAGCAAATACGCTGGGCTCGGGACAGGACATGTGGGCCGTCTCTCTAGACTTAGAGGACGCCTACTTCCATGTCGCGATAGATCCTCGCGACAGGAAATATCTGAGGTTCGCGTACGACGGTACCGTCTACGAGTTCCAAGTCTTGCCGTTCGGCCTTTCTACGGCCCCAAGAACGTTCACACGTCTGGTACGGGCCGTAGGCGCTTACCTCAAGACATGCGGGGTCAATCTGTTCCAATATCTGGACGATTGGCTCGTCGTATGCGGGTCATACGACCGAACCCTACAATACCGATACCTGGTCCGCACTTGCGTCCAGGAAATCGGGTTCCTCATAAAAGAGGAGAAATCGGACTGGGTCCCGACCCAGTTCCCGTCCTTCCTAGGCTCCAGCCTGGACCTAGTCAGGGCCCTGGCCCGTCCGTCCGGAGACCGCATAGACCGGCTCCGTCGTCTGATAGGACGGGTCATGAAAGAAGGATCGTCCACAGCCCGTCTGTGGAGATCCCTGTTCGGACATCTGGCGAGCATGATGTATCTGGTCCCAAAAGCCAGACAACACATCCGCCCGCTCCAGTTCTTTGTCCAGAACCAATGGTCCCAGGACATGCCGGACACAACCCGGATACGCCTGACCCAGAGTGCCCGGATCCAGCTCGAGTGGTGGCTAGACCCCACCAACTTGACTTTAGGAGTTCCTTTCTCAACTCCAGACCCGGCACTGACAATAGTGACCGATGCTTCATCCTACGGATGGGGCGGTCACCTGGGCGACCAGACGGCTTCTGGCGTCTGGCCCGACCAATGGAAGAGCAAGCACATCAACTGGCTGGAACTCCAGGCAGTGTGGCTAACTCTGAAACATTTTCAGGACCAGGTTCGAAACCAAGTAGTGGAAGTCCTATCAGACAATTCCACCACGGTCTCTTACATCAACAGGCAGGGCGGGACACACTCCCTGACCCTATGCCGCCTGGCCCTGGACATGTGGGAATGGTGCGACCAACTGGCCATTGTACCAGTAGCAGTCCATCTTCAAGGGACACGCAACGTCCTAGCGGACGCACTGTCCAGGGGGAGGTACTGCCCGACGGAGTGGTCCCTACACCCTCCGACGCTCAGAGCCCTGTTCTCAATCTGGGGGACTCCCATGGTAGACCTGTTCGCAACACAGAAGAACAGGAAACTACCGATGTTCTACTCCCTATACAGGGAACCAGAGTCGAGCGGGGTCAATGCCCTGACTCAGAATTGGGACGCTCTGTACGGGTATGCATACCCCCCCATAGCACTGCTCCCCAGAGTGCTCAGGAAGATCAGACTCCACCCAACAGCGGAGGTGATCCTAGTGGCCCCATTTTGGCCGAGCCAAATTTGGTTCCACCCACTAACCCAGATGTTAGTGGACTTCCCCAGGAGGTTGCCAGACAAGTGGAACCTCCTGAAGAACTCCGAGACGGGGGAATTGTACCCAGAACCCAGCAAGCTCCGATTGGTTGCGTGGAAAATCTCCGCCAGTCCTACCGGGCACAAGGGTTTTCTGAGGCAGTTGCTAAACTCGCCTCCTGTGGTAAACGACCCTCAACCTATAGGGTTTACGATTCCCGTCTCGCCCATTATTCCCGATGGTGCACTACTAGAAGTCTGGACCCCGATTCTGCCCCTGTGCAGCAAATAGCGGAGTTCTTGTCAGACTTAGCAAAAATGACTGAGCCGGGTCATTCACTTTCATACAACACCATCGTGGGGTATAGGACAGCCATAGGGGCTATCCATACTGGTTTTTCTGAGGGAGTGACTGTATCCAATCATCCAGTCCTCCAATCTGTCATGAAAGGAATTTTCAATTCCAAAGCCACAACCAGACAGTTAAAGCCAGTTTGGGATCTACCCAAAGTCCTAGGGCACCTATCGCAGGCCCCTTTCGAACCTATGGCTAGAGCCTCTTTGCGAAATCTCTCAGTCAAGACAGCCTTTCTCATACAACTGGCGGCTGGATCCATGCATGTCGCATGGACCCAGCATACCTGCGTAAAGAATCAGGTGGATTTACGTTTTTGTCTTCCCTCATACTTGACAAAAACCAATCCGCACACTTTACACCTGAACCGGTCTTTATAGCAGCCCTATCAGACCATTCTCCTGACGACAAGTTACATTGTCCGATCAGGGCCCTCAAATGGTACTTAGATAAAACTAAGACCATTAGAGGCCAAGAGAAGGCTCTCTTTATCTCCTCAAAGGAGCCCCACTCAAAAGCAGCAAAACTGACTATTGCTGGGTGGGTTAAAGAAGCCATAGCTGGTACATATCGCGACCTTCCCTTGGAAGAGCGTCTAGCTATGAACATTAGAGCCCATGACACTAGAGGAGTAGCGGCATCCTGGGCTAGAGCAGCCGGGGTGTCCATTCCGGAAATCATGAATGCAGCAGCCTGGAGCACCCCTGTAACCTTTGCTAAGTTTTACCTCAAAGATCTTCCTAATCAAAAGGGTAAATTTGGCAATGCGGTCCTTTCCACGGCAGGCACCTTTAAACCTTGAAACGATACCACAGCTTTTGTTTGACGGTGGTACACTGCTTCATGATATGAACAGGTAATGTATATCATAATTAATCAGGGAATTAGTAGTAATTACCCTATTAATAAGATATACTTACCTGTTCATATCCCCACCCATCCGACCCCTATCGTTCCGTGTTCCCGATCGAGCGCTGACATTTAGAGGGTTAAACAAGATGGCGACGTCACGTGATTGGAGGCCATGCGGAGGCGCCATCTACGGACATCACGGGGAATTAAAACTTTTGGCGATTGTCAGGGAGCGATTGGCGAAGCAAGCTTCATGATATGAACAGGTAAGTATATCTTATTAATAGGGTAATTACTACTAATTCCCTGATATATATATATATATATATATATATATATATATATATATATATATATATATATATATATATATAAGAATATTAGTCAGTAGATATTTGTCCCTACTAAAGATCAGATTATTTGCAGCCATTTGAAAAACATATTTGGTTGATCTCTGCTGTAGCATATCACTATGGCCCCCACATCCAAACACATATCAGAAATAAAAAATACAAAATCATAGCCCTGGCCGGGTATGGAATGTTGGAAATAGGTTTACTTTTTCCTGCTTTCTGATCCACATTCTCATGGTTAAAAAATGCCAACCAATTCAGTCAATTTATTATGAAAACTGATGGAAGAAGTTTCTGAAGTTAAGTCTATTATTACACAACATTATATTTGTAAACATCTGGACCATAGGTCTAATATGAATATATTACATGAACCCTGTATATTGACTTGTTGGAGGATGAAATTTAAAGATCAATGATCTAAAAAAAAAAAGAATTTAAAAAAATATCTGAAGCTATAGCAGGAATTTTTCAGAAAAGAACTTGCTATGAGATATTTTAACTGGATACTGGGCTTTTGAAAATGAGCTTAGTAAAAAGAAGATTAGTCAGTGAATCAAACAATTAAGTAGAAAGGCAGCTACCCTGTCTGGTTTAATTATTCATAATTCTAAATATAATCACTTTAGGGAGTTTTCAGGGCATGAAGCTGCCCTTTTCCTCCGTGTCACCCCAGTTATTCATGCATTTCTTAATCTATTCATCTTGAGAATATGGAATGAAATGGTGGATTTTTTTTGAGAGTATTCAACAAAATATTCCAAAGGATACAAACCCACTAGTTTGATAATTTTGATCCTTGCCTTAGGCCTAGAAAAAATTTTGTTTCTTTGCTGTAACGGTCCGAAAAAATAAAGGGTAGGTAGGTCGGCAAAAAAAATTACTTGCATTATTTTTTTTGTCAAACATGTGTTTTATGCATGTTTTACGTTGATTGGGAGTTGGGAGGGCGGAAAAAACTTTAGGGTAGGGATTTTTTTGAATAAAAAATTGTTATGGTAGGGTTACATGAAACAAACAAAAAAATTTAGGCATTATTACCAAACAATTCTCGTCAACCCATTAACACTCACATCGGGCAAAAAGCAGCCTCATAATGTTGATATTATTTTGCTGACAAAAGCAAAGTCAGGAAAATATTTGATGGAGAAATGTCAATCAGGACATTACCTTCAACTCTCCTTCAAATGTTTTGTAAAACCCTTCTCAATTTCTAAGTAACTGTCAAAAGTATTATAGATCCAGGAGACAATGTCTGAAAGAAATTTTAAGTATTAATGGGTTAATATCTGCAAATCTGCAAGCAGTAATTCGAGGGGGAAATATGAGCGTGAATTTGTTAATGTATCAATACCACTCCAAATTAATAGACTGTTGGGTGTGGTTATTATGAAGTGAACAGGATATGAATTTGTTGACGAAAGGTTTGAATTGGTTCGAAGAAAGAACAATCTGGTTAACAGATCAAAAATAGCATAGAAAACATTTTATACTTTAGATGAATTGGCAAATATATTGAAGAGGTGTTGTAGCCCTCTACTACAACTTTGAAAAAAAGAGATCAGTTTAAATATGTAACTTCTTTAAACGTTTCCTGATATCTTTTTGTCTAAGAAATCAACCTGGTTACATTAATATCTTGAACTGTATGTATTGCATACATACATCAGCAACATAGATATTGCATCTTTTGAGAATATTACAATACATGTATATAGTGCTTCTGTAGAATCAGTTTAGCATTACCAGTTAGGACAAACAAATGTATGAAATTCCCTGTTACAGAATTTGGTGTTTTTGTGCTCATTTAACTGATATTAAGAAAGTCTTTGCCTCTTTTGTGTAAGAATGGTTCACTTAAGTAATTCAGAAAGGAAGAAGGAAATTATACAGGAAGTCTCTTTGATGATTTCCTTCCTGTTATAAACTAAGGAATGAGACAAGTTTCATCACGTTTTTAATTTCAAATTTTTCTTACAGACATGTGTTGTTATGGCAATTCTTCATATTTTCCTAACACACACTACCAGTCTAGTGTATTGTCTCTATTTTACATTTTTATGCTGGAAGGATAAGGTGTGTTTCACAAACATGTTAAAAGATTTTCCCTGTTATAAACTAAGAGCAGACATCCTGTTTCGTTGATTTTTTAAGTGCACATTTCTTGGCAGTTTCTAGTTGGACTGTGTTTCCATATCCGCGTTACATACATAGCTGTACGTACCGGACGTACATCCTTTTGCATGAGGAAGTTTTCACAGCAGAAATCTGCACAATACATTCATATCCCGGAAGGATAAGGTGTGTCTCACAGACATGTTACTATATATATGTATATATATATATATGTATATATATATATATATATATATATATATATATATATATATATATATATATATATATATATATATATATATATATATATATATATATATATGTATATATATATATATATATATATATATACATATATATATATATATGTATATATATACATATATATATATATTTATATATATATATATATATATATATATAAAATAAATATATATTATGAATCCAATAGAAAACATTTTGTTCTTAAGATGAATTGGCAAATATATTGAAAAGGTGTTTTTGTCTTCTTCCAAAAAAAAAAAAAAGATCAGTTCAAACATGTAACTTGTTTATGCATTTACTGATATTTATTTATCATTAAGAAGTCAACTTAGCTACATCAATATCCTTAACAGTATTTATTGCATAGATACAGCTGCAACATAAATGTTGCACCTATTGGAGATATTTAACTATCTATTGCTATTGCTACTGTGGAATCAGTTTAGCATTACAAGTCAGGACAGAGAAATGGATCATCTGATGGAATTCCCTGTTTCTGTATTTTCACTTTTTTGTGCTCATTTAACTCATATTAAGATAAGCTTTGCCTCTTTCATTTAAGAATGGTTCACTTAAGTAATTGAAGAAGGAAGAAGTCAATTATACAGGAAGTCTCTTTGATTAACATTCTACCTGTTATAAACTAAGGAGTCGGCATCCTGTTTCATAAAGTTTTTAAGTGCACATGTGGACTCAACTGGGGTTGGTAGGAGAGTGGGATTTCTATCCGTGTTACATACATAGATGTACCGGAATCACATCCTTTTAGATGAGAAAGTTTTCACAACGGAAATCTGAACAATACATGCATATCCGGAGGATGAGGTGTGTCTCACATGAAAAATGTGGTGTCATTAATCAGCACATGTAAATGATGTTGCTTTCTATATAGGAATGTCTTCCTAACCAAAGCGCATATTTTGAAAAGAAACGATAAGAAAACTAGCTTAGAAGTCTCTAAAATATTGATATTTTTCAATGGTTATTGAAATCATGGATAGACTATTTATTTTCTCTTTTCTATATAGTTTAGATATTTTCCATTTGTCATACATACTCATACACCAATCATTCAGGCAATCATAAAGTTAAGTATGAGATCATATCATGCTTATTAAGTATAGATTATTACCAGTTCTCATTTTGATACTAAATACTGATATTGAAGGGGGTAAAGTATCGTATCATTAAAAAAATTGACTTGACTGCTACTGTTTGTTAAATGAAGTTGACAGTGCTTATTTAGCAAAATTAGGTCCCTGGGAGGTAGGTACTATCATTTAAAGTATTATCAAGATATGGCATCATTCAGGAAATATCAATGTAACATCATATGGCAAAAAAATCTTCAAGGTGGCAGTGCTTTCTTAAAAGGACAAGCAAGATGAGACTCTTTCATCACTGTAAAAGTCTAAGGAAAGTTCTCACTCCCCAGCAAATCAATTCTTATTTACATATTTAAGTTCTCATTGCATAATTATTGAAACATGTTTAAGTTGCTCCCCTTCTGGCTATTAGAATATATATTTGACATACATGTGTATTTAACTTATGAGGGTTTTGCCTTTTAGCTTAATAGCAGGACTTACAATATGCTTGGAATTGAGAATTTCATTTCATGTTACTTTTTTGCCATTTTTAGGACAAATTATGACAACCCAGTGGTTGATCTTTCAGAGTTTACATTGTAACTGTGCCCGAATATCCCTGATGCCAACTTGTAATGGTGAATTGGCCAAATCAAGTACCAGGTTGTTTATAGTTGACTCTCATAAAATGAAAAAGAAATAGCGTACCCTAGGCATGTGGCAACCCAAAGTGAACCATGTATTGAGGATGTCATACTGACAGGCAATTGGTTATTTGTTGAGCATTTTAGATTGGCAAGCCAGTCTCTTCTTGAAATGAGTTAGATCATCTCGCATGCATATACGAGTGCATTTTAGCGCTATAGGTTAGTTCTCCTACACATATATACAAATATATATAAATATATACAAATATATACAGACATATACAAATATATACAAATATATACAAATATATACACATATATACACATATATACACATATATACAAATTTGGCATTAGAAGGTTTTAAGTTGGAGGCAACTGGTGTTTGCAAGGAAAACCATAGCCAAATTCTGAGGGATTGGCAACTTTCTAATTGGCATGCCTTGAGCTGAAGTTAAACCAGGTCAGCTAGCATTGTGCTATAGGGTGTCAATGGCAGTGGACCACCTGGCAATGGGGGCCAGCCTTTCAATATCATGGCCAAGGATGTTAGTTATTGAGTTTGTTAATCGTCAGGGGTATTTACCTGATTTCAACCCTTGGGAAAGGAATGGAATGAAAGTTATTGCCACCAGGGTGTCAGTGGCTATCGGGGCCAGCTTTTCGGTATCCTTGGCCAAGTATGTTTGTTATTGTGATTGTTCATTGTTTATCGTTAAACCTGATTTCAACCTCTTATCTGGGAAAGGAATAGAATGAAAGTTATTGCCACCTTTTCTGCCTTTTAAGGCTGAATCATGACTGATTATTTATTGGAGGAAACTAGAGTACCATGGGAAAACTACCATTTATCTTCCTAGTCATTGGCAACTTCTTCGCTTGCCATAAACCTAGACCAGACTAGCTTTGTTTTAAATGTGGAGATGCTTCAGTAATTATTATCAGCCTCAGTGTCTCATCTTTATTAAGTAGCCACACACAGCACCTCATCATGCCACACATTTATACAGCAGTTAGGCTAGCTGGGTTTTGTCTGTTAACTGTACAATGTGCTGTTTTTCCTGGTTATGGAGCAGACAAGTCGTTCCTAGTTGCGTTTTTGCATGAAGTAGAAATGAATGTGTTACTTTGTAGCGGGTTTGTAATTGAGTTTGGGGAAGATACCATAGTTCTTTAACTAATAACATCTAATGGATGTGGAGTGACACTTTAAATTGTCATACTTTAAATTGCATGGTCACTGGAACAGGATATAGGTATTGTTCTTTTTGCATGAATTCTCTTCATTTTTACTCATTTTAAGCATGCATTTGTCATCTTTGTATTGTCTTACCAATTTCAGCGTTAGCCTCTATTTTGGTAAGCGTAAGATTTCATGGCATTGCATGGGAATCTATGAGGGCTCTACGTTGCATTAATGGAGAATATGTAAAGCTGCTTTGAAACAATAGAGAATTTGTCATTGTGGATTAAGGGAGTGCAATCGATAGGTCAGATAGTAGTTAATTTTAGAAAATCAAGTGTTCCTGATTTTTCCTGAATTTAAGATGTGCTTATTTTACCAGTTGTATGGATTAGTTTTTGAAATACGACTGAAGAAAGCGAATGGACATATGCAGAGGTGCTTGACTCGAAGTTTAAAAGTATTCAGCACAGTGTCTTTTGAATATCAAAAGTGTTTGACTGAGATCAGAATATAAGAGATTATGGCTTGACCTTGATCAAATCATAGACTCCATCAGACCAGTGGTGCACCTTAAATCATATACTAGGGTTTGTACTATGACAGTTCACCAGTAAAGTTTCAACCGTTTCACGCCTGCATGGTCTAAAAATGGCCTGGCAATTTTGGTGATTTCCAAATATTGTTTTAAACCTATTCGTACCTTCAATGTAAAAAAGATTTTGATGAAATGGCAATCAGAACCCAACCAAAAACTTACCATATTTATTCCTGGAGAATATGTGGACAGGAGCCATCTTGAGCGATGATATATTTATAAATATATATATATATATATATATATATATATATATATATATATATATATATATATATATATATATATATATATATATATATATATAATGTATGTATGAAAATAGCTTCAACATTATATGCATGAATTCACAAAATATTTGAAGAAAAGTTGTGAGCTTGCCTTTGATCACCATATCTTCTTCAGACAATTAAATTAATGAAAATACTCTCAAAAAGATATCACCAAAATCGTCGTGACATTTTGGGTCCTACAGGTATGAAAGGGTTAAATGAATAGCGTGCATGAGGCACGAATGGGGTCACTAAGTACTTTCATACCCTCAAAGAGGACTGATAAAAGTAGATGATGTAAAGGAGCAGCTTGAGTTTGTGCCAGATTGCCTGATGCTGTTTGGGTTGCTGCATGCACTTCAGAGCTTCTTGATATCCATCATGGTCAAAGGCATAAAACGTTGCTTGCCATGTTTGCTTGGCTTTAACCCTACCAATGCTGAGACCACCTGCGTCAAAAGCACGCAAAGATTTTCGAAAACTATCTAAACCCTGTCATGTTGGTATTCATTGGATAGCTCTCACTGAGCACTCTCAGATGAGTACCCATATGCCAGGGTTTCAGTCATTTTCAGATTTTTACATGATTTTGTATTTGCCAAATTAGCCACCAGCGGCGTAAGGGTTAATAATGTCCACCTGCAACTTGCATCTTGAGAAAGGTACACATATTTGCCTGAGGAGCTCTGTGTCCGTTTGGTAGCCGGCTTTGAAATTGACATGTGTTTATTCTGCATGCTTTGAAGTAGTGCTTAGATTTTCTAGCTTGTTATATATTCAGCCCATGGGTTTGGTTCATGTAGCCTTAAACTCTAGCTAATACATATTAATAACTAAAAATAATAAATTACTTGTGCGTTTTACCCAGCTGTAGATTTTTTTAATGTATTTATCTCAAATCATTCTACAGTAATGAATATTAATTGAAAATATAAGATGCTTTTTAATCATTTGCTTGATATTTAGATCTTAGATGTTCTCACAGTTGTATCTGGAAAGCAGGTGCCATGGGCAATAATCTTTGACTACTTTAAAGAGTCAAGGGTTGTCAAGATTTAAAAGCAAATTATTCAGTCATGAAATTGCTTAAGATTGCTTATCATTGAAGCTTTTGCAGTAGTTCTAGTTTATGTCCTAGATGTGTTCATGTTTTAATTCTTTGTTTTTGCATATTTTTTAAATCTTAAACGGCAACTTTTAATTTATCATCAGCTTGCTTATTGCATCTTTAGATACTTCAAATAGTCAAATAAAAGTTTTGTTAAATTGTTGATGATATGGTTGGAAAACTTATAGTGAACAGATTGAATGAGGATATATAGACCAATCTATATGAGGCACCACTTTTCAATCTCTATTGCAGAAAGAATCTTTTTAATAGAAATTCACCTGAATTATGCTTCATCTCATTTTCAATAGAAATTCACCTGAATTATGCTTCATTGTATTTTTATCAGCGATTCAACTCATTTATATCCAGATCACTAGCGTGCTCCCTCTCATCTAAATGCACATACTTGTTTAACCCATTTATGCCTGTAGTGCACACAACATCCCAACCATTTTGGTAATATTGTAGAAACCAAAGAAATTTTACAAAGAAAATATTTCGGAGGATAAATATCTATACAAAAGAAACCTGTAACATTTATCATAGAAACCAGAAGAAAATTCAATAGAAAATATTTATCAGAAAGAAACCTATAACATTTCTCTAATTTGGAAATGAATGCTTTAAATTCGGAAGTTATTTTCAACAGTATTACATGTCCAGATGATATTTCTCAAGATGTTTTTAAACCCTTTCGTCTCAAAAGTAATCTTTTCTATTAAAAAAAGTTGAAACTTATAGTAGTTAGGGTGTGTTGTTTGTAACAATACCTTTCTCTCTGCTATGTGCACAGATCTCTTGCATAAGTCTAACTTCTAAATTCATCATTTCAAAAATAAACTAAGGACAACATTCAGGTACAGAAGAGATATCCTAAGATCTTTAATCAGGTTTTTTTTTCCTCAAAATCTATTATAACTTGTATATATGAATATATATATATATATATATATATATATATATATATATATATATATATATATATATATATATATATATATATATATATATATATATATATATATATATATATATATATATTTATATATAAATACATTGTAATATATATATATATATATATACATGTATATTGTTATATTTATTGGTATATATATTATTATATATATATATATATTGTTACATATATCCTTATTTATATAATGTTGTATATATATATATATTGTTACATATATCATTATATATATAATGTTGTATATATATATATAATGTTATATATATTGTAGCACTACAGTGATTTGAACATCAGTCAGTTGATGACAGTGATCAATCTATACTCTGAATATATCAGTTATCAGTTATCATTGTTTTGTTTCATTACATAGCAACAGCACCGTTCTGTTGCTAGGCAGTGCTTTGTTGTCATGGTTTTAAGACTCATGCTGACCAGTGTCTGTTGCATCTTACATTTCAGGAAGTGAGATATTGACCAACGAGACGACGACGGCCACAGTCCAGCAAGTGAATGCCTTCTCACGACGCATCTCCTTCAAGAACAAGAAAGCCGCTCAGCGCTCAATGCAGACACCCCCTGAAAGCCCAATACTCAAGAACAAGAAATGATACGCTCTACTCGGATGATGACCAAATTCCTGCAGCCACATTCAAAGGATCTAGAACAAGCATTTAGAAAAAATGAATATTTTGATGAGAATATATCTTTTTTTTTCAGACTCATTTAATTGTGTATATGTTACATATAATAATGGGGCAATGAAAAAATAACCTATGCTACTAAGACACTTTAGTTTTTCACCTATGTGGCTTTGAAAGAAAGACATTTAATAATGGGGCAATGAAAAAATAACCTATGCTACTAAGACGTTTTAGTTTTTCACCTATGTGGCTTTGAAAGAGAGACCGTCTGCATGAAGTAAAATTATCAATCAGAGGTAAATACTCACTGGGTCAAGGAAACCAATAGCCTAATGGCCACGGGCTAAGAGAATCCCAGTGGGGCTCCATGAAAATTTTCCTTTGCAGACTATGTGGTTTTCCGATGCAGATAACTAGTGCTATATATGTTTAGTACAAGTTAACTTCTTTAAGAGTTTGAAGATAGAAAGGGAATACCTAACTTTCATAGATGTTTTAATCAAAAGAATAGCAGTGGTGGGGCGGATGTTGAATGTTGGGCTTTAAGACTCGGGTAAGGGAGAGCCCAGTAGGGTTAAATGCTTTACACATTGTTGGGCACCAAAAAAAAAAGAAGAAATTTATTGTGCTGATTTTATATGGTACTAAAAGTGATGTAGCAACAACCATCAACATGATTAACTTATTGTGACCAAATGTTGCTTTGAAGTTATGAATATAAATATTATACATATGAGTGAGAGAACAATAGTTTGAATATACAGGATGGTTCAGTGTACATATAATAGATCTGTAAATATCTTTACTTGGAGTTTATATCCATCATATGACATGTTTCGTACAGTAAGAAATATTGAATAATGCAGAATTAACTAATAGGATTGCAGAAATTAATATAATAATATATCTTAAGAATATAAGGAGTTGATGGCTGTGAACTTCATATATATATATATATATATATATATATATATATATATATATATATATATATATATATATATATATATATATATATATATATATATATATATAGATATATAGATATATAGATATAGATATATATATATATATATATATATATATATATATATATATATATATTCTTGTTTATGATCATATGAATGCATGTGCACTATGTATGTACATGCATATATATATATATATATATATATATATATATATATATATATATATATATATATATATATAAATATATATATATATATATATATATATATATATATATATATATATATATATATATATATATATGTGTGTGTGTGTATGTATGTATTTGTATATATATATATATATATATATATATATATATATATATATATATATATATATATATATATATATATATATATATATACAAATATAAAGTTGTGTATTGTATCGATATGTTAATGTCTCTTGGTGGGTGTAAGTTTCTTTATATGAAATAAAACTCCAGACTGTTGCCTTCTGGAGTAAAATTGTGTAATTGCCCATTGTTTTCCTGACTTAAATAATGGTTAAATAATGGTGCTCATACCTGGTCATTGTCAGCGCCTCTCTGTTGTGATTATCTTTCCCCCGAGTTCTAACTGTGTAAACCTACACCTTGCCAACAGGGGCGTGGTCAGAGCTAATCATTTAATCTCAGGTCTCGAGCCTCTCATCCTGCTGTGCCGGCCATTGTAATCCTAGATTAGATAAGGCTGGCTCTCCAGCGAGCTTTGTGTATCAGCACACTGCTTATTATGAGGTAGCTGTCACAGGGATGGTGTACGGTTACTACAGTAATACCTGCTGGACATGTTATGTCCATGGCAATACAGGATACGGACAAGTATCAGGTTGATACTATTCTCGTTGTGGGGTTACCTTTGTGGGCTTTCCTTTTCTGTAAACAGCGTTTGGTTCTGGTGTTACATATGAAAATATTTCCTCTTCTGAAAATTAAGTTTGCTTCTTGTGTCAAGGCAGGATTTGGGTTTTCGAGGAAGGGGGGGGGGGGGCGCTTATTTTTAGGCAGGTGTAGGGTGTAGCAAGTGGGATGGTCAGGAGATATGCTTCTTTTCAACCAAAATCATCGAAAATCCGATTTTGAAAATGAAATTTGTAAGTTTAGTTTAAGATACATCTCGTGAATATAGGTTCTTCCAAGCCCATGATTTGCCACTACTACATCAGAAGCATAGTCTTAGCCAGCAGGGTGTCTGGGTGTCATTTGAACACCCAAACCCTCCAAAATCAACCCCTGACAGGACACCTAGATTTTTCAGGCAGGCAATTGATTTTTTTTTTCACCTCAAAAATATTCCTATGACATTGTATGAGGATATGATGTAAGTAAATTTATATATGTTTATGGTTATAATCTGAGTATAGTGTCGCCTCCCTCGAAAAATAGGATGCCCCAAAATTTTACAATTGCCAATTTGGGGCGACCAGTTTCTAAATGCTGGTTTAGACCCTTATCAGATGCAGCTTTTGCTTGTGATCATGTAATGAGGATGGTACCGTTGATTTACAATGTTGAGGAAGTCTCTCTTCCTGCCTGTCTATTTTTTTTTTCTTGAAAGCGGACTCAAGAACCTGGCATAGGCTGAAAATAGAGTGTACTAACATGCAGATGCAGAAGTTGCATTAATTAACCCATTAATGCCCACACCTGTCAGTTTCGGTACCGTTTATTAACAATGTTGAGGAAGTTCCTCTTCCTGCCTGTCTAGTTTTTCTTGAAATTGCACTAAAGAACCTGTTATTGCCGGAAAAGAGAGTGTACTTGCATGAGAATGCTGGATATGACTTACCCATTAGTGCTCACTCTGGCTGAATCATGCGGCCAAAAGCAAAGTTTGGAAAATATTGAATGAGGAATGTTAACCCATTAATGCTTAGAAGTTCCTCCAGCAATTCTCGTCTGGATCTAGGAAACATTTTACAATAACTTCAGAATTGAGAATGATTTTACAAAATATTTGAAGGAGAGTTGTTGATAATGTTCTGATGAACATTTCTCCTTCAAATATCTTTCTACGTGTGCGTTTGCCTGCAAGATTTCATCAAAATTGTCAGGCTGCTTTTGGCGGCTGTGAGCATTAATGGGTGAACTAGAGAAACTTACCAACATTTCTACATATATTGTGTGAAATTATGCAAAGTTTTTGGCAAGGTATCTTAGATCTTAGACCCAGGCAACAATTTCTAGAGAAACTCCTATTTATTAATGGATTCAGGGTTTAGATTTACTTTCCCCTCGAGCTTGTCACTTTCCTTGAGGCAAGTGATCATCAAGTGTTGGTTGTCAGAACCATTCACTTGTTCTAGATATTAAAACGGTAGGATAATGATGGCCCTATGGCAGAAAAAGGGACGAAAATCAAAATTCCAAATTTTAAATGCACCTTAATGCTATACAGGATGAGTCACTTTTCCTCTTAGGATGAGGATGATGGTCTTATGGCAGAAAAGGCGATGAAAATCAAAATTACAAATGCACCTAAATGCTATAGAATGAGAGACCTTCCCTCCTAGGATGAGGATGATGATGGTAAGGAGGAGGAGGGGGCAGGGACTTAGCCAGGACCTGTCCTACCTGTCTTTGGACAGGTAGTTTCCTAAAAAAACCTCCTGTTTGGACAGGCTAAATTTCTATGATGATTTTTCACTTTTGACTTTTGGGATGTAATAACCAAACATTTTCCTTACAAGCCATCTTCTAGGACATAACTGAGGTGTAAATTGCCCTTTTTGACACACTAAGCTCTTAAATGTAGCTGGTATAAGGATTTGAAGTAGATAAGTAGCTAAATCTGGACAGGCAAAAATTTTGAAATTGGTGTTTTGGATAGACATTTTTGAAATCCTAGCTAAGACACTGGGAGAAGGAGGGAAAGGGGTTGATGGACAAGAGAAGCCCGTCTGCCTGCTGTCTATACTGAGCATGGCCTCGGCTGGAGAGCATGCCAGTGAGGAGGACTGGTGATGATGATGATGATGATGATGATGATGATGATGATGATGATGATGATGATAAGGAGGAGGAGGGGGAGGAGGAGCGAGAGGGGTTGACGGACAAGAGAAGCCAGTCTGTCTTTCAGCTGGAGAGCTTGCCAGTGGCGAGGACGGAAGCGGCCCTGCTGCTGCTGCTGCGACTGTGTCTTTCTCTCTCTCTCTCTGTGTGCATGCAGGTGCTGGTCTCATTGTAATGCGATACCTGATGTAAGAACGCCCAGCACGTAAACAACGCCAAAAAAACACCCATTCATGTCAGGGTGCCGCACACAGGTGCCCGAGATCAAGCCCCCTCACCCCTTTGATACGCGACGGCTATTGCATGAGGGATTAGTACGCGCGACCTGCAAGAGAGGCAGGCACCCTGCTGCTTAACTTCCTAGCATGCTGAAAAAAAGTATGCATAGACAGGTATGTAGGAAAGTTGGCAATGACTTGGGGTAAGGGTGTGTTTTTTTCTGGAAAGTTAAGGCTGCTTTTCTCCCCCATTTACTCCTGGTAGTCACAATTTAGCATTATATGATAGAAAAAGTGAACAAGCCCCCTCACCCCTTTGATAAGCGACGACTATTGCATGAGGGATTAGTACGCGCGACCTGCAAAAAAAAGTCCACTTTGTCTACTGAGAGACGGGCACCGAAAAAAGTATACAGAGGCAGAGACAGGCATGTAGGAAAGTTGACAATGACTTGGGGTAAGGGTGTGTTTTTTTCAAGAAACTGGGATTGTTTTTCTCCCCCATTTACTCCTGGTTTGTCACAATTTAGCCCTATATGATAGAAAAAAGTGGTGATAAAACAAAACTTGACTTTCAGGTGTGAGGTTAAAGGAGATTTGTTTCTTAACCCTTAAGCTGCTGGTGGCTACACCGGTCAATACAAAATGATGCAAAAACATAAAAAATGACTGAAACCCTGGCAAATGGGTACTCATCTGAGAGTGCTCCGCGAGAGCTTTCTAATGAGTACCAACATGACATGGTTTTGATGGTTTTCAAAATTCTTTGCATCGGAGTGCTTTGGACGAAAGTAGACTTAGCATTGGAAGGGTTAAGAGTAAGGAGTGCCTCTATCGTTACTTTTTGCTAAGATGTGTGGTAACTGTGTATGTGGCTATCCTCCTATTCTGTAAACTGTTTGACATGAATGGAATTGAAATTGAATAGTTCTCATTAACCCATTCACACTTAGAGTTTCTATTGAAAGTGTCGTCTGCTACTCTCATATTTTTGAAAATATCTTTTGAATAAAGCAAAAATTCACAAAATATTTGAAGGAAAGTTTTTGTTTGGCTTGTGATCAACATTTCTCCTTCAAATGTTTTCAAGAAAATGTGTTTGTAAGTTAAATATTTCCAAAAGCGTCAGGCCTCTTTTGGCTGCTCTGAATGTTAATGGGTTAATGAATACAGTTAGTTTGAAAGGGTTGATTGAGGTTGTTTTTTAATTTTGAAGAGAAAAGGTTTGAATTTAGTCCTGACGGTGTGATATTCAATCATCTCCATTCTCATGTTAGTAATTCACTGTCTGAACTCAATTAGCATCATTAAAGTCTCTTTTGTTTTCTTAATGAAGGTGAACTAATAGGTATTGAAATCACACTGATTGTTAGACTCAGTAATTAATACTACACAAATTGAGCAATTAAACAGCAGTATACAGTGAAAACTAGTTTAATAAGGTGCAGATTCAGTGCTGGGGGAGGGGGGGGGGAGGCTAACCGCTGACAGCTTCATGGAGAGGCTCTAATGGTGATCACTGGTACAAGTTCATTTTGGGATACCTTAGTGGTAATGGAATTTGGACTATCTTTAATCATATTTCTTAGCTATTTTAGACTTAATATAACTGCTTTAGTGGATTTTAGTAACAAAGGACTTCTTTCAAAAGCCATCCTCTTGCTAAAAATTGTGTATCTGCACCAACAAGGCATGTGCGCATTGCATTAAAGCTTTGTGGAGTGCCTTGGTGTGTGTGGTTGTGTTGGGGACATCTTTTCAAAATATTTATTGAAATACTTGTTAGTTTGTCAAATGCTGGGAATAGTTGTCGAAATATTCCAAGATCAAAAGCTCTGAATCATAATCAGATGTTCCAGAAAGTGTTCAGATATTTTCACTCGACATCAAAACCTCGGACTATCAATGAATGTTATTTGCTCTGCTGTTATGAAAATGTTGCATGAACTGTTGCACAAAACTTGAATACTTATACCTCATGGCAGTACAGAGTCAGTGCGCAAATCAGAGCTATGTCTTTTATTGAAGTGTGTGAAAAGAGAAATGATTTTGTGATTCTTATTCAAAGACTGACATTCCTTTTGGGATGGACGTGCCATGTTAGGCAAGTGATATTACTTTTACTTGCCCAAAAACAACTTGCCCAGCATAAAAAACTGAGCTTGCTTAGCAAAAATTAAAATAATTCAGAATATATCCTTATTCTTTAATTTTCATATACCTACACAGATATGAATCATTTTTGCGTCATATTAATGGCAAAACAAAATAGTAATTTTGGTTTGCTATGTCTGCCTTGCAAGTAAGTAGACATTTCTACTAGCCTTTCTTCTAGTATTTGTTTTATTTGTCTTAATTGGCTATTTGGCAAGCTGCTGTCTTGTCTGTGCCTGTCATAAGTTCACATTAGAGAGTGATGTTTGTGACAGGGGACACTGTAAATATGTACAAACTATGTAAGTAAAGATGATAAAAAGACTATATATAAACCTAGGCATTGTAATTACAATGAGACGCTGCTATTTGTTTATACGACAACTGTTCGTACTGACCGACTGGCCAGTTGGTGTGTGTACCGTACGGTACTAGCGTGTAATAAAATCCTGCTAACTATCAAAATGATCATGATGAATAGGACGAAGTGTCAGGGTAAAGTCCTCTTTAACTGTTTAATTTAATTGTTGATATATGCATAAAAAATGAGAGACTGTATATTTAACCCATCCACACCCAGAGTTGGCTAAGCCTATGACGCAATAGCCAATCTCTTAATGTAGGAGAACCTTTAACCCCAATGCTGCTGCCGGCAAATTTGGCCAATACAAAATGATGCAAAAAACCTGAAAAATGACTGAAACCCTGGCATATGGTGCTCAGTGAGACCTTCCATAACAGGGTTTATGTGTTTTTCAGAAATCTTTGTGCATCTTTGTTCTTTGGACGAAAGTAGCCTTAGCATTGGAAGGGTTAACCCATTGGTAGTTGCAGTTCACTCATGGTCTCACAACTTTGAACATAACTTATCTAATGCCAATATTTTGAGCTAGGAGAATCTGCAACCCTTGTACAGGTGCATTGCATTCGTGGTCGAACCATTTTGAACTTAACCCTTATGCTGGAGGTGGCTAAGTTTGCCTATACATAAGTATGCAAAAATCCTGAAGAATTATTGAAACCCTGGCAAATTGGTACTCATATGAAAGTACTCAGCGAGAGCTTTCCAATGAATACCAACATGACAGGTTTTAGATGATTTTCAAAAATCTTTGCGTCCTTGTGCTTTGGATGAAAGCAGCCTCAGCATTGAAAGGGTTAACTGACTCAACTCATCAACTAGAACACTACCTGAAAAATGTCTGAAAGAGAATTTTTAAGCTCATCACGCATCAACACATTCAGTCAAATATTTGTAAAAACATTTGCTTTGCTATGAAGATATTTTAATATGCGTCAAATCATGTGTGCACCTCAGATGCGAATGCCTTAAAAAAAACTTCTACAGAAAGTAAAAGGGAAGAAGGCATTGAGATCATTTTCAAAGTAGTTATTCATGAAAAAGATACTTGTATATTTGTTTTGTATACTCTGGCGAGCACTGTGTGTGGATGGGTGCAAAATAAAGCTATTATGATGATAATATAAAATAGTATGGTGAACAATTGAACATGTAACCTATAATTACAAGTATAGGTGCACTTGAAATATTAGGATTTGTTTCTTAGATGGATTTCTTGAATATTTGAAATGAGATTTTAAAATCTCCGACCACTTGGTTTCTAGGAAAGTGAGTGGAATTGATATGTAAATAAGACTAAAAACATCATAATATTGTATGTACAGCCTGTTTGTCGGTAATGGCAACCTGCTTTAATGTAAGAAATAAAACCAAAGATACATATACACATGGTACGGTTCCCTTGTCTTTACTATATGCTCTTACCCTCAACCTATTAATTCATTTCGAACGAAATTTCCCTACCTATTCGGTGATCTCTCATTTACATATGAATCATCTCAAAACATATATGAACGAAAATTTTTAATTAGAACTCGCCTCACAACTCTCACTTAATGCTTTGAAGATGGTGACACACTTTGGTAAGTAAAATTTCCTCCTAAATTGCGTGCTGTAAGGTATTCTCTTGCAGGAACTCCAGATTTGCCTTCCAGTTGCCCTAGCCTAGTATATGTAGCAGACTTGCATACTATTTACAAATCAAAGTACCTTTATTGATCAAGAAAACGTCATTTGAGGTAAAACACTGTAACATAGAAAATGTGTTTATATCCAGGCCAGCTCAAGCAGGTAAGTCGAAGAAAACACCAAGACCTCGGGGATTAGATAACTATTGTTAGAAAGGGGACAGGAGTGCTAAACTAGGAGGTGTCTTATTTTGAGTGTGCCACAAGCATCACAGCCTTAAATATGTTGCGCTATAATCCTTAGCTATTTCCAAAAGTATTATAAATCCAGGACTGGTTTCTAGGGGAGTGTGGGGCATGAATAGGGTAATGCATTTTCCTACTCAGGGGTCTACACTACCTGCAGATAACCCTTAAAGAGATGTTATCTTAACCGACTTTGGTTCGCTGTTCTGGATAATGTGTAGGTCATGCTAAAATCTGTAAAAGTTGGAATAAACATCCATGAAACTGATCGCCAATGTATGTGACATAAAATGTGGGCGTCTTCCTAGAAGATGATAGCAAAAATGTAAGATGAACATTTTAAAAGGTGTTTTTGAAGGCATTAAATTCGCACTTGGTAAATACAGATAGTTATCTACTGCTCCAACAGAATACCCAACAGTGGCGCTCGTGCCTGATCTAGCGCCAGTTTCTAAGGAAAACATGTTGCACGTCACAACACATGGATGGAATACAACATATAACAAACTTGCAATGGGGTCTATGTAGCTTGTACACTTGAGAGCTGCCCTTCAACAATCACGGGGCAAAAAATAAAACTCACTAAATGTACTATTTCAGAGATAGTTGAAGAGGTGTGTGAACCCTTCCAATGCCACACGCTTATAAACGTCCTTAGCAGCACTAACATATAGAGTCATGCACACCACAATGCGTGACAGGTGATCAAATTCATTTAAAGAAAAGCCTACCTCTCCAATACAAGAGACAAATACACAGCTCTAAAATAGGTTATTGGCTCGTAGAATGTGTTCGATTAGAGGTTCATTTTGATATGTCACATGACCATGGTTGATCAAAATATTATAAGATAGTCAAACATAAACAACCTGGTACCGGATTTTGGCCAATAATACCCATTACAATTTGGTATCGGAATTTTGTGGACAAAATACAATATGGACTCACCAGGGTCAAGCCTTTTATCAGAAACGAAACTTTTAGTCGAATGTTAGTAAAATTTTGCTTTGTAATGAATACATATATATATGTGTGTATATATATATACTGTAAAGTTCGAAATATTAGCGTCCTTAAATTTAGCGAATTGATCCATTTTTCCATATTAGCGAATCGTAATATTAGCGTCTGAACCATCTCCAAAAGCGCCATCTGTCGACAGATATTCAAACTAGACCTCGAGTTGTGCACAGTTAAGTGCATTAAAACTGCATTTTATTTAGTCTCTGGCCACATATGCATTTAAACATGATAACTCTCGCTCCAGTATATCATTCTCATTCTCGGAATTAGTAAATTACTGAGAAAAAACGATGTTGAATGGGTCAAAATCGTCACACGCGTGGCGCCATCCATTGACGATTTTGAAAACTAAAAAATACGGGCAGCGTACCCACATCTATTTCTCTTCTTTTCACATTTTTTTTGTGAAAAGAAAAATCGTTGAAAAATGGAACAAATATAAACGGATCGTAATATTAGCGAATCTGACCCACTCGCTAATGTCGCCAATAATAGTTCCACGCCAATATTTCGAACTTTACAGTATATATATATATATATATATATATATATATATATATATATATATATATATATATATATATATATATATATATATATATATATATATATATATATATATATATATATATATATATATATATATAGGTGTCAAACCACGTGGACCAGGGGTGGATGGGTTAAAAAAGTTGCATTCATTAAGTAATTTAGTTTTCAGTAAATTGGGTGGGTTTTTATTTCTTACAATGGGGTTAGTCCAACGCTACACAAACGATGTATTCTACAGCTAACCATGACTAGCCCAGTACATATCTTATTCTATTAATGTGACTGCTAACTCGTATCAAGCCATTGGTCTCGTTATCATAATGTCAATGTCAAGTCGAGTGATCAGTTTGGCCTTAATTGTCATTTTGATCATCGTGTTATTGGGGATACCAGGAAGCCTTTCACAAAGCATCATGGACACAGGAAATGCCCAAAACATTGAAAGGTGCTGCTACATGTAGGAGACTGAATGAGGAATGCTTCTCACCTAATATCACTCTTTATTAAAGATGTCTAGCTTTGGAGCCTGCTATGGTGACATCGGTGCGATCAGGCAGCCAGGCCCTGTGGTGCTCCACTTTTACCTAACTCGGGGCCTCTAAGCTGCATGGGGCATATGCAGTATACCTTCAAAAATGAGGGAATTGCCAGTCCGCTTTTTACAAGTTTTTCGCAGGATGAACGATAGTTGAGTCCACAATATTGTAATTCCAGCAGACAAGAAACACATCACCAAGAAGAAGATTACCGTTTGGACTGGAATCTTAAATGGATATTTGAACATGTGTTAATTGGTACTTAAAACAAAAGTACAACGATTACAAAACAGTTCAAACCAATTTTGTGTAAGACAGTTTGAATATCTCCCGTTCTAACAAAGAAATTATAATATAAATTTATATATAATATATCCCACATCGACAAATGTAAAGATGAAAAACACACACGTAAAAACGTCATAATCTTTTTTATATTTTTGCTGAAAGATTGTGTGTATATCACATCTCCATACCGTCATCTATACCAAATCATCAACACCCATATGTATTTGTCTTTTACCAAAATTCCCTTTCAATTCGAACATAACGGATTGCCAATACCACATTTACCTGTTACATGTAGTCACATATTCGTGTACATCGTAATGCTTAAGCCTACATGTATGGCCGTCGATTCGACCAAGATTTTGCAACAAAATTCCTTTTTTTTTGTCTCAAGCGGAGCGTGCGTGTCTTGTTGCAGGGTGCCAGCAGCGGGACATGTTGGCGCCGTCTGCCGGCACACTAGGAGAAGGCTTGCGCTTCTTCTGTAGCACTATCGTTTTATCTCGTGCAAGACAAAGAAACACTCACAGATGTCCCTTTCTCATATCAACTAGATTCACATATCACAAAAAACAGAATCTTTTATACCTTTTTGTTGAGATATGTATTACCTTAAATATGTTAAAGTACTAGTAACTAGTAAAAAAGATACATTTTTCTTTTCGAAAGTGTGGTCTTCATTACTTATAAAATATAAGTTAGTAGATTGAAGAACCAAAAAGTTATGTTTAGTAATTCTTTTTGGGATTCCAAAGTGGCAATTTTGAGAAAAAAATCTCCCGCCGAAAAACGACTGAAAACGAGGCTGTGCAGCAGTGACGTAAAGGGTGGCCCTCAGAGATTTAGGTCATCTCTTTTTACACAGCGGAATAGTCGCATGTAAACATAGCTGTACTTTCCTCGATGCTGTTTCATCGTAAATATAGCGATTGCCTTGATATTTTATATGCTTATGGAATATCTATGTGCGGTCCAAACAAACTTTGTAGCGTAAAAATCAACTCAGAAACAGCTGAGAAATCGCTAGTTAAATACAACAACGGCATTTGTTATGGTCTCATTCGGGAGACACTGTCACATGAAGGCATGGTCGACTTCCCTCGCTGCCACTTCAATGTGGATTACGCAATTGTCCTGATAATTTCGATCTTGAAGGGATATCTAATTGTGAAAATAGCGATGTTTATTTCGTTAAAATCCGACCGCAAACGGCCGAGAAATCGGAAGTGACATGTTGAGCTAGCCGAAATGTAGAGCTACATTATAAGCACCATGTAGATTTCAGTACTGTAACGTATTTTTGAGGGCGTGGTTGGGTGGTAATGAATGAATAAATGAAGGCCATTTAGTGCCATTATTTTTTTTCAAAAAGTGGTCCTTTGTCACTGTTTATGAACGGTCTATAGTCTGTCTGACCCAAGCTTGACTGACCGTTTTTTCCTTGTTATGTTACAAAAAGTTCGTGTTCGCCACTGGCATCCAACCTTGGCAAACCTCTGATAAACACATATATATAGTCGTTTATGTATGTACATGCATATAAACATATTTTTTGGCTCAACTCAGCAAAATGAATTTGTTCATGAATCCCATTGTAAAATTGGCCCATTGCAAACTTCGGTACAACTGAAATGTGAGCGATGTCGTGCGCAATTTTAATATGGGCACATAATGGGCAAAATCTACATTTTGCGGAGTTGGGGCAGAAAGTATGTTTATAAAACTCAACCTAGTGCTCCCAAGAGGTTTATCAAGTTTGTATAGCATATACATCAAAGAGGAGAGACGGTTCGGTTAAGCTTGTGTCAGACAGACTTAAGTTTAGGTGAAAGAAGGAATCGCAAATGTCGATCTATATAACTAAAAGTGGGACTTGTAAGGAATAGTTGTGTATTTTTTTGGAAATTCGTAATAAGTACATTTATGCAACATTTCACAAAACCACTAGTTTATCAAGTATCTTAACCTGCGACAGTTCGTATTGTCAAGTTTAGGAGACAATTGCGTTATCCTATATAGAGCAATTTCATGTGATGTAGGGACTACCCTAAACTGCTGACAAATGCTATTTTATGCGACCAATCGTCACAAAAACGTTTCAAGTAATAGAGCACTTTTAATGCCTTAAAACAATATAACTGTTGTAGAAATTGGACACTCCTGGACCAAGAGGCAGCCCAAAGCAATATGTCAATATGTAATTTCCATGTGATATGATTTGACGCCATCCTGCATGAAGGCCACCCGTGACGTCACAGCCAAGTTTTGCCGCCATCGGCGTATTTTATGGGTGTCAGAGCAATTATGCTCTGTATCTCACTTAATACTAGGAATACTACACTTTTATTATGTGTTTTTAATCTACAAATACATGATGTATAACATCCCAGAAATGACCTGGGTACCCATTACTAGTACTTTAAAACAAGTGGAAATGAAACCAGCCGGTCCATCAGTGTCAACTAATAGCCCAAAATTCGTGCACTGCACATGCTCAGTTGATGCTGGCGATCAGGTTTCTCTGTAATGTAAATGATACCAGAGCTCTCGTTGGTCCTTGTTCCCTTGTGACCCCATGCTGATGCCAGACCAGTGACCCCTGGTATGAGTCCAGCCCTTCACTATAGCTCATATAGTAATTCTTCTCTTCATCTAAGTGAAAGGGAAGTACTTTATTTACCAACCATAAATATGGTGACAGTGCCACAAATAAGTGGGGAAACCCCACAAAAAATTAACCAAAACAAATCTTAAAGACCCGTTAGAAATGAGACCACATACAGCCATTTTCTGTGGGTCTTCATACGAAAATTTTGAACTTAAAAAGCCATGAGTCCAGCCCTTCACTATAGCTCATATAGAAATTGGTCTCTCGCTTCATATCCATTCCTTTCTTCATCTAGGGTATTAAGTAGCAACGCTTGTGTCGAGTATTTAACTGTAGCTGCCAAACATAACTATCTGTGGAAATCTTTGTTATTTTTTCAATTGCATATACCACCATATCTTAACTGATATCCATATTAATAATTATTTACCGTTTTCTTTGTACCTCAACTCATCGCAACTTTCTCACAAGCCCCTTGCTGGTTTCAAACCCGGGTACTGGCAGAGGAAATTATGGATGGATTTTGGTAGCTGTAATTATTAAGTCTTACTATAAAATAACAGACCAGTGCTGTTCGTAACTAGCATACACGAAGAACACCATCATTATGTATGTATGTATGTATGTATGTATGTATGTATGTATGTATGTATGTATGTATGTATGTATGTATGTATGAATGTATCTTTATTGACTATATCATAAGATATAAAAGTGATACAATAATAACGTAATAATTATTTGTAACAGAGAGAAAATGAGCGTTATATAATGATTGTGATTCGAAAGCTTTTACATGAAACTTTTCAAATGGGCTCCCCCCCCCCCCCCCCCCCCCCCCCCATATCCTGTCACCGTCAGTACCCCTCTGTCATGGCACTGAGTTAGGACAGAAGAACATTAGCCCATTTTCACTCAGAGTTCCCCAGGAAAGTATCGTCTGCTACTTTCATACTTTTGAAAATAACTTGGAAATAAAGCAAATTCTCACAAAATATTTTGTTGGTAATATTCTGATAAACATTTCTCCTACAAATAGTTTTTAATAAAAACGCTTTTGTGAGGAAAATATCAACAAAATAGTCAGGCCTGTTTTGGCCGCTTTGAGTGCTAATGGGTTAGTAACAGGTATGAGATTGCCATTTTGACCAGGCTTGATGCGCAGTTCTCGGGTCTACATGCTGCGCCACCAGTGGGCAAGAGGTAGCGGTCACGTGGAAGTCTGGGTTCCCCTTCACTGCAATATTTCGTACCCGACTTTTAATAAGTGACCGCGATATTCAAGAACAACATTAATCTTGAAAAAGTAAACCTTATAGTTTGGCGGAATTGAGTGATTCGGGGATCTGGAGGATTGCAAATTTCTCACTTACTCAGGGAACTTTTCGCTATGATTCCTTTGAACCTCTAGTTAATGGTGCCGTGTTCTTTATAGGAAATACAATTTCGTTCTCAAGATGTATTGTAAAATTAGAATTTCAATTCAGAATGATTAAAGCTCATACGCCTTTTGAAGGTGTATTTGTCCTTCAAAGATAGACTTTTGTGCAGAGACTTTATATAGTCTGTTAATGGCAGATTAAAGATACTCCAGTGTTAGACTATAAGTACATGTATACTTCGAATTCACGGTATGGCTTAGTCAATCTAGGGTAAGTGTAATCCTCTGCAGTGTTCTGAACTTCTTCGCATTTCTTTACATATTGTGCAACTGATGGTGACTTTTGTGCAGAGACTTTCTTATACAGTGTGTAAATGGCTGAATAAAAATACTCCGGTATGAGACTACTAGTACTTAACGGTATGTCTTTGTCAATCTAGGGTAAGTGTCATCCTCTGCAATGTTCTGAACTTCTTCGCATTTCCATACTGTGCAACTAATGGTGATGCGCAATAGGACTCCATAGCGATATAGATGCAACTGCAACTATGCTCAAAAGGCCGTACATGTACTTAATTTACAAAAGCTTGTGTCATATCACTTACCAATTCAGCTTGCTTGCTAATTAATGATTCTGAAGTGCAATCAACTTAGGGCTTTTCCGGGAGGTTGATTAACTTGTTTGATTAGATAAAGCTCGTTAACAAACGATTGTTATACAGTTTCAAGTAGTATGGTTATTACGTATGTGATAGGAGTTCTCGAAAAACTTTCCAGTGAGGTTAGGAGGTGGTTGCAACCGTATTTGTTTGATTAGATGAAACTCGTTAACAAACTATTGTTATACAGTTTCAAGTAGTATGGTTATTACGTATGTGATAGGAATCCGCGAAAAAAACTTTCCAGTGAGGTTAGGAGGTGTTTTTTGCCTGAATATGGAAGAAATACTGACTATGGGCAAAATACCAATTTCCAATAATACTAACTGTTTTCCTTGCAGTAGACGTAGTATGATAATTCAACTATTGCATTGTAAGCCGATGATAAAAGGGGAACCCATTACTAGGTAACTATACACCAACATAATACCACGTCAGCCCCGTGGGTACAATTACTGGTTTTGCAATGATGTCATTGGGTTAACGTATATTTCTAATTTTTTGTTATAGTTATCTTAAGGCCTGGTCGCAAATAAAAGAAGACCTCCGTGCGGACCACCGATTGCATGCGACCGATTGTCGTGACCAGGTCGCAGGCGATTGGACGTAGGTCAAACTCCTCAAGGTACGCATACAACCAATACTGGAGCTTAGCATAAAGCACATACAAATACATAATATAACATCGATAAGTTTAACATAAATACATCGCGTTAACACAAAGGAGAACTATCAAGGGGCATTTAAACATAGTTATATGCTTTCAAGATTCATAGTAGAGTACATTACCCATATAGACTACATATCTGGCCCTATCAAAAAAGAGAAAATCAGTATGTACACAATAACTCGAACTAGGTTTATAAGAACCTTAAAATACCACCATGCATGGCTTGCTGCTTAAGGTGGTCCGCTAGATTGAGTGCTGACCGTGAGTAAACCTTGAGGAGATTGTGCGTCAGCATCAAGGATGATCTTGAATAATCCATGAGGTAGGCTTAGGGTTCTAGTATAATAATTAGCATTTATTTTTATAAGAGTACCAAAAGGGAATCTTGAGGATGCCGCAAGGCCTTGTAAATGGCCATGACACCCATTCATTGAATGAACGTAGAACGAGCTTGGGCCATAGAGTGATTTGCGAACATGTTTGCAAACTCTACAGCCCAAGACCACTGGTCGTGCCAACCTCCTTGAGGCACCCTCAAGGTTTTATCACGACTGACACGGTTTTTGACCATATACAGGCCGCAAGGTAGTCTTTTCTTATATGTAACCAGGGCTTTACTCATCTCACTAAAACTGTGAAGCTAGGATATTGCATTTTTCTAACTCAAAGCAACAAGAATTCCCTAGACCCCCAGCTGCTGAAATCACAAAGAACACGACGACTAAAAAATACTCATATATAATACTTACTATTACGCTGCATTAAGATATTTAACGAATACTTGTATCATATTTGCTGCTTGTTAGCTACCTTGCTTGCCGTTTAATGATACTGATGTGCGTTCAGTTATAAGATTTAATTTCAAGAACGTCTTTTTTATACACTTTCATACAGTGAATAGACATAACATATTGTACGTCGAATTTGCTCGATTATATTCACAAATAATTCTTATTTCTAGGGGCCAATTAAACAATTGCTTTGTAGAGAAGACTAAAGTGGGACCCTCGCATTACATCCCCAGTAAATGTCAGTATGAGTTTCCTAAAATATAATGTGTACCTCTATTAAGAGACCATTTCCATTTCCCATGGTCTAACTTTCTAGTTTAAATGACCCTCTATTAAGAGACCACCTGCCTTAAGAGACCGTATTTTGGTTCTCCCTTGGGTTGTCTCTTAATACAGGTTGGACCGTATATAAGTAACACGGCAACATGGATGGTGAAGCAAACAGTTTTAAGAAACTAATTAACACGTCATGTATCATTATTCTTAAGTCTCAGAGGCAAAACTGAAGGTGATTACGGTCTATTATAAAATTACAAAGAACCCGACTGCATAGATCAGTATATAATACTATTACGCAGCATTAAAACACGATTTGAAACTGCATAGCTGATTTGCTGAATACGTTAATCAAACATCATTAAAGGTGAAGTAAACAGCTAAAGAAACTGATGACTAATTAATTACTCATTATGTTAAGTCCTTGAGATAATGTTGAAGATAATTGAAGTTAATAAAGAAAAATCGAAGAAAAAACTGGATTTTTTTCTGTGATACATGTTATTACATACCAGCAGTGCTGTGTGTGTGATAGTTTGTACATGGGCACATAGATAAACACCCCTCTGCGCACCCCTTAATGGGGAATGAAGATGTTAGATGGGTATCCTGTACCCAGCAGAGCATATCCACCAATTCCAGCGACACCTGAAGCAACATTCAATTCCTAGTAAGCAGTAGTAAAATACTTGTTGGAAAGTAGTTATGCAAGAACAATGACAGACCCTTGGTCTCGGGTATGTCCTATATAATCTAAATATTGTCTTCTCAACCCCTCAATGCTCACAGCAGCCAAAAAGATTTGCGAAATCATTCTTAATTTCCAAGTTATTTTCAAAAGAATATCAAAGTGCATTCCTATGCATTGAAGTGTTAAACCTGGCTCTTGGAGCACAACAGATAATTGGCTAATGCATTTAGCTTCTCTAAGGGGCGGACCATTTGATATTCAGGAAGAAATTGGCCTTTTTAGAAAAAAGAATGATATTCTAGCTCTGAAAGGAAAGAGAAATATTCTGGCCGCTAGAGGAGTGAATAGGTTGACCCATCTTAACATTTTTAACCGAAATGAAAAAAGTCCGACAATATTGGTGTATCTATGTGAAGATAATATCTTTAAGAAACGTGAAGTACATTTATTCATTGCGTTATGTGCGGAAATAGTGTCGAAAATGGAATATTTATTTTAATTTTAGATTGCATAACGTTGGAACGAAGTCAAAATAGGAAAAGATGCCTCCGCAATATTTCAAGCTATTGCTATGTCAAATATGAAGTAAATCTGTTACAAAGTTCATGTCTAAAGCGACTTTGTTTTTAGTGAAATTCAATATAGAGAACCAAAAGGCATTCCTGCTAATATATACATCCTATGTGGAAAAGTAGAACACTGAGTTTATTTCTTAACATCCCTTTTTATAGAAAGGTAAATAATATGTCATTGGCCTAATTTCATCATATATATATTTGTTTATAGATTTTCATTTGAAGATTTTAAACATGTGCAGTGTAATATGTAAGGTCAATCAGTCAGTGTCAAAGTGAGCGGTTTGGTATACTAGGTACAAACAGCTGAGGCGCTGGCTAAGAGTGCCTTTGGCTAGGAAAACATCTAAATATGCCAGAAATAAAGTCAAATTGATTGAAAAGCAAATATTACAATCTTCACTTTTAAGTACCAGAAATAGTTAAGAATGCATCACAGAACATCAAGAATCCCCAAGATCCCTGGCCGCTGAAATCACAAAGAACACGACGACTTAAAAGAACTATCATATAATACTTACTATTGTGCAGGACTGAAACACTTAACGAATGCTTGTATCATATTTCTTGCTTGTTAGCTAACTTGCTTGCCGTTTCATGATACTTATGTGCGTTTAGTTATAATTTCCGTAACGTGTTTTTATCATAACAGGAAATGTGCACATAGCGTAACGTCGGGACGACACCACTTTCCAAGTGGCTGTCTATCCAGCCAGATGTTCCCCTGAGGATGCTACGCATCTAGCAAGTCCGGATGTTGGGTGGTTAGTTGTATAGGTCAAATGCAGTAAGCTGTCAGAGGGGGTGTTACACAAGAAGGAACAGTCTTACAGATCTCCACTCAGAAAATTGAGTATATAAGCAGTTTGATTGGAAATGACTACAAAAACGTGGGATATTTAGGTACGGAAGTACGTAATGCACCGGCTTGCAGCTTAATATAGGAGTAAGTAAGCTGTCAGAGGGGGTGTTACACAAGAAGGAACAGTCTTACAGATCTCCACTCAGAAAATTGAGTATATAAGCAGTTTGATTGGAAATGACTACAAAAACGTGGGATATTTAGGTACGGAAGTACGTAATGCACCGGCTTGCAGCTTAATATAGGAGTTTTATCGTGCTCTTGAGGGTTGAAAGTTGTATCTAGTGACTTTCAAACGTTCTATGTAACCATTTCCTGTCATGATATGCTTTCATGCAGTGAATAGACATACCGTATAGTACGCCGAATTTGTTCGATCATGTTCACAAATAATACTTGTTTCTAGGGACTAATTAGATAATTACTTTATATTAAAAACTAAATTGGGATCCTCATATAATACATCCCCAGTAAATGTCAGTATGGGTTTCCTAATAGACAATTTGTATTTAATAGAAATTCAACATGGCGGCTATGGTATTAAATTCCAACTCAGTAGAAACTGATTATTTTTCTTAACTATTGGTGCATAGCTATTTGCTTTTTGCTGACATGGTGCAGAATTATAAGATAAGAAATAGTAGAAAGCTATTCAATAATGACTGATTGGTGTAACATCTTTTCTCTGAGTTTATGTTGTGTTCACCTATTTACAATCAGCTTAATTACGTAGTTAATGAGACATCATATAAGGTGTGGTAAACTGCTAATGAAACTGATGACGAGTTAATCAGTCATTATGTTTAAGTCCTTGAGGTATTGTTGAAGACAATTAAGGTAAATGGTGAAATCACAAAGAAACAAAAATTGGGTTTAAAAAAATGTAATCCATGCCATTGTAAACTAACAGTAGTAAAATTCTTGCTCGAACGCAGTTGTTAAAGAACAATGGCATACCTTTATTCTCGGGTATGTCTTATAGAACTTATCCCTGGTCTTCTAGAACCTGGCTCTTGAAACACAACATATAACTGGCTAAACCTCTTAACTTCTTTATAAAACTCTCTATGAATAACGTGTACAGTACAGATATTTAATTCCTGCAACAGTCGTTTGCCAGTGACTGGTTGTGCAAACACCGATGGATAACATGTCAAAATAATAAGTCAAGCACATCAATGACCCACAAAGCTACGTTCAGTTGTGAGGTCGTATCATGCACCTATGCCTATGAAACTGTGTGGCAATCAGGCGTGCGGTCGTGTATTTTGCCTGGGCTGCCCACACATTTCGTGCAGGAATTAAACGTCGGCACTGTAGGAATCGTTTGAACTTGGGTGATGATATCAAGAGAGGCGATTGATGCAAAATGATTCTCTCCTGACCTTATGCATTTCTTAGGTTTCATAATTTTCATAATAGCGATTCGTGCATGTTCAATAAAAAGTCCTTAAAATAGATGGCATGTAATGAGCAGTTCTATGGCTTTTTCATGGCTTCGCAGGGCGAATAAGACATCGTTATTTTTCAATGCAATGCAAAACATTTTGAAAAGTTGCATGTAATTGCCTGACGTGTCAAAAAGTCAACACCGTGGTGTCTTTTTATGTCACCCAGTCGGAGAGAACCTTGATGGTGTTTCTATGAACACTTTTTTCTAGATTCAGCTAATGTGAAGACAAAGGGAAAAGACATCATACAATATGATGGTGGAAACATATGCCAAAAGCTAAAACGTATTAGTCTTAGGCATAATCATAAGACATATACTGCACAACATGGTAATGAAAATAGTTAAAACTAATCTGTAATATATCGATACCATTTACTCAGGAGTATTTGATTCTAGACATTATTTTGAGATATATATCCCAGTATCTAGATATCAACAACTAAACCGATCTATTTTGATTCATACACACTTATACTCTATCAGGGCGCGATGCAAAAATATGGGGCACCAATGCAATTTGTTCAATTGCTGGATACAAAGACGCGGGATGAGACCAATGGTATTGATTGGCTGAAGAGGATCCATCTTTTTCAAAAAATTAAAACATTATAGAACGCCAAGTGGCTTTATTGTTACTATGAACGATATAGGTAAGAAAATAAGTGTGCACACGAACACGTTTTTAACAGGTTTAAACATCAAACTAGCATAGCACTCTCTAGATACTGATATAGTTCCCCAATTTGCAAAATTGTCAAAATGCTTCGATACATGTGAAAAAGTACAAAAATACACATCCTTGTTAGCATCTGTGATATCCGTATAGATCCCAGTCACACGCGTCTGCGAGCAGAAAGCGGTAAGAAAATGAAATTTCGTCTGTTTTGCGTGAGATATACCGTGAAGCAGACGAAGAATCGCAAAAGACATACAAATATAGAAACAGACGGCGCCATCCTGCCCGCTGGCTTTTAAATGCGCACGCACGCGG
>OZ012688.1:12135881-12250561 GCA_963942565.1 Maea johnstoni | reverse complement strand
TATATTTGTATATATATAACTATATATATATATATATATATATATATATATATAATACACACACACACACACACATATATATATATATATATATATATATATATATATATATATATATATATATATATATATATATATATATATATATATATGTATATAAATAACTGTATATATAACTATATATATATATATATATATATATATATATATATATATATATATATATATATATATATATATATATATATATATATAAATAATCATATATATATATATATATATATATATTCATATATATATATATATATATATATATGCTCTGATATGTTTGCCATTATCAGAAATTCCATGGTTCCGTCCGCAGGTCGGGTACTTTTCTAGTATCTATCTATCTATCTATCTATCTATCTATCTATATCTATCTATCTATCTATCTATCTATCTATCTATCTATCTATCTATCTATCTATCTATCTATCTATCTATCTATCTATCTATCTATCTATCTATCTATCTATCTATCTATCTATCTATCTATCTATCTATCTATCTATCTATCTATCTATCTATCTATCTATCTATCTATCTATCTATCTATCTATCTATCTATCTATCTATCTATCTATCTATCTATATATATATATATATATATATATATCCATAGATGGATAGATAGATAGATAGATAGATAAATATATTCATATACACATATATATATATATATATATACATATATACATATTTATATACATATATATATATATATATATATTCATATATATATATATATATATATATATATATATATATATATATATATATATATATATATATATATATATATATATATATATATATATATATATATATGTATTGAAGCACCTCAATCAACATCAATATCCGATTGTTGCACGTTGCCCACCTCCCTCTTTATTGTCATCAGGGCGTGAGGGAATTCTAACGACTGGTGAGGGTATGTCGGTGGTTGGGTCCGGCACCCCTTACTGATGTCGACCGCGTCCTATGTGGCCTGCCCTGAAGTGTGGTCTGAGGCAATGCCAATGACTGCTAGCTGTCTCTTATCAATGTCTGGGTTTGAAACCCTGCTGAGGTATGAGAGAATGATGCCACTGATGTGGGATCAAGCGGCGGATTGGTTGCCCTATCAGCCACGCCTGCCTGCCTATATGCACCCTGGCAGCAACATGGCAGAAAAACTGACAAATAAATGAAAATCCCAAATCTTGGTCTCAACGTATTCTTGAGCAGGGTCTACCAACTGCAATATCGCATGCTACACGCATGCAATACCTTCACTACCCCAACCCCAAGTATACTCGTAGCATTAGGAAATCACGAACAAATATGTAAATCTTTAGCGTCATTGTTGATTGTTAACCCGCATTTACCAATGATTAAAGGTTCGCATCGTTTTTCTAGGGTTGTCCTGCCATTGAAGAATCAGTGATATTAATATTTCATATTTTCCATTCAATAATTTATATAAATATTTTCTCTGAGAGCAATGTAACTGCCAGCAGACTCCCCGCAGGGCTTGTTCATTTAAAATAAACGTTTTGGGGGCTCGACGTTTCTGTCCAGATATGATATTTCACCCCACCTAGCCGAAGCTGGAGATAGGACCAACAGTAATAAAAACAACCTTCAAAGGCGGCTAATTCATTGGACTTAAAGTTTGGATGCAAATTTAAGTGGATCATTGGCCAAATTCCAGTACCATGTTGGTGATGTTTGACAATCCTATACAGTTTTAGCCCAGCAAAGTCATGTGGCATATCGAAATGAGCCTTGAATAGAGCTCAACATTTTGACAGCCAATTCCGATCATTTTGGAGCGATGTAGGGAGTCTTTATGAATTGGCGAGACAGGCTTTTCTCAAATTCAATTTTATTATCTTGCATGCATAAATATGTGCATGGTTCTCTAGGTTATATTACCACAAACGCATATGCATGTATGTGTGAGTGGAATCTAATACACAAAGGCATATGTGTATGTGTGGCATTTGAAAGGTTATATGAAGGAAGTGTGCCCAATCTGCTACTTAACTGAACTATTGGACTAATCTGACAACACAACGTATATGGCAAACTATACCTTGCAATATCTGAAATCAGGAAACACATTTTATGTACCTTCTGGTGGCCCTGACAGGTGACAAGAAACTTAAACATAAGCAATGTCCTATCATTCAGATTGGTATTTCTTGAAATTCATCACAAAACAATTTTGGTGTCCTACTGTTGGATTTTTAAGGGTTTTGTTGTACAAATGACACCCAGACGGCCCGCTGGCTTTAAAGTGAGTGCACAGAAAGAGGCATCATAAAATCTTTGGGCGTGGGCGTCCGATGTTCTTGAGGATACCATAATATCTTCAATTAACAACCATAAGCATACATATTCTTATCAAGAAACTTAAACATAAGCAATGTCCTATCATTCAGATTGGCATTTCTTGAAATTCATCACAAAACAATTTGGGTGTCCTAATGTTGGATATTTAAGGGTTTTGATGTACAAATGACACCCAGACGCCCCGCTGCCTAAGACACCGGGTCAACTGTTGTCTGTTGGTATTTGCAAGTATTCGTTGATGGGTTGGAGTGACGGTGGTATAACAGGTCTGATCATGGCATGCGACTATTACAATAGCTTACAGGTCTACTTTATTTTGTGAATATATGTGAATGTATGTTTATTGCTATTCGCAAGCAATAGGCCATAAGAAGTATTCAGTGATGGGTTGGAGTGATGGTGGTATAACTGGTCAGACCATGGCATGCAACTATTAAAATAGCATATAGACGTTAGCAGTCTGTTAATGTATGTCTGTTGGTATTTGCAGGTGATTGGCTATGAGAAGTATTCAGTGATGGGTTGGAGTGATGGCGGTATAACTGGTCAGATCATGGCATGCAACTATTACAAAAGCATCCAGAAGTTGATTGTATGGGGATCACATGCTTTCTATACAGATGAGGACATGGTAACATGCGAAAGTAAGTCAGGATTTGCTACTGATAGACCTTTTACACAGTTTTGTTACATGCATTGCTCCAGGCCTAAGAGTTTTAACCTTTAATAGTCTGAATTGCAATTTTCCATAAATATGTCTAAACCTTTGTTAGTCTGAATTGTAATTTTCCATACAAATGTATGATGCCAAATTATAATGGGTATTATTGGCCAGTCCAGTACTAGGTTGTCTATCTTTTAGGATCTTATAAAAGTCCACCATTGTTATGTGACATATCAAATTAACCTTGAATCGAGCACAACATTGTGACAGCCAAATTGCTTTATTTTTTAGCTATGTAGGGAGCTTTTTGATTAGGAAGCCAGGCAGTTCTTTAAATGAATTTGATCACCTGGAACGCATACTAGTATATGCATGTATGGTTCACTATAGGTAGTGTTACAACAAACGCATACATGCTTGTGTGGCATTGGAAGGGTTAATGTTAGGGCTGGTGGCCACCAGGTGTAGACTTCCCACTTATCGAGTAACCTAATCTCCATTTGGACACCCACGCCCTCAGAAATCACCCCTCAGTACACCCAAAATATTCTATGAGTAAATTCATAAAATTTCTTCTTCTTTTTCAAAATACATGTATAATTGAATTGTCTTTACCCAATATAAATCCTATGGCATTGTATAGGGATAGTATGCCTCATTGCACTAAGTAAATGCATGTTAAGTAAATGCTGTAATCTGAGTATATTGTCGTCTCTCTTGAAAAAGAGGACACCCAAAAATCTTATCATTGCCAAATTTGTTTACCCAGCTTCTAAATCCTGGCTAAGACATTGCTCAGGCTTTCATTCTATTATATCCAATTTTTGCTGTTATTTTTTACCATAAACCTCTGTTATATTTTCACCCCTCCGCACGCAGATCTTTAGATGTCTCCCCTGGCACCTAAATCCGTATGAATTATTCGATTCGTACAATATCTCGACCAGTTAGGCCAGGTGTCATGACAATTGAATTTGGTTTCGTAGGAATCCGAGACGTCAGCTCATGGAGTGATAAAATGAGAGAGCCATTCATCAAGCTCTATGGGGAAGAGTACTTCAGGAAACATTGGGGCAACTGGATAGATGCCATAATCCGCTATTACAAAGAACGGAAAGGTAAAACATAAGGACAACCAATATTTACACAACATCTCTTCAGGTTAATCTGTTTAAGTTGTTTCTCATTTAGATGTTTAAGAAATGCAGTTATTTGTGTAAAAATAACCATATTTGCATAGATAAAGAATTACATGTATGGTATAGGTAGTTTAAAGCAACCAATATGCTGACACGTTTATGCTAACACTAGAACTAACAGTATCAGCTAAAAAATGCTTTTTGCCTCTTTGAAATGTTAGCAAAACCTAGCAGGGCTCGACGATGACAGTGAATCGCTGGGCCCAGGCCAGTAGAAATTCCCCAAAACAACTCTCGGCCACTTAAAAGAGACCTCAACTGGTCCTTCAGGACCAGTACATATTTGGAGACATTCTTGTTAACAGGTTTTCCCCGAAAAAGTCTCCAACTGTTAATAATAAATATATAAGATAAAATATATAAATGTTGGCGGTTAATTCTATGCCATGTTTTTTCTTGTTATGTTAAAAAAATATATAGGACCAGTAAAAAATTTGCAGGGCCAGTAGATCGTATGTGTTACTGGTCCAACAGGGACGGTAAAATTTTGAGTTAGCGTTGAGGCCTGCTTGGGTATTATTTATATCTCTGTTGCAAACTTAAGATTTGCAGAAATGCAGGTAGATACATCAACCACAATGTTCTAAACAACAAAATATCTATGATTAATTCCAATGAACAGTGCAAAAATATCCTGATATAGAATGCATGTATCTTCCCCTTGTAGGGTACTGTAAATTCGGAAAAGATTGCGCTAATTTAATTTATGCGTTTTTTAGCTTTTAGCCTCGGACGCAAAATTTAAATTCGCAATGATTAGTGCTGCCACTAAGTGTATAGCTTGCACTCCGTGTTGGGACCAATTCGCAAAGTTAAAAACTGCAAAAATCGATTTTCTGTAAATTTGCAAAAATTACTCTTCACAATCTTTTGTGAATTTTCAGTAATATCACTATCATGGCATCTTTTCTTGAGTTCAGTGCACACTTATTACATTTACACATCCTGCATAACCTTAAGTATAATACAACATCTTCTTGTGTAGAGTGCACACATATTACATTTACATATCCTGCACAACCTTAACAGTAATCCTCCTGTGTAGAGTGAGCACATATTACATCTCCATATCCTGCATAACCTTTAGGATAATACAACATCTTCTTGTGTAGAGTGCACACATATTACATTTACATATCCTGCACAACCTTAACAGTAATCCTCCTGTGTAGAGTGAGCCCATATTACATCTCCATATCCTGCATAACCTTTAGGATAATACAACATCTTCTTGTGTAGAGAGCACACATATTACATTTACATATCCTGCACAACCTTAACAGTAATCCTCCTGTGTAGAGTGAGCACATATTACATCTACATATCATGCATAACCTTTAGGATAATACATCTTCTTGTGTAGAGTGAGCACATATTGCATATATATACTGCATAACCTTTCGTATAATATGACATCTCATTATGTAGGGAGCACACTTCTTACACCTACATATCCTGCATAACCTTTAGGACAATATGACATCTCTTTTTGTGTAGGGAACACTCTTATTACACCTACATATCCTGCATAACCTTTAGGACAATATGACATCTCTTTTTGTGTAGGGAACACTCTTTTTACACCTACATATCCTGCATAACCTTTAGGACAATATGACATCTATTCTTGTGAAGGGCGCACTCTTATTTCACCTACATATCTTTAGGACAATATGACATCTCTTCTTGTGTAAGGAGCACACATATTACACCTACATATTCCATGTAACTTTTAGGATAATAAGACATCTTCCTGTGTAGAGTGAACACCTATTACACCTACATATCGAGCATAACCTTTACGATAATATTACATCTCTTCTTGTGTAGGGAACACACATATTACACCTACATATTCTGCATAACCTTTATGGTACTATGACATATATGCTTGTGTTGAGTGTACACATATTACACCTACATATCCTGCACAACCTTTTTGGTAATATTTTTTAGTAATGATATTTTTTGGTAATATCTTTATTGTGTAAATGTTGTACAGTAAGATGTCTGATATCTGAAGTCAGTGGCTGAAGTGAGGCATCAGCCATGTACCATTTTCATGACAAAGATAACAAAGCCTCCCTCCCCCTCCCCCATACTAATTTTGAATTTTAAGGTTCAAGGTTCTTGCACAAGACGCCAGAGAAAACTGATCTAGATCTAATTCGTCCGACTCGACTCCGGCAGATTGAGTGACCCGCAAGGATTTCTCACTTGAAATTTGTGAGTTACATACTAGTGCCTAAATCCATCTTAATCAGTTCCTGCCATCTTAACACTGCTGCCAAAGCTGGTCTTTCGAGAAGAGTCACAAATGTTCCAATGCCTTATGGTGATTTTAAAAAACACATCAATGTGCTTTTAAAACGCAAATGGAAGTCTCAATGGGATGAGGCTGTAAACAACAAACTACATGAGATTCATCCACTGTTAGGTCTTTGGCCTGGAGGTTCTCGAATCATTAGGCGTGAGGAGAGTGTTTTAACAATAATTCGAATTGGTCACACTCATTTGACTCACTGCTTCCTTTTGAAAGGGGAAGATCATCCACAATGTATAGCCTTTGATTGTCAATTGACTGTCAAACATATTTTATTTGATTGTGTTGATTTTATTGAGTACAGAAATAGACATTTTAATGTAGATACCTTTAAGGAACTCTTCGAAGAGGTTCCTCCAGACAGCATTTTATCTTATTTACATGAGATTGGTCTGTTTTACAGATAATGAAATATTTTAAGAATTTAGTTTCTTTTGAATCACCTTTGTATACACCATTTGTAGTCTAAAACTGTTCATTGTGTGTGAATATTTTTACTTATTTATTGCTTTGTTTGCTTTGTTATTGTTTTTAACAATAACAAAGGACCATTGTTTTACTGTTTTTATGGCACTAAATGGCCTTTGTGTGCCGATGTGCCTTTAAGCAATCATTCATCCATTCATTAACTTCCAGATATACACCATATTGGCTGATTATAATGCCCAAATAGGGTTTTAAAACCTAAAACAATTTTTGGTGGGTTGTGATGAAGCAGTGGCTGCCATTTTGTTGCTAAATTTAAGCGAACATTGATGGAGCGTATTGTTGGCCCAACAACAGTTGCCATGGTCCTAATGGAAACTATTGGGCTTCTAACAACGAACGTTGTGAAAAGCAGTCCAGTACAACAGACAAATTGAGCAATCAGCAGAAAGATTCAGAGTGGAGATGTCACAAGCAACCTGTAAGCAGGCAATAAATGTATTTCCAAACTTACAAAAAAGATTCATAGTGGAGCCTATAATACTACTTGTGCCCTGTCTGTAATTGCTGTCTGGCCTGATATCCTGCCAAAGTCATCCACATCACACAAGGTAGAGCTGAGTGGGATACGGATGACTGAGGGTTGTTAGATAGCCAGACCCCATTCTCAAACAGGGTGTAAAGAATTCATCATCTGCTCTTTTATGGTAAAAAACAAATACATTACATAATCTTTATGAATACGTTTTATTCTTTAAATACAAGAAACAACAGTGAAAACAAGGAATTCCTCTGCCAACAGAGTTGCAGATATTGTTAAAAGAAATTTTAGGCCACATTTGAAATTTTACAGACCCTTATATGCCTTCTGAATCTACTTCTTACACATTTATGTTCTCAGTTACCAAAATATTGCTGGCCAATGATGATTTCAATTATGCTGGTGTGCTAAATGGTAATATTGTATTCCAGATTGCTGACCAAGTGGTTATATCAATTGTGTTAGTGCACCAAGTGGTAATATTGGATTTCACATTGCTGGCCAAGTGGTTATACTAGTATCAGTTTTTTTGACCAGTGCACTGCATATCCTGCATAACCTTTAGGAGAATATAACGCTTCTTTTTGTAGAGAGCGCACATCCTGCTTAACCTTTAGGGTATTGAAGCATCTTTTTGAGTTAAGTGAACACATCTCACGCTTACACATTGTACTGTGAAATAGGATAATACGACACATTTCTATGACTCAACTCCTAATGGGTAGAATCGCTCTACATTTGCCTAGATGTCTAGGCAAATGTAGAGTAAGATATTTCAGTCTAAATCACTGTTTGGCATTATCAATCACACTTATTGATTGGCACCGTTAATACTTTCACGATGATAAGTGGGTAACACCCTGTTTGAAAGTGGGCTACAGCTCCACCTCTTGGGGTGACAGAGGGTGGATATCATGCTGTACCTCTATCAGACAGGATGTAACAAATGTATCACCACTTAACTGGCTCTTTCAGTTAATGTTGATATGAAGTAGGTGGATGCAGAAATTCAGCTTGATTGGAGTATTAAATGTTTCATGATTATAAAATGTTTAAACATCTGCTGAGAAAATATAGTCATTTGTAAATATGAAAACACAGGAAACGGGAATTTACACCAGAAAGATATCAAAGCAATGTTTAATGGAGCTATAAGGAGTAACCAACAAAATGCCATTCTAAACAAACTTTGTATTGATTATGGTAACATGTGATGCTATTTAGTGTTGAAGGAGAAAATCAAAAATAGTGATGAATATCAGCGATGTTCAACGATATTTTCATCCTAGTCAAACTCTCTTTGGAGGTAACCCAGAGTGCAACTGATCATGTTCATGGGCAAGAATAATCTCACAAAATCTCACTTGGATAACGTGAGACTTTCAAAATGGTGAAAATAAAAATCAATGATGACCAATCCAGTGCCATCCGTACAATAATTGTGCAAATACAAAGACAGTGTAATAAGAAATAGAATAGTCAGAGTCAGAGTTTTGTCTTTGGTTTGATTTTAATGGTTTTGTCAGACTTTGATTAATCTATATATCGTTAAGGTGATGGGTACCATTGCAAGCCAGTTAAAAGCCCTGTCCCAAAACACACCTCAAAGCAGCATAATCCTATAAATAGGTGTATCTCCAGGTTCCTGGGTGTTATCAGGTAGAGAATATCATCGCCACCTGTCATCATTCAATCCATATTCTGTTTTATTTCAAAATTTACAACTTTCTTTTCGAATGACATATTCTCATTAATTACGCAGTTGATGGTTACTGTAGGTTCACAGATACCTTAGGGATGTCATTGACTATGCCCAATAAAAAGTACTTTTTTGATTTTTTACTGCTGAAGACTTTTACGGGCCATAACATTTGAAAATTTTAGTGAGACATCTTGTGTGTGGAGCCTAAGGACAGGCGACGTGGGCTAGGAACAAAAGATAGTTGTTCAAAGACACACCTCGATGGTCGCGCGTCACAGTCAAACAATGCCGAGAGTTGGGCATGCTATAAATAGTTGCTATAAATAGTCGGCTCGAACTCAATGCACTTGGCGTCAAAATTTCTCACTAAAATTTTCAATGTTATGGCCTGTAAAAGTCTTCTGCAGTAAAAAATCAAAACAATACTTTTTATTGGGCATAGTCAATGACATCCTTAAGCTATCTGTGAACCTACAGTAACCATCAACTGCTTAATTAATGAGAATATGTCATTCGAAAAAAAAGTTGTAAATTTTGAAATAAAACAGAATATGGATTGAATAATGACAGGTGGCGATAATATTCTCTACCTGATAAGACTCAGGAACCTAGAGATACACCTATTTATAGGATTATGCTGCTTTGAGGTGTGTTTTGGGACAGGGCTTTTAACTGGCTTGCAATGGTACCCATCACCTTAAGAAGAATTTGTACTATCATTTTTTTATTGATGCAATATTTTTGTTGTCTTGATACCAGTATTTGATACTATACCGAGAACCGGTACCAGTACCTAATCACACTTTGTCAAAATGCTTAACTTTACACAATAGGCAGTCATTGAAATTTTGTAATTAAGAGTATTGAGCAAATAAAGCATCTTTACAAGTTTGATACAATTTTGCTGCCTGCATACGATTAGAGCACCAAATGTGGTTCAGGTTGTCCATACTGTGGTTTCCATTCAAAAGCAACGACCCTGATCAACATTATTTACTGATTATTTGTTCTAGGTGATATCTGTATTGATGAGGTGGAGCACATTACCTGTGATACCTTGATTTTTCACGGCCAGAAGGATCCTATTGTTGGCCAGAATAAAGCAGACTTCCTACACAATGCCATCGCCACTTCACGGTGAGTAACGGAAATCAGGATTTTCCCTCTCAGACCGTGTATGAATAAACTGATTGTCCTATGAAATATCATTACTTGGATGATCTTCGATCCAAACACAAGCAACAATGAATAAATCCAATCACATTTGTTTGAACTGCATGGATCCATCTTTGCCATGTGGTACATTCGCACTCATATTTTTTGTTTTACACATAATTCAAATTCATTCTCATCTGAAAACCATGGTCCCAACTAGTCTAGGTTGCTTGTAATATCACCAACTAGGGTTGAATACCTTTAAGAATGAAATGATACGTTGTGGTATCGGTACCTATTAAACGGTTTGGTACTTCAACGGTTTGGTTCTTAATTTATTGCATTATTACTTTATATATTTTGTTGTGAATAGTCATGTTTAGTATTCTGGACAATCCTAATAAAAATTAACTTAACAGTGGTAAGTATCGTTAAGGGTACCTTTAAAGAAAGTAGAAAGTAAAAAGGATACCTATATGTTTGGTTTCCTCAGGGGGATATTTCCATCCAGTATGTGAAAGGCAGCCCTCTAGAAAAAATTGGCCAGAACTGGATCACTTAGTTTGTCCTTTGTGTTGATCATATTTAGCCATTGCTATGTTTCAGTTGACAAGGCCTCAAGGCCTCAAGCATGTGAAAAGACAAACCCTCCAATCAATGTTTAACTCTGGAAATTTCAGAAAGCATGCCCAAAGGTATCTGTCAAATATTTCACTTGCATACTAGCATTCAAATACAGACAGTATTTAAAAAACATGTAAACACCATTTATTGATAATAGCTATTGATTGATATAGGTCTTCATTATTGCTACGAAGCCGATATGGTAGTGTAACCTAGTGATATTATTCAAACTAATTTTTCATTCTGTGCCAACCAAAAATTGAAGTGGTCCTGGACCAATGGTCGGGACTAATAAACTTTGTCAGCCCGGGGTTATGTTTTCTCCTTTTCTTTGCAGGCTGGTGTATTTGCCAGATGGGAAGCATAATCTGCACTTTAAGTATGCCAAGGAGTTCAACAAAATGGTGGAGGACTTCTTGCTAGAAGAGTGAAGTGTCGAGTAACAAGATTGGATGGAAAAATTGTCAACGAGCCTGTAGACTTTTCCTTAAACACCAGTTGTGTGCTAAAAACAACGGATCAAGAGGGGATCCGCTGCGGCCTAGTGGTTATGATGCATAGCTCCCAATCGTCAAAGGGCCCCAATCGTTTAAAGGGCCTGTCATATATTTGAGATATGGACATCAATAAGAGGTAGAACTTGTAGGCACTTCAAATTACCTTACAATGCTATATTGTGCTAAATGCATGAAGAAGATGGTCACACACATTGGGTTCCCCTTTCCATGATTGGACAAGGATCAGCTATTGTGGCAGCAATGCTGTGCACCCTTTTGCTAGAACCTAAATTTCTTGTCAGTAGCATTAAATGTAGCTTTAGCTGTAGTTGTAGCTCTTCTCTCTTGTATAAAATACCCTTGTTAATTTTTGGCATTTTTCTGAAATTATTCCAATGCATCTGCCGTGCCTGCTTCTACAATGTATGGTACCTCACAAACACCGCATCAAGAAGAAGACAAAGAATTGAAAAATTCAAACCTATGGCATCAGCACTTTATTGAGATCTTTTTAAGTTTGATATGTCTGGAATGTTAACAGTTCCCTTTAACACTTTCTTTCAAAGAGAATGAAATAAATAAAATTCTGTGTTTTGACACTTTTCCTATTAGGCACTCACATTTAATTAAGTCACAGTCTCAACTAATACCAATACTTGTAGTCCAAATTAGGGATGTCATCGATAGTCGACAAATCAATAAATCGACATTTTCATTTTGTCAATTAAATCGAATCGAATGGTTGGGTATCGAATCGAAATAATCGATATTCTGTACCCCAATAATGGTGTATGATTATTCATAGAAATACACTTTTCCCAGACATTTTCCAGTTAAGCTAACGCAAAGTGAAACTCTGACTAAATATTGAAGTATTTTCTATGGCTTTTGTAAGAGATATTGGAAGGAATGGTGTACTTTACTCAGGCATATGGCCATGGCAATCAATCAAATCGAAAGAAAAAGGGATATCAATGACATCCCTATAAATAATTGTGCCCTACGAGCATGTTACGGTGTATGGAATCGAATCGAACCAAGTCAAAATATATATCAATTAATCAAATCGATAAAATTTAATATCAATGACATCACTAGTCCAAATTATTAATCCTTTTACACTTTGAATGCTCAGATGGTCTTAACAATCATGTTTTCAATTTGCAATAGTGAAAAACTCTGCTTGTCGCTGAACAACAAGTTTCACCCCGTAAGGGGCACACCTTATGGTGTGCAATAGGAGCTGGTGTGGCACCCTGCTCGCCTAATAAAAGAAGGGGGATGTGTGGATCTGTCTATTGGTACTCTGCATCTAAAATATCTCTTGGTCCTATTTGGATATGAAGGCTCTGCTCTTGCTCTCACTTCTTTTTTACTTTCACCTAGAATGATCATGCTTTGCCATTGTTCTTCAAAGGTGACAAATAACCACTTTTGCTAGTATCTTACGGCAGTAAATGACCTTTGTGTGTCGATGTGCTTTTAAACACTTATCTCTTCATTCATTCATTACAACACGTTTTAATTCTATCTAGGATTTGGCATTAACATAGACAACCCTGAAATGCACTATACTTAGGTACAACTACAGTACAGTACAGTAAAAGTTGAACTTTTGAGATCATTTAATAGATTGAAGGGGCTGGGCCTATTTCAGGGATCCATCACAACAAAGTTCACAGACGACCACCCTCTCTGCGATGCTGGTTCAACGACCTTTCAATGGCTTGGTCCGCCACATACTTCTCAGTTAATAGCACCTCCATGCATACCATGAGCAGGTGGTTCCGCATGCTGGTTTTAAGTGTGGCCCTCCACCCATTCTTTATCCTCTTCAGGCAGGAGAAAGTCCCTTTCGCAGGTGGCACTTGACAGGAGTAATGTGGTCATCAGGGTGTGTATCTGGAGGACATTCTTGAAGTGCTCCCTGTTATCCTGGAAGTCATGGAGGCTCGCCGTCATGAAGGACAGGTTTTCCTATTCACAACCATTCCTATCAATGATGACCTGGGAGTTGCCACGGTCTAAATACTTTCTTCATTATACAAATATGACATCCCTGTGGGTAGTACAACAGGAATAACTCCCCTGAGAGAGGATTGTTGGCCGAGGGTGTAGCCCGAGGGTGACAATCCTCTTGAGGGATGACATATTAGTTTTATTATACCAAACAAAATACAAATCACAAAAGGGGGGAACTGACACAGAAATTTTGGATAAATACACGTCGTCTGCCTTGTTGACCTAGTTTCAACAGTAGGTCACTCGGCAAACTCTGGGTGTTTTCGGGTATTCAAGCTAGCGTGTGTTAATCAATTAATACACACTGTTGCTGTGTGTTATTCAATTGAATAACACAGCCTGTCGCTATGGAGTGAGTATGACATAACGATTAGTCTATGGACCTTGACGAACCAGAATCAAGAATCAGAATCAAGGTATGATAATACCAAACGCTTCAATATCTTCTCAGTTGTCTGGCCACACTTGTGTCAAGAAATTCTTTCATCATGCAGAAGGCCAAGGGTGGGGTTAGTTTGGTTCTCCAGACGTTGATTAACACTGTTCTGATAAGTTCCACTACAGCTTGCAGATATTCATAGGCCATATCGACTTCAATGTTTTGCAGTGTTGTCTTCTATAGTGATACTGTATAGGAAGTCCTGTAGGTGTTCTCATGGACCCAGGCCTTGGACGATCATCTCAAGGTTGGTGGTTTCCAGGGCATCAAGGAAAGTGACCACTGTTACATCAGCTTTTTGAAGGGCAAGGCTAAGTGAGTCTTTATGAAAATGCATAAATCGAAGGATCTTGAAGTCCTGAAGCTTGTTGGCCAGGTAGGTGGCTCATATGATGACCACTGCTGCTGCTGTTCCTGTCCTCGCCTTGGAAACATGACCAAAATGTTTGTAAAGGAAAGCATACTTTCTAGTTGTATCACTAAAGGCTCTGTAGATATGTGGGAGCCAGCAGGTACCCTGCAGCCTACTAGGTTTCGGGAAGTGCGCTTCCAGCAATTCTAGCACAGCTTTTCCAGAGTAGTGATAATGCTTATGAATCTTCTTACTCATTCCTTGAAGAGGCTCCATGGTTTTCTTTTGCTTCATGGCATCTAGTGCTCCTAACTCTAACCTGTTAGTGCCGCAATGGTTGATGACAATGCTGAGTCTCCCTTTCCAGAGTCGGTGGCAATGCTGTTATTTACACCAGTGTTGGCTTTTACCCCATCACTCCCTACGCCAACAAACTGTTCTTTCCAATCTGGCAGCCATGCCTGGTTTATTGACCTGATGGAGACCTTGGACGTGAGCGTGCTTAACATCCTCAAGTCTGCAGGTTTCTTTCACCACACAATGCTTGACAATTCTGACATTCACACTCTCCACCTCCATAACAGATGCATCAGTTGCCCCATAGAAAAAAGCAAAGGAATGGCGCGGCTTGTAAATGAATGTCATCGCTGTTAGGGCCAGCAATGTATGGCACAAATCTGCAAATAAACCAAAACAAACAGCAGACATTTATTACACAAGGATAGTGTGCATGGCATTTTGATGTAGCGTCCTAATGAAGAGTTACCTAGGTGATCAGATAAATCTAGACCAGGCAGCATTGATTCCACAACTTGCTTTGAGGCAATTATCTTTGACGCTGCATAAAGGTTACTTAAAAAATCACCACTAGGCAACTGATTAACGGAACATCCTGCCAGTTTCTGTAGGACGAACACTTACATTACACTCTGTCAATAAACTCCCTGACTTCATTTGTATACCTCCCATCTGCAAAAGTCTGGACTTGATAAGATTCCATAACATTGATAATACCTTTTTATAGCACTTTATTTCATCCAGAACTTGCTTATGTTGCTGCACTTCAACTTCATCTTTCCAATCAAGTCTTTTAAATAGCCTGTGTCCTTTCTTTTGGAGATCTTGCTTTTACGCTCTGAGTTTTTGACAATTTATGATATCTGCACTAGACTGTTCTTCAGTTTCCCAGTAATATAAAGGTCACTTACTTGTTCATTTCCTGTCTGGACTTAAGATGAGGCTTCTCTTATTTCATTTTGTAGAGTCCTAATTTTGTCAGGCGATATTTTTTCTTCCTCTATTTAAACTATTTTGTCATTTCTTTGTTTCAGCTTTTTGTTACAGTTGCTCGTACGTGCACTTCATAACTTTTCTTTGACTTCGTTTAGTTCAGACACAATGAAGTTCAACTTCTCTGATTGCTGATTATACTTTTCACCCCCCCCCCCCTCCCCCCTGCATTCACATCTCTTTCCATTTCTGGAATATCAGAATTCAGGCTTGTCACTGCCTCTCTATACTTGTCAGAAATTGTGTTGAAAACATCCAGAGATATCCTGAGTTTAGAGGGATCTGCCGTTCTATTGGTTATGATGTCTCTCCCAACCATGAGTTCACAGGTTTGAATCTGCTGGATCCCCAAGTGAGTTGGCCTGGTAGATATATAAATGTGCGACATTGTGGAGTGCTGTCTATGGTTCTTCTGCATTTAAAAGATCAATTAGGACTATTTGTGAAGAGAACGGAATTTCTTCCTGGTTCTAGGTTTCTATCTTGCCGCAATATGAGCTTAGCTGTTGAAAGCTACGTAAAAACCCAGTCCTGCCTTCCTGATCCTGAGGTATGGTTTTGGCATCGCAGTGATACAACATCTTCCAAGTTTTCAACTCTATGCTTAAATTATTGTAGAACACACATATGACGCGTGTCCCAAATATAGCAAATTGGGGAGTTATCGCATCATAGCATATCTTTCTGTTAGCGACGGTAGCCACCGCTGATAGCGCCCGTACAGTAAGAAAGTAGTAAAGCGTTTTTATATATAGTGAAGTGGAACCACACGCTATGTACGCTATATATAAACAGACACGTAAATTGTGTGTTTTACAGGACTTGGATTGTTGTGCGACTACTTTTCCCTTAGCAGCTAGTATTTTGGCGCTTCTGCCTGGTGTGGTAGCAGTTTCTCATCCATCATTTCCTATGGCACAAATCTGCAAATAAACCAAAACAAACAGCAGACATTTATTACACAAGGATAGTGTGCATGGCATTTTGATGTAGCGTCCTAATGAAGAGTTACCTAGGTGATCAGATAAATCTAGACCAGGCAGCATTGATTCCACAACTTGCTTTGAGGCAATTATCTTTGACGCTGCATAAAGGTTACTTAAAAAATCACCACTAGGCAACTGATTAACGGAACATCCTGCCAGTTTCTGTAGGACGAACACTTACATTACACTCTGTCAATAAACTCCCTGACTTCATTTGTATACCTCCCATCTGCAAAAGTCTGGAAATGATAAGATTCCATAACATTGATAATACCTTTTTATAGCACTTTATTTCATCCAGAACTTGCTTATGTTGCTGCACTTCAACTTCATCTTTCCAATCAAGTCTTTTAAATAGCCTGTGTCCTTTCTTTTGGAGATCTTGCTTTTACGCTCTGAGTTTTTGACAATTTATGATATCTGCACTAGACTGTTCTTCAGTTTCCCAGTAATATAAAGGTCACTTACTTGTTCATTTCCTGTCTTGACTTAAGATGAGGCTTCTCTTTTTTCATTTTGTAGAGTCCTAATTTTGTCAGGCGATATTTTTTCTTCCTCTATTTAAACTATTTTGTCATTTCTTTGTTTCAGCTTTTTGTTACAGTTGCTCGTACGTGCACTTCATAACTTTTCTTTGACTTCGTTTAGTTCAGACACAATGAAGTTCAACTTCTCTGATTGCTGATTATACTTTTCACCCCCCTCCCCCTCCCCCCTGCATTCACATCTCTTTCCATTTCTGGAATATCAGAATTCAGGCTTGTCACTGCCTCTCTATACTTGTCAGAAATTGTGTTGAAAACATCCAGAGATATCCTGAGTTTAGAGGGATCTGCCGTTCTATTGGTTATGATGTCTCTCCCAACTATGAGTTCACAGGTTTGAATCTGCTGGATCCCCAAGTGAGTTGGCCTGGTAGATATATAAATGTGCGACATTGTGGAGTGCTGTCTATGGTTCTTCTGCATTTAAAAGATCAATAAGGACTATTTGTGAAGAGAACGGAATTTCTTCCTGGTTCTAGGTTTCTATCTTGCCGCAATATGAGCTTAGCTGTTGAAAGCTACGTAAAAACCCAGTCCTGCCTTCCTGATCCTGAGGTATGGTTTTGGCATCGCAGTGATACAACATCTTCCAAGTTTTCAACTCTATGCTTAAATTATTGTAGAACACACATATGACGCGTGTCCCAAATATAGCAAATTGGGGAGTTATCGCATCATAGCATATCTTTCTGTTAGCGACCGTAGCCGCCGCTGATAGCGCCCGTACAGTAAGAAAGTAGTAAAGCGTTTTTATATATAGTGAAGTGGAACCACACGCTATGTACGCTATATATAAACAGACACGTAAATTGTGTGTTTTACAGGACTTGGATTGTTGTGCGACTACTTTTCCCTTAGCAGCTAGTATTTTGGCGCTTCTGCCTGGTGTGGTAGCAGTTTCTCAGCCATCATTTCACTTTTGTTAGCAGGAGCTTTAACATTTGATTCTAGATAACTGTAAAGCATTTTATTTTGTTTGTTGTTTTTAAACTTCTTTGCACTAGAAAGGCTGTCCTGATTGCAATTCTTGAAAGACTGATCAGCCACAAAGTAATTCATATTTTCCAAACATTCTTTATCCGATTACCAGGCCTGTCATCTTTCCCAGCTAGGGGTTGATTGTGAAGAACTTATCCCATGACACAGCTCCTGGACCAGATCATTTACACTATCAAATTTTAAAACATCTTCCTGAAGCTTCTACCTGGTTCCTTTTAAAAACCTTCAACAATATTTGGGAGACTGGGTAGTTTCCGCCCTCCTGGAGAGAGGCCACCATCATATCTAGTGCCAAACCAGGAAAAGACTCCAAAGATCCAAATATTAGTAACTGCCGCCCTATAGCATTGATTTGGATTTGTAATTTATGCCAATTATGGCTTAGTTGTGACCAGCCAGCTGGAAGTAGTGGAGTAAACCCGAGTACCCGGTGAAACCGCAAGTCACTGGAAACTTTCTCATGCTGGGATTCGAACCCAGGCAGTGGTGAGAGACAGTGTGCAGTCATTGGCAGCGCCTTAGACCACAGTGCCATCCGAGCCGGCCCTCTATATCCTTACGAAAAAAGAGTGTATTGTCAGTGTGTTACCAGTTTATTGTCATTGTATCGTCATCGTGCATCCAGTGTGCTGTCAGTGTGTTGGTCGTCTGTTACCAGACCTAACAGTTTAGTGCCAGCCTATTGTCATTTAGAAATCAGTGTAATACCAGATTAGAGTCAGTGTGATGTCAGGTCTGACATCACACTGACAACAATAATATGCTGCTTAAACCAGGTTAATGTTAGATATGACAGCAGCATCGGGCAACTAAGTGTATAAATATTGTGATTTTCAAATTATCAAATTTCAGTGAGTCCTGACAGCAGTATGAAATTTTGATTCAAACACTGACACTTTAAAACAATTTGAAATGTCAAGAACACCCTCATATGACACCTGAGTTATCGGGTATCTGACCTGAAATTTTTAATGTCTGGGATTTCTGTTTTATTATGTAGAAAACAGACTGTTTGTAAACTATTTTGCCAGAAGGTCTGGTGAAATGTTGAATATATTCTCAGTGAATGAGTTGACATAGTATGATCCAGGCAATATGAAATGAAGAGATGGATGAACTGACATTAGACAAACATCAGACTGGCATCAGACTGACAAGAAGAATTAGCTGACAACACACTGACAATACACTGACATTAGGAGCCATTTGGTAGTTTTCAGTGTAATGTCAGTGTGTTGTCAGTGTAATGTCAGATCTGACAATAGACTGGCATGAAAAATCACTGGCAACACACCGACGTTACCAGTGTGTTGTCAGTGTATTTTCAGTGTGCTGTCAGTTTATTGTCAGCTCTGACTAAAATAATGTGCGTTTTGCACCTGTAATTACAAGACACCTGCATAGAAATACGCCTAGCCAGCAACATATTAATGACCTACACACCCTGGCCTCTCCATGCATATGCAACATGTAGCATAATATGCCCCACAGGGCTTAGTAACAGAGCATCAAAGTAGGGTAGATTTCATCATTTGACCCATTGACATTGTAATACCATGTACTCTTTTCATATTTCTGACGTTTTTGGTGATTAAAATCAATATTTTCTGCCTTAGGTACTTCGGATAACTATTCCTTAGTGTTCTATGTGTTCTTAGGAACACATAGGAATGCTTTTGACATCATCTTTCTTTATTATTTAGATAAAAATCACAATTACTTACATTGAGCAAGATTTGAGCTTGCACCTTTTCAAACGTCACCAGGGAGAGGCCATCCCATAATTTCTCCTATAATCCATTGCAATAACGGTCATTTTTCTTGCCAGTGTGATGTCAGTCATCTGACATTACACTGGCATTAAAGTTACCCTCAAGTGTCATCTGACAATAGACTGGCAGTAAGGTCAATTTCTTACCAGTGTATAATTTGTCTGTTGTCAGTGTGTTGTCAGACAACTGGCAATACACTGGTAATAGTGCCAGTCTAATGTCAGATATGAAAATTTACCAGTGTGTTGTCAGATGCCGATATTTCCAATCAGTCTGATGTCAGTGTATTGTCAGTTTGATGTCAGTCTGTTGTAAGTGTTTTGTCAGAAACCTGTTTTCATAAGGGTAGCATTGACTAGTTGTGTCTGTAAGACCATGGAAAAAATTATTAATGACTGTCTTGTTTGGTTTCTTGAATCCTCTACATAACAGAATCAGGAAAACACGAAGCAATATGGATCACCTTGTGCATTTTAAGACCTATGTATGAATGGGATTTGAAAATTGAGAACATGTGGTGTTTCGACCTTGAAAAAGCATATGACACCACTTGGAAATATGGAATTATGAAAGATTTACATGATATGGACCTCAGGGGACGTTTACCCCTTTCTATTTAAAACTTTTTTTTATCTGAGGAGAATTTAGAATCAGAGTAGGGACATCCATTTCTGATATTTATGACCCAGAAATGGGAGTTCCGCAGGGTAGCATTTTGTCTGTCACCCTTTTTAGAGTGAAGATCAACAGAATCACCAGCTGTATAAGAAATGGTGTTGGCAAGTCTCTGTTTTTGATGACTTTGGTGTCTCATATTGATCAAAACACATGCAAGCCTTAGAACGGCAGCTCCAACTCCACCTGAATAGAATGGAAAATTGGGCTGATAACATTGGTTTTAGGATTATTATAAAGGACCAAATAGGGATCTGGGTGGAGAACCCTTTTCTTCTATAAAAATGCACACAGACAGTCTTTGATAGGGAGAATTAAAAAACCCATTGTTATCAGCCCAATTTTCCATTCTATTCAGGTGGAGTTGGATTCGCCATTCTAAGGCTTGCATGTGTTTTGATCAATATTAGACAATATAAGACAGCGTGCAGTTAGTGGGGGCGCCTTAGACCAAACGGCCATCAGAGCAGGACCCTCAAGTCCCTTGGAGTTTTACTGGATTCAAAACTAACGTTTGTCGCTCATATCAAGGTTCTTATGAAAAGGTGTGTCAAAGCTTTAAATTTTATGAGACTCCAAACACTGACTGGGAAGGGGACTGTACTGAGTTCTTTTGCGGCTTTATGGGGCCCTTATTCCATCTAAGTTAGACTGTGAGTGTTTTATATATACAGCAGCATGTAAATCATATATATTTCTTTGCTCGATCCAATTCATAAGCAGGGTTTGAGGCTTTCACTTAGAGCCTCTAGAAACTCTCCTGCATAGTCTTTGTGTTGGGGCAAATGAGCTCCCTCTTCAGCGCAGGAGAAAAAAGCTTGCCCTTCAATTTCCAATTAGAATAGCAGCATTCCCAAACAACCCTGTCTATGAAACTATTTTTAACCCTCGGTATGTGGACCATTTCAGTAGAAGGCCAAGAGTTATTCCAACTTTTGGTATTTGTGTTAAAGAGTCTTTGGAGGAATTAGATTTTAACCCTGACAACATGGCAGAGTGCGTGGGATGAGGCCATCAACAACAAATTGCATGCACTACATCCTCTGCTGGCTCTGTGTCCTGGAGGTTTTAAAATCATTAGGCGAAGGGAAAGTGTTTTAAGTAGGATATGGGTTAGTCATAGTCACTTGACTCACTCCTTCCTTTTAAAAAATGAGGATCCTCCCCAGTGCATAGCCTTTTATTGTCATTTGACTATCAAACATATTTCATTTGATTGTGTTGATTTCATTGAAATCAGAAATGACATTTCAATATATATGGTTTTAAGGAAAGCATTATGTACATGAGATTGGTCTGTTTTACCGTTTGTAAAACATCTTAAGCATTTAGTTTCTTTTGAAACAGCCATGTATGCGCAACCTAAACTTTGAAGGTGTTCACTCTTTTGTGAGCATTTTTATCTATTTATAGTTGTGTTGTTGTTTCCCTACAATAAAGAAAGACCACTATTTTACACATATGTTTTGCCACTAAATGGCCTTTGCGTGCCGATGTGCCTTTAAGCATCTATTCATTCATTCATTACCAGGTAAAGGACTTCCTGCAAAATCTTCTAAACCAGCCTGACCAAGGTAGCTTTTTACAGCAGGACTTTTCAACTTGTGTTAATGTGTATCACTACCAGTGGGACAACCTTAAAGGGGCACTAAATCCTGTAATACATGCGAGCTTATATGAAAGAATAAACACATTTAAAGTCATCAATCATGAAGACCAAATCCAATTAAGCCCCTCTTGGCAGAAATAGTGTGTATTTCAGTAGCATAGTTCCTCCCAGTGGGCAGCCCAGTGGAGGTGCCAGGATGTATTCATCCTTGTGGGCAAGACAGTTTGAGCTTACCATGCTTACAGTGTACAAACTCTGGGTTTCTTCTCTCAGTTCCCATCTTTTGGTTGAGGTGAATGGACCTGCGGAAGCACTGAGTACTCTCAGTAATATGCCAGGTTAGCCAAAAAAAATTAAGGGTTTCTTGCATCATTTTGTAAACCTCTTTAAAATCTGCTTAAACATGTACCTGGAAAACAGTCTCACCTCTCTCACCACTGCCTGGGTTTGAATCCCAGCCTGGCCATGTGAGAAAGTTACCAGTAACTTGGGGTTAAGCGGTGGTTTTCGCCAGGTACTCCGGTTTCCTCCACCACATACAACTGGCTAGTCACAAATTAGCCACATTTAATTGGCATAAATGTGACGAAAAGCAAAATTGCAAAACAGTCTCACCTATTAAATAGATGACTTTGTTTTCATGGTAATGTAGGAGCAGGTCTTCCTTCTCATTCTGAACTGAACTGGCATTAAAGTAGCCAGGCCACACTGAAAGACAGAACAAGTTAAGCTTCTAAAAAGTACAATGGAATCTGTCACCATGTAAAAACAGGGTTGAAAAATATGACCTTAGTGCAGAGCCTTAGCCAGGTTTTCGAAACTGGGTGACCAAACATGGGAACTATCAAATGTTTGGGTGTTCCATCTATAAAGGGAGGTCATGGGCATTATTTTGAGGTGAAAAAACTATATTGCATGCTTGAAATTGACATTTTAAGAAATCCTTCACCAAATTCTTTTGGTGTCTTGAGGGGTGACTTCTGAGGGTTTGGATGTGATGAGACTATGCATAAGATGATTCCTACACATTTCTTGCCTACCACACACACCAGAATACACAACTGCCATAGAGCACACACCTCGCAGGGGAGATTAGATATAGGAGGGCCATAAATTGCTTCTAAGATAAACATCTTAGCATGGTGCCTCATGACTCATCACTTCTTGTAGGCAGCTTTTAAAGAAGTCTTTTCTTGTCATTTGTAATTCTAGCTTCATGGTGTCAAATATACTCAATTCCTTAATGCTCACAGCAACTTAAATGAGCCTGCCAATGTTGGTGAAATCTTTCATGCAAAAAATAATAGATGGTATTTTTTTTATTTTTTAAATATTACCATATTTGATTGGTTATGTTCAAAGATTGTATTTCTAATCCGTTGTGAATTGACAGAGCAGTGTCCCTTCAACATAAACAGCAGTGGCCCTTTATAGTTTTTTGTTGTATATTCTCTAATAAGGATTTTCTTCCTAATAAGGATGGGCCCGGGATACTTCAATTAGGCCAGTTGTGCAATGGGTACATATTTGAAGCACCTCCGTGATTGTTGGATGCACATGTATTCAATGATGTAAACCAGTGTGAATCTGCACCTGGCATCAGGCATGTTCACCATTCACCAGCTAGGTGTTCACCTCTGCCATCTAAATAAAGCTGCAGGTCGTAGCACAGCCAATCGTTATCAAGCCTTGATTCAAGGACAAATGGACATATTTGTCTAGCAGTCTTTCTGTGACTGTCACTCGGCCAGACACCTGCTCTCCCAAGAGCGCCTCAATAAATGTAATTGGAATACATATGTTATTGTTATTGTTATTTCATAAAATAGGCCTAACTGAAGTATCCTGGACGTGTCGCTGTCAAATATTTGTGATTAACTATGACCGTTTTTGATTTTATGACAGACATCTATATACAGACTGATAGTCAGTGAGTGAAAATGCTCCTATTGACACTACACTCTATACTATCTAATAAAAATATTCCCCCCCAAACAAACTGGCTATCAATTTGCTACTGCTGTTAGCAATTGAAAGACATTGCAGCAGCCGGTAGCTGGCAATATACAAAACCTGCCCTCATGGGTTCACGGAGATAAGCACAGCATCAAGTTCTTGAAGTTTGTCACACGTTTTCATTTAAGCTGATACCTATGCGAGGCGGGCAAGTGGTCATTACTGAGTGAATTAAAGAAAATATGTGAGTTTAAGCAGAACAACAATTTTTGGTTAAAAGCTTGTTATTGAAGTCATTGATCTTCCCCATTAAAATGTACATGTAACTTCATGTATATGTAATGGCGAAGCCGCCGCTGGCTGAGATTATGACCAGGCAGGGACTTATTCAGGACTCGTCCCGCCTGTCTTTTGGACATGCAGTTGCCTGAAAATCTACTTCTTGGACAGGTAAAAACTTCAAGGAAGAATTTCAAATTTGTCAAAAGTGCTCCTTGATTTATTTTCATGTATATAAGATACTGAGTTTGATTCTATATGTGATCATAAGTATATGTTATTTAATACTCAGCACAACAATATCATTGCAGTCAAAAATCTCATTTAGTTAATGATCTTATACACCATCAGTGTGGATAACTGGATATTCTTCATAATTTATTATATTTCATCTCGATGAACAGGACCCTACTAAGAATCAGGGCCATATTCAAGGAATCAATTTGGTTTCCTTACAGTGACAATGTCATCACAGGACTTTGGGGCTAGAGAAAACCTAATTGAGATTGTTTGATAGCTAACAAATTTGGTGGAAGATGGTAGTGATGTGATGACCAAGCCACAGACTCGAAGGCTGCAATGGCCAAAAATTGACAGCCTTCCATTTATCCACAAAAAACAAGGAACTGACATAACTCTCTAACCCTACCTAGGTTTACCTCTTTCTTACAAATAACAATGATTAAAAGTTAATATTTGGTCTGTTTGTAAATTCAATTAAATCGCAAAACAAATTTGGAAGTCAATTGATTTACTAAAAAACATTGTTTGTAGTTCATGAAGTTACCATCCTGGATTGTATTGTCTCACCGAGGTTGACTTGCGATGCTCTGATGATACAGTTTGTTGCACGTTGTCGTACTGACCTGATGCTAACACCGTCTGCTCTACTATCACTTGTCCAAATAACCTTTGCACTGTCATCTACGCTGCCACTCCTAATTATGTGTTTGGCTGTCATCTACGGAACCCAGGGTATTTATGTGCGTATCTGTTATCCACATAGCCCTTACAATATCGACCTCTTCCTTGTTTTTTCCTCATTATAATCTCAAAACAAATTTCTAATAATACTGGAGAGTATGTATCAAAATTTAAGTACAGAGATACTCTCAATTTCCAATCCATACTTCCAAGTAACAGTTACTGTAAGGGTATAAATGTCGCGAATTGATCCGTTTTTCATTAGTAGCGGATCGTAATTTTTGTGTGTGGTCTTTTCAATATAATCAAATTCAGCTATGAACAGTATGAGTGATTGTCAAAATGAGTTTATTGCAATCTCAGTACCTGGTGAATGAATAAAGATTACTTACATCATCACCGGTGATTCCGATGCCAAGTCACCGCTCAGTTCAAAAACTGGACGTTTGGCACCGGTCAAATCTGCTAGCTGCTCCCTGCCTGTTCACACCACCACTGAGACAGTTAGAGGGCATCATGCCCCAGATAGATTTCTTTAAACCTCCCCTGGAACGGGTGGATGTTTTGGAGGAGGAAGACGGTCAACTCAGCTGGGACCACATTGTTCTCGCTTACAGCCGGCCGTCCGGCATGATTAGTCTCCATGAGGAATCGATAAGGACGGCAGATATTGGCCGGGAGAGATAGTAACTCCCTGCTGGCAAACACAGCGGCAGGATTACACTCGCCGCTAGGAGCGCTGATAAGCAACCATCGTTGAAATAAGAAGGAAGAGGTCGATATTGTAAAGGCTGCGTGGATGACAGATACGCTTATATCTATAGTGGCAACTTCGATTACTCGCTACGGATCTTTGCAATGGATTTCTTAATAAAAGGCTAATTTATGGGTAAAATATTTCTTTATTTTTGAAACTGTAGTAATCGCTTACATATTACACCTCACATTCACTATCCCCACAGGGCAAATCAACACTATAAAAGTTTGTTTTCAAATTCATTTTTAGATTTTTTAATGCCCACATGGCTATAAAATATGGTTCACAAAATATGCCCTAGGGGTGGGAATAACTGATGAAAAATGTGCTCTAGGGATTGGGACTATGCAAAATAGGGCAGAAGTTCATAACTCTATCCCTGCCCCCTAGCTGCACAATGACAAGATCTAACTAATTTCGTTTGTTTGCCCACTGTTTGTTGGCTGATTTGGCTAATCAAAAACAAGTAAATGGGATATTTTAAGGAGGTATTCACTATCCCCGCCCTGTGGGGATAGTGAATGTGATGTGTTATATGTAAGCGAATGCATCTCAGAGCATAGAAAACCCTTGGGCCCCCAGAACCCCGGCCGCTAGTGCCGAGAACATACGGTGCTCGGTGGCCATTATATAAATATTACATCCCCATGGGGTTTGCCAACATGATTGTCTACCCCGAGTGAGCATTGTCACCCGAGGGCGTAGCCCGAGGGTGACAATGCTCACGAGGGGTAGACTATCATGTTGGCAAACCCATAGGGATGTCATATTTGTTTTATTATACCGAACAATCCCCCTCACCCCCGTGCACTTAAAGTCCATGACAAGTTTAATAACTTACAAACTCACTTAGGCAGTGCAATATCGACGCAGCAGGTTTACCGTGCTGACCATGCTGGGATTTCCTATTTGTTTTATCATACCGAACCACGTATGATCTCAACTGGGTTGAGATTTTACTTTTTTTCTCTTAATTAAGGCACTCGTTATTTTCTTTATCGTTGTTCTCAACACTAACATAATTCCATTGTTGAAAGCGGCATTCTGCTTAGGCCGTGGGGATCTTGAAAGCATCGCGTCCTCAACAATATAGGGAATCATGAAACGGCACCTTGACAACGGGTGCTAATGCGTCGTCTCCTTGACAGCGGGTGCTAATACGTTGAATGGTGACCGCTGTCAGGAACCTACAGAGACACAGGTTGCTAACAGTCTTGACACATGGCTCTCATCCAATAGGATTAGAGTATCCTCACGTGAGGTATAATAATTTAGGTTAGGGCACCAGTCAAATTTTTAGCTGGATCCGCCCCTGATCCTACGCGATTTCTTTGAACCATGCGACGTATGATATGAAACGTATGGACTGTTTATGGAACTCACGTGTCAATGATGGTCCGTCCTGATTGGTATATTGCAATTAAGGAACTCAGATTTACCGTGATTAAGTGCATCATTCATATTTGGTTGTAGGCCGTGAAACATTTATTTATCACTGCACGCACGTGCGTGTGTCTATGGATGTACGTATGGTTATCAACTGAGCACGTGCACTTGACTGAATATCATAATTAACAAAGAAGTCTCCAACTTCAACCGATATCTACACAGCAGAAATTATAATATAATTGAAGAAGCCTGCGAAAAAATGATAACACAATAACATTTCTCTTAGTAACAATGAAATCTCGAAATCCTTTAAACGTCATGGTACGTCTAATAGATGACACGTATGCAAAATATATTCAGTACAGGACTCTGCACCAAAGGTTTTACACAAATGAAAAAACGCAATCAAAGAAAACCCAATTTGTTATTATATATGTGTAATAAAAAAACTGATGGGAATATCCATATGATAATAGAATGTCGAAAATCTAAGGATTTCTGGAGCAATGTTGAAAGATGGATAATCCACCTGGTTGTTACCGAATATCAACTTACAGAAAATAGTATATTACAGGTTACATAAACAAAGATCGCCTCATTTCAGTAATTTTACTAATTGCAAAAGTCTCAATTTATACCGTCAATATAAAGGACAAAATTCTTAATTTCCTCACCTATAAAAATGTATTAAGACACCAATATATAAATAACAAAGAGGTTAAAAAATTGAACGTGAATGGCATCTTCTTCGTACATAATGGTCATAAGTTGTATGTTTACAAACACTTATCAGGTATGTCTTTACCTGTACTAACCCATTACATTTCAGTAAAATCTTCCAACAACTCCATTACTATGGAAAGGAGGTCACATAAACAATAGACCACATTGTAAATGCGATGTATTAGAATGCGATGGCCATAGCTGGCAAGTAATTAATAAACCAAAAATTCTTCAAATTTAAAAAAGGGTATGGATTTTTTTTTATTAGTTACTAGTCAGCATTTTTTTTACTGATTATATTTAAGTAATTGAATTCGCTTACTTCGTACAGACAACAACACAAAAGTAACCCTCAAAGCAGGTTGTAAGATTTTAGGGGTAAAAAATATGCACAGTATATTCAAACAGAGCGCTCACCCACAGGCACCATCATAATTCATGAATTTGGAAAATAGATCAAGACGGAGGGAAGGGTATCATATTTTCAATTATTTCCTCTTTCAGAATAAGTCGAAAAATTAGAAAAAGGTGTATTTTTTCTACTTCTAGATTGCATAACTTTGGAACTAAGTCAAAACTGATAGAATTGTGATATCCTTCCCTCCGAGATACCCTCCGCTATTTATATACCGAATTTCAAGCAAATCTGTTTGATACCCAACATGCTTGTTTAGAGTGACCGTATTCAATTTTGGTAAAATTAATTATGGAAAAAAGAGACGAAATAGTTTACTGTCTGTGCACACTAATAGTAACTAATATTCTCATAAAAGCTGCCCAAGCAACCAACATTCTAATTTCAAGCACCTATTCTGTCCTTGTTTTCAAGACTATAGTGTGCAAAACAGATTGTCATGAAAATATAATCAATAATTATGTCATGAAATTCTTTTCAGAATGCTCTTTTTCAAAAAGGGGGTGCGCCACGGCTTTTTAAAGGATGTCTCAGACATGTACGGAGAGCCTTTATGTATGTGCAGACGACTCAGATGGCACGAACGACGGTATGAAATGAATATGAACGTCTTCAAAATAATCTCTCCCTATAATTGGGCGACAGACAATACATCATTTCAAAATGCTTTATCAAAGAAGCATGCCTCCATCACACTGAGTCGTTTGTCCAAACGCCACGTATTTCTAACCATTGCAACTTAATAAAACGGCTCTAGAAAAGGGGCACTACTTATTCTACAATGTTTGGCCAATATTGTCTGAAAAAACAATTTCTTGACTCCATTGCAGCGAGTACATATTGGCTCTAACCTCACCTGACTGATTAATAGTTTACTGAATGTCTGCAACAAATTCATTGTTCCTTCGTAGATGCATGTCTTTTGATTTTTGGTATGATAGGATTAACTTGACTCAAGCCGAGCATTAACTTTTGAAATACAGTGCAATTATCATGAATTGACACAGATTGTTGTTCCATTCTCATTGTCATCACCTGAGAATAATGATAAATCGGGGAAAATATCATAACCAATTGCCAAAAAGGGCTGTCCCATTACCATCATCATGCCCTGGTTAATATTGTAATTGGGGGAGAAGACGCTATTGTTGCTCATTAGTCTCTTCTTTCTGCAGGGTGGAGGTTCTAAATTCCTCCAAATATACAGTGCAATTATCATGAATTGCCAAAGATAGCTGTCCCATTACTTTCATCATGACCTGAGAATAATTATAAATCGGGCAAAATATCATTACCAATTGCCAAAGTGTCTTGTCCCATTACCATTATCTTGACATGGGAATAATGTTAAATCGGGGAGAAGACGCTCGCAATACTCTCAACACTGTCGGTCAAGGATCACCAAGCAGTCTTCTGATATATAGAGACCACGTGGCTAGCATCTTGGACTTATACTAACTCCACAGATTAAGGAGGTAGACAGGGCGGCAGGCAAGACCGAAACTAGTATATTGGATTATATCCTTTTTTAGGAAAAAATCTAGCCCTGAAAATCGAGGCAAAATATTCTGGCTCTGAAAAATAACAAAAATATACGGGCCCTGAAAATGGAGATTTTGTGGCTCTGCGCATGCCAGAGGAACTTACAAAATTAAATGTGTGGTTGATAGACAACAAACTTTCACTCCACCTGGGAAAGACAGAGTCTATCCTATTTGCCTCAAATAGGAAGTTAAAACAACATAAATTTCTAAGAATCTCATGTAATGGTATCAAAGTGGGAGGGAAAGAGGTTGTAACATACCTGGGGGGTCAACTAGACCAAGACCTGTCAGGAAAATCTATGGCTCAGAAAATCATAAATAAGGCTAATGCCAGTCTCAAATTCCTTTACAGAAAGAAAATGTTCCTAAATCAGTACTGCAGAAAAACTGTCTGCATGGCATTGATTCAGTCCAGAATAGACTACGCCAGCAATTTCTATTACCACGGTCTACCAAAATTCTTACAGAGTCGCCTTCAGGTCGTACAAAATAAAATGATTAGATATGTATTAAACTACTCAAACAGAACACACTTGGTAGCCAACGACTTCAATGAGGTGAAGTGGATGAACATTGAAAACAGAATAAAATATCTGGCCGCAAGCCATGTATTTAACTGCATCGATGAACAGGCCCCAGAGTATCTTCAGGTTTTTGAAAGAGTAAATGAATCCCACCACTATTACACCAGACACAGTATTAATGCTTTGATTTTACCAAAGGCTGGTTCATATGGTATGAAGTCCTTCCACTACATAGGTGCCAAAATCTGGAACTCTTTGCCAGATGAGATCCAGACTACGTTCAGTAAATCTCTTTTTAAAGTGAGATGCAAAAAACATTTCATGTCAATCCTCTCTGATTCATAAGAAAAAAAGAAATTCATCAATTCTAGTCTGAATGTTTGTATTATACTATATGATATATTGTTGTTATGTCAATCTTGAGCAGTGAGGTTGATCATTACATGAGATGCCATTGGACTCTGGGCAGACTGGGACCACTATGGAAATAAGTTCCTAACTTTTAGGTCGTACAAAATAAAATGATTAGATATGTATTAAACTACTCAAACAGAACACACTTGGTAGCCAACGACTTCAATGATGTTAAGTGGATGAACATTGAAAACAGAATAAAATATCTGGCCGCAAGCCATGTATTTAACTGCATCGATGAACAGGCCCCAGAGTATCTTCAGGTTTTTGAAAGAGTAAATGAATCCCACCACTATTACACCAGACACAGTATTAATGCTTTGATTTTACCAAAGGCTGGTTCATATGGTATGAAGTCCTTCCACTACATAGGTGCCAAAATCTGGAACTCTTTGCCAGATGAGATCCAGACTACGTTCAGTAAATCTCTTTTTAAAGTGAGATGCAAAAAACATTTCATGTCAATCCTCTCTGATTCATAAGAAAAAAAAAGAAATTCATCAATTCTAGTCTGAATGTTTGTATTATACTATATGATATATTGTTGTTATGTCAATCTTGAGCAGTGAGGTTGATCATTACATGAGATGCCATTGGACTCTGGGCAGACTGGGACCACTATGGAAATAAGTTCCTAACTTTTAGTGTATATATCCTGTGTCTGGTTAGATTTCTATTGCATAGCAGTTAATGACACTCCAACTAGTCACCTTTATATATGATATTTTCTTGTATGCCAAATGCTATGTAATACACATTGTACTAGACCGAATAAAATCAAATCAAAAAAAGAGGAGAAAAAATTTCTAATGACAATAGGATAGCTTCTTTTTTTTTTAATTTACCCTCGCCAAATAGACGGTCGTGTAAAAGTGTTTTTATTTGCTCTTTCACACCTGGTCCATCGTAGACTACACCGCCACACCTTCCGATGAGAAAATCGTTGTTATTGTCGGTGGCGCTGCAATCGCCCGCGATAGTTTCTGCTTGGGCATCCACTCCGGTATACCGGTTAGACTGGTGGCAGTCTTTTTGTTTGCGACCATACCGCATACGCGCAAATTCTCTCCTCTCACCGAGCGCTCTTCGTTGTTGACTGACCGAGATACAGTCTATAGTCGGTGACCCGGATTCAAATAGAACACAATCCACAATAAGCATGGCTGCTGTCCTTGGTCTTGGAAGGTGTCTGTCTGCGGCAAATGTCAGCATAGTTGGGAAAGTCTATCGTGGGGCTTTATCCTTGAAGTGCCATGTAGGAACAAGTATTGCAAGGTTTGTTTGCACGATATGAAACGTGTTATGGTCATTGGTTTGAGGGGTTATTGCACGAAAGATGAATGTCAGACATGTTTGTTTACTTTAGGCTTTACTGAGGCTTTACTCTTCAGAGTTCAATTCAGGCCGGTCTTGAACATAAAGTTAGATACCTTAATACCAGGGAGATGCAATGGTAGGGGTTTTACCTTGCATTGTTTTACCTTGTATTGTACATGTACATTTTTATACCTAAATAAAATCAATCAATCAATCAGGGGTGGGGGGGGGGGGGGGGGGGGATTATCATACAGTCTCTGATTACAATGAACAATCATATTAGGCCTAGTGCACGGTGGATGCATACCAAAGTGGTAAGCAAATGAAGGTAGCCTGACCTTATGCACCAGTCAATTGAATCCCCGGGAGGGGGGGGGGGGGGGCCGGGAAATGGCCGGGCGATGCCGGGCTTATCCTGTTTAGAACACCAAAATGCTGCCCGGCAGGGTGGGGACATAACTAATTAGTAGAGCGACGATATAGGCCGGGGCACGGGGCGGGGATAGTGAATACCACCCAAATCCTCATGCCAAAATCCTATTTACTTGTTTATGATTAGCCCAATCTGCCGCCCAGCAGTGGATAGACAAATGGTATGAGATATTGTCATGATGATACGACCGGCACTGAATATGGCTAGTATGAGATTATCTTTTTTATATAAATACGAGTAAAAAAAAAGAATTTTAACAAAAACAAACACATTGATGATTACTGAATCTCGTAAAATATGGAGGATAACACTTTAATTATAATGTGACTACAAAGCAAAGCTTTAAATGCTCGTGAATCTCGAAAATATTTGTGAAATATCACACAGTATGAGTAGTGATTAACCAAAAATTAATGGCACAACAATTGCTACGATTTCAACCTGTCCAGCGTGCAAAATAACCACTTGCCCCTTTGCAAGTGAATTCGGCAATCTGGCAAGCGTCCCCGCAATGTAACAGGGTTGTGGGACAAGTGGAAGTGCCAGCGTCGGCAAGTACACTTTAGGGGCAGCTTGCCACGCTCAGCAAGAAATGTTTTGGAACCTATGTTGCACCCTGCTATCGCAACATCGTCATTTCACAACAGCTTTAAAATAATTAAATGGCAAGTAAAATGAGTTGTGGCGGTTATAACATTCTAAACTGCATTAAAGTTGACCCACAGAGATGCAGATAATTTATCTTTTTTTTTGAACATAGAGAACATCGGCGTGGCAATTTTTCCTGCTACTATAATCATGGCGTCGCTTGAGCATTTGTTGCACTAAGAATTTGGTGCGTGGTTGCGCATGTTGCGTGGTCAGTGGCGGTCAAAAGTATCTGCAACGCACTAGTGCGTTCCCTAATCATTCTGCATTAACCTTTAAAGCAGTCACAAAGTTACGACGGGATTCTGTCTCATCGTGACGTCATACTTTCCTAAATTCCGCCGATAGTGGTCGCCGCTTTTGTTTGTACTTTGCAGAAACAAGTTGTGCACAAAACTTGCGCACATCGCAAATTTCGTCCAAATGAACTGACCAATCCAGTGGAACTTTTTTCAAGGTATGCCAATCATAAACACTTCTTTGCAGAAGGGCTGCACAAGCTATTATATGCCAGAAATATCTAAAAATGAAATGGCCATTTTAAAATCCAATTGTGGTAAGAAATTGATAAGAATTGATAGTTTGCATGAGGATGTACAGTGGCTGGAATTTCTCACGTACCACAGACCAAGCTGCTATGGACTCTTCAACAAAGACAATCTTCATGAGGTGCATGAAGGCCCTCAATATGTAGATGTTCCTGAATTTGTACAAATCTAAAATTGCAATTAGTGAATAGCACCTCCTCTTAGCCAAGGCCGCCGCCATTGTGAATCCGAGTCATCACCCCCTGCTGTGGTCAGTGTTATTGGGTAGCAAAGGAGCTTAGTGGTGCATGAGATAGGCACAGAGCTAGGGGCCGGAAGTGATCTCTGCCACCTAATTGAAAAACATGGCCGCAGCCAGTGGCTTCCAGGGGCTGGGCAGGATGATGGCAATATGCAAAAATCTCCCCCTCATGGGATCACTGAGAGAAAAAGAAGTTCTTGAAGTGTATTATATTCATATAAGCTGATATGTATGTGAGCCTTTAGGGCCCCTTTCAAAAATGTGCCCCGGGGGGCGGGGATTAGTGACAAAAAAATGTGCCGCGGAGGGCGGGGACTATGCAAAATAGTGCAGAAGGTCGGTGCACTATCCCCGCCCCATCCCGCCCCCCCCCCCCCCCCCCCTCCCGGGGATTCAATTGACTGGTGCATTAATGTTAATGAACTGCTTTCTGTGTATTCACCGATGTCTGAGAGTAGTAGACAGGGAGTGGGCACTGTGCATGCATCATCAAATTTCGCTGCCTCTCACTATGAGTCATAGATAACCTGTGTACCCTAGGATTGGCTGACTGGCTGACCCCATATCCTTGGCAACCTAGCTAGATAGCTATCTGACCTAGATAGGATGACATCTCAGTGAGTGGCCTCAACCTCAACTTCAACCTGCTGTAATTTGGGAACCGCTTGGGTTACAGCAATAAAATTTAGATATTCTGAAAGCTGAGATTTTTATTGTATGATAAAAATAAAGTGCGTGGCGATCGAAAACACGCCGACGAAACAATGAGACCAGAGAAATACATACTCGTTCAAGTACAGGAAGCCAGCCAGCCTCTTTCTGAAAAAGATCACGTGACCAATACTTCCCCAGGCTACAGTGCGTAACCCGAGGCGCACATACCCTAGGTACTAGCATGCTGTGCTATGGGGTTGCGGATCAAGGGGATGTATTTCTCTGCCAATGTACATGATATACGTAACAATAATAATGTCTAAATGATGATGATAATAATGATAATAATAATAATAATAATAATAATAATAATAATAATAATAATGATAATACTAATAATGATAATAATAATAATAAAAATTAATAATAATGGTAGTAATTATAATGATAATAATGATAATAGTACATGTAATAACAATAATAATAATGATAATAAAAATAATAATAATAATAACTACTACAGTTTTACATAACAAGTACAACATGCACAATTGTCCATAACCCTCACTCCATAATAAAATAAATCAATGATTCTCAATCTTTTGCAAGTTTCACAATATTGTGGTGGCATGGACAATGCCAGCTTCTTGCATAAAACTCACAATCAAATTCACACATTTAAAGTAGAGCTGCACTCACGGAGGGAGATCAACTCGTGAGCTCACCACCCGTTTGACTCATGAGCTCACGGACGTTCAGATTTTCAAAAAAAATACTTATTTTCCAGCCCAGCTATTAAGAAATAAATATTTATTGGCGGAGATTTATTATCATTGCCATGTTTATTTAATTTTAAAACATGCTGACGAGGTACAAAGTTCAGTATAACACTCAACAGAGCTGCAATGTATACATTGGAGATTGTAATGAAGACATGACAGCGATAAGCAGTTATGTATGTAAATAATGTGTGTTAGGTGCTCTGTGTAACATTTGTGTTCTCAACATAGACAAGCTCACGATTTGAACATTTCAGCTCGAGCTCGGCGAGTTTGCCCCAGGGCTCGAGCCACTCGAGTTCGTAAGTGGTGAGTGCAGCTCTAATTTAAAGGAATTTTGTTACACTAGGTCTGTATACTCCTTGATTATGTGTACTGCAGATCTTCTATACTTGACATTTCTGGTTTTTAATTGAATGATAATTTTCTTTTCAGGCAGCCCTCACTGCTTACAATATCAGCGTATCAAAGAATACACCAAAGACAATACAGGTAACTTGTTTACACTTTTGTATGTATATTAGCCCAGTATTTATCAACTGGAAGTCTTAACATTATGATCAGATATTCCAATGAAGAAAAATCCAACGTATGGAGACAATAGAAAATGATAGTTATAAAAAAAAACCTTTTTTCAATATATAAATTGTCCAACCTGCTTATAAGTGATCAACTCATGATGCAGAGACGTCACATTAATGCCTCCAAAAGGTGTAAGTACAGTAATGGACTACCGGTACTCAATACAATACCAAATACAATATCGAATAGGAAAAAGCATTCTATCGAAAAAGTTGTGCGAGTGTCATATTGAATCGCGAAGATTTGATATATATATAAAATTGACTTAATTGCTACCTAGACCTCTCCCCACAAAGGTATTTCAGTATCTCTCAGTGAAATTCCTGAAGCTAACTTTGTTAAATTTAACAAATTTAGGTGTCTGAAAGGCAGGCAGTAAAATTATGGAGTTTGAAATATCTTTAAGATATTGTATGTTTAATAATATTGTGTCGTACCGTGAAAAGTTTAAAGTTGCCAAACCCTAGCCCCTACAGAAAAAAAACTGTGGATAGGGGTTAAATACTAAATAACATACCCGACAAGCACCAACATTACTGCTCAGACACTTGCCATGGTAGTTAAAAAGAAACGCTGTCAGTCAAGTAGAATTTACTTGACCTACATTGCAAGTTGAAATTCAAAACGTCTCTGATTAAAATTTAAATGATTAAATATCTGAAATTTTGAATTGAGAATTACATTTTTGACAGTGAGTACACTTTTCTAGTATCAACTTGGTATCTTTGCAAGACAATTCCGAAATATATGTCACTACCTGCATCAATTAACATGAAATGGGGAGAGTGTGAGAAAAGCAAATTCAGCGATCAGTTTCTGATTTTTCTTTTTTGTATAATCCTGAAAAATGTTTGTGTGTTTGAATTGTAGCGAGGTGATCTCAACCAAAGTGGAAGTGAACGGAAACTTACTCAACTATGATCGTGCAGGAAATGGAGAGAACGTCATTTTGTTATTGCCGGGAGCTTTGGGTAGGTACCATTATTAAGACCTTTTCCATTGCCTTTACCATACCTTTTGGCCAAAGAAAAAGTTGTTTCTTGTTTCATGTAGAGGTCTGAAAAGTAGGTAGGTATATTTTTATAATTTTTTCCAACGATTTTGTGTTTCATGCATGTTTTATGTTGATTGGGAGTTGGAAGGGCGAAAAAAAAACTTAAGGTAGGGATATTTTTTAGAAAAAAATTGTTAGGGTCGGATTATATGAAACAAACAATTTTTTAAGGCTTTTAATATAATGAAATAGAATGTCCCTGCCATAAATGCTCTCCTCTTTATTACCTGAACATCTATTTTTGACTAAAAGGAGCAATATCAAGTTCAATTATGTAGTAATGAAGAAAAGAAGATTAATATTCAGTAAGAAGATTAATATTCAGTAAGAACTTATGATGTTCTTCCTGAATATTAATCAGCATTGAGCCATAACCTGTAGGATATTCTAGTTTGTAGAACTGCTAATAGATGGCGCCACCTGACAGAGGTGTGCTTTGCTACGTTGGTAGACTTGGCAGGTTTTTGACTTTCATTGAGGTATATATGTACCATTGTAATGATTTCAGTTTATAACTTATATTTCCTTATAGTAAATGAAAATGAAATGATATTGGTTGGTCTCAACATGTTTGGCAACTAGTGTTAGTCCTGCTATAACCACTACTAGTTCATTGATGCTCAGAGGTTTCTTTGGTTGGCGTTGTTTGGATCTATTTATTTTGGAATAAGCGCACATACTATTTGCAGGAGTCATAGGTTGGAATCTACTAGACATTTCTCCTCTAAATATTTTCCAAGAATAAGTCCTTTTTGAGCACTAAACATGTATAGATGGATAATGAAGATATTTCATAACCTTAAATTCTCAGTAATATGGGACAGTTTTTATTGATTATAATTTTTATGGGTTCAGGGTAGTCCATGATTTCTGAAAATACCTTGATGTTGTATCAGCAAGATTTACAGGTACCGTAAATTCTCGGAAATCTCGGCCGCCCTAGGAAACTTGGCCACTATAATTAATCTACCAAATAATTATTGGGGAAATTCGCCCACCCCCGATTCATCCAAGGACACATTTCACCAAAAGTCGGCCATCAAGTAAATTTCATTGATATAAGAAAAAAATATTTAGATTTCCAAAGTTTGCGATTGATTTTAGATTATTAACGATAGTTTCTAGTGCCCATATCCGCCAAAAGACGATCGGTGCGAAACCGGAAGTAGGTATCGCATTTCTGTGTGTAGAGTGGAATACAGCTTGGGCGGCGCCATTTCGAAATAAGAATTGTCAACAACTTGAACAAGTATATAATTCAATGCGTAATTGACGTGCGGCAGCAAGAATAAACAAGTGAACAATATACAAGGGAGGCAAGTTAATTTACAAGTATATATAGCAGAGGAATGACAAGTCAGGTAGGTGGACAATAATGATTTTGTGGGGGAAAATTGTATTCTTGTTCACGAAGTTAGCGATCAATTTCCATCTAGCTATCGTTTCAATTCAATTGACAATTGATAATATCGGCCAAAGTGAAAGACATGTTTAAATTTACGAAGTTTCCGATTGATTTTAGATTATAAACTAACATTTCTAGTGTCCCTATATCTGCCAAAACACACCGGCTCCGAAACCAGAAGTAAACACCTCGATCTCATGCAGGGTCTTAGCCAATATTTGGAAACAGGGTGTCCAAAAAGAGGTTTCATAGACTTTTGCGTGTCCAAAGTGTGGTACAAAATACATACTACTAATAAAATAAACCCTATACATTTACAGATTTGCTTTTTTAGACCAGATACTGCTTTGTGTGTCTTATAAAAGTGACACTACAGCTTCTTCATCTTCTGTCTTCTAAGAAAAGTCATCTTCAGCAAATTCTGACATAAACTTTTGGGTGTCCAAACTGTCAAAAAACAGTGTTCTGTGTGTCCAAATGACACGCTGGACGCATAGGCGGCTAAGCCCCTGATCTCATGGGCTGCGCCAGTTTGTATAATTCAATGCGTAATTAGGCGTGCGACAGCAAGAATAAACAAGTAGACAACATACAAGGGAGGCAAGTTACTTTATTAGTATATATAGCAGAGGAATGACAAGTCAGGTAGGTGGACAATAAGGGTTTTGTGGGGGAAAATTATATTCTTGTGTATGAAGTTAGCGATCGATTTTTAGTTCCATCTACATCATAGTACATGTAGCTTTCGTTTCAATTGATGATATCGACGAATCTCGGCCACGGTGACTGACATTTGATCGCTATTTTCAGTAAATTTCGGCAACCATCAGCCAACGAAAATCGTAATTAATAAAAAGTGTCCGAGATTTGCGAGAATTTACGGTAGGTCCATATTTTCTGAAATGGCAACTGGCGATAGATGAAGGGTTGCCTAGATTTCCCATTAATTATTTTGCAATATAATCATTGTGGTCCAATTTTCTAGGGGGGTTTAGATTTCTGAGAATTTACGGTATTGTATTTTATTCAGGCTCCTCGATGACAGACTTCAAGCCTCAGCTTGAGGGAATTAATCGCGATAAGTTCACGATGATCGCCTGGGACCCGCCCGGCTATGGGAAGAGCATCCCTCCAGAGAGAACGTGGCCCCTGGACTTCTTCAGGAGAGATGCAGATGCGGCTGCCGCCCTCATGAAGGTGAGTGATTATTAGAGAGAACGTGGCCCCTGGACTTCTTCAGGAGAGATGCGGATGCTGCCGCTTCCCTCATGAAGGTGAATAATTACTGAATACCGTAGGGCTGTTATCGATACCGCGCATATCTTGTTTCTTGATTTCAGATACTGTATACTGAGTTAATTTTATTCGTATAAAGACATGCGCTCAGCAGCCAGCTGCCTTTGATGTGTAGTTTAATTTTTGCATATGGGTGTTGAATGACTAGCTTTCATGTCATCGTTATGTATGATACTAGAATAGACAGCGGATGCGCAAATAATGGTGTGCAGTTCAATAAATGTGGACTTCATGGGGTGTGCAATCTATGCATTAATTAAGCTGCCTCAATATTAACACTATACATATATACTTTATTGACTGTATATTCAATTACAGTAACGGAAGGATTTTTCTTGCACTTTACATATACACTGTGTAAACAAATTCATCAATAATTCATTAATTGCCTTCTTGGGCTAGCTTATTTCAATTATTTGATCACCTTTGGCCACTGGGTTGTCATCTCATTTCTATGCTGACCAATTGATCCAAAATTCATCTGCAAATATGTCTGTTGCGAAGTGCAGGTGATTGGTTATAAGACGTATTCTATTCTATTCTATTTTCTGGAAAAAAACTGCATCATGCTATTCATTTTAACTCATAGGAGGAGAATATGTAAAGGCTGCATTCTATGTTTGTGTATCTAAGAGATATTAAAACTTTTTGATGTTTGACTGTCCGTCACGGGACAGCGGCAGAAGAAATTATGCTAAATGACATGTTTTCTTTCAAAAATGTCACAAACTTCAATATGGGTTATGTGAAACTGAGAGTTTAGGGCTCATTTCCACTTTGATATTTAAAAAACAATTTTTGAACCTTGAGAAAATTAATAATATGTCATGTCCCGTGATAGACACAATTTTTTCCACAAATTCCAGTTTCAAAGTCAATAACTTAAGTTTCAGCCATCATAGGGAAAAATCAAAACCAGTTCTGAAAACTTTGAAAAGTTCTCTTTCAGATGTATGCAAAATACTTTAGTTTCAAAGAATGACAAAATGAGTAGTCAGGACCAAAATACTGTGGAATGCCCCTACAGTAGCATACAGGTCTACATTAGTTGTGTGTGAATGTATGTTTGTTGATATAAGAAGTATTTGTTGATGGGTTTGAGTGGTGGGGATATAACTGCTCTGACCATGGCATGTGACTATTACAATAGCATACAGATATTAGTTGTCTGTGAATGTATGTCTTTTGCTATTTGCAGGTGATTGGCTATGAGAAGTATTTGTTTGACTATTACAAAAGCATATACAGCCATTAGATATGTGTGAATGTCAGTCTGTTGCTATTTGTAGGTGATAGGCTTTGAGAAGTATTCGTTGATGGGTTGGAGTGAGGGCGGTTTAACTGGTCTGATCATGGTAAATCACTATCATATACAATAGCATACTGGCATTAGTGTTGTGTGAATGTCAGTCTGTTGCTATTTGTAGGTGATAGGCTTTGAGAAGTATTCGTTGATGGGTTGGAGTGAGGGCGGTTTAACTGGTCTGATCATGGTAAATCACTATCATATACAATAGCATACTGGCATTAGTGTTGTGTGAATGTCAGTCTGTTGCTATTTGTAGGTGATAGGCTTTGAGAAGTATTCGTTGATGGGTTGGAGTGAGGGCGGTTTAACTGGTCAGATCATGGTAAATCACTATCATATACAATAGCATACTGGCATTAGTGTTGTGTGAATGTCAGTCTGTTGCTATTTGTAGGTGATAGGCTTTGAGAAGTATTCGTTGATGGGTTGGAGTGAGGGCGGTTTAACTGGTCTGATCATGGTAAATCACTATCATATACAATAGCATACTGGCATTAGTGTTGTGTGAATGTCAGTCTGTTGCTATTTGTAGGTGATAGGCTTTGAGAAGTATTCGTTGATGGGTTGGAGTGAGGGCGGTTTAACTGGTCTGATCATGGTAAATCACTATCATATACAATAGCATACTGGCATTAGTGTTGTGTGAATGTCAGTCTGTTGCTATTTGTAGGTGATAGGCTTTGAGAAGTATTCGTTGATGGGTTGGAGTGAGGGCGGTTTAACTGGTCAGATCATGGTAAATCACTATCATATACAATAGCATACTGGCATTAGTGTTGTGTGAATGTCAGTCTGTTGCTATTTGTAGGTGATAGGCTTTGAGAAGTATTCGTTGATGGGTTGGAGTGAGGGCGGTTTAACTGGTCTGATCATGGTTAATCACTATCATATACAATAGCATACTGGCATTAGTGTTGTGTGAATGTCAGTCTGTTGCTATTTGTAGGTGATAGGCTTTGAGAAGTATTCGTTGATGGGTTGGAGTGAGGGCGGTTTAACTGGTCAGATCATGGTTAATCACTAATACAATAGCATACTGGCATTAGTGTTGTGTGAATGTCAGTCTGTTGCTATTTGTAGGTGATAGGCTTTGAGAAGTATTCGTTGATGGGTTGGAGTGAGGGCGGTTTAACTGGTCAGATCATGGTTAATCACTAACACATACAATAGCATACTGGCATTAGTGTTGTGTGAATGTCAGTCTGTTGCTATTTGTAGGTGATAGGCTTTGAGAAGTATTCGTTGATGGGTTGGAGTGAGGGCGGTTTAACTGGTCAGATCATGGTTAATCACTAACACATACAATAGCATACTGGCATTAGTGTTGTGTGAATGTCAGTCTGTTGCTATTTGTAGGTGATAGGCTTTGAGAAGTATTCGTTGATGGGTTGGAGTGAGGGCGGTTTAACTGGTCAGATCATGGTTAATCACTAACACATACAATAGCATACTGGCATTAGTGTTGTGTGAATGTCAGTCTGTTGCTATTTGTAGGTGATAGGCTTTGAGAAGTATTCGTTGATGGGTTGGAGTGAGGGCGGTTTAACTGGTCAGATCATGGTAAATCACTATCATATACAATAGCATACTGGCATTAGTGTTGTGTGAATGTCAGTCTGTTGCTATTTGTAGGTGATAGGCTTTGAGAAGTATTCGTTGATGGGTTGGAGTGAGGGCGGTTTAACTGGTCTGATCATGGTTAATCACTAACACATACAATAGCATACTGGCATTAGTGTTGTGTTAATGTATGTCTGTCGCTAGTGTTGGGAGGATCATCGATTATAATCGATAATCAACCGTTTACCTGGCAATCGATAATAATCGGAAAAGGTGACACCTAGTGGCAAAATATAGAACTAAATGACAGACATGTTGCCAGCTTTCTTGCTATGAAACTAAGCCCCAAAAACATTTCAAAACGAAGTTAAGGTAGGTGCTAATAGCAAGTAATTGTCATAGACTATCACTTATTATTAGGCTCTAGACCCCTAGTACCCAATTACTGCAAAAGTGCGATGAACTGATTATAATCGATAATCGATCGGTTGGCTGTAACTGATTATCGATCATGAAATTGCAACCGATTCCCAACCCTATCTGTCGCTATTTGTAGGTAATTGGCTTTGAGAAGTATTCGTTGATGGGTTGGAGTGACGGTGGTATAACTGCTCTGATCATGGCCTGTAACTACCATGATAGTGTCCGGAAGTTGGTTGTATGGGGAGGAAATGCTTTCATCACAGATGAGGATATCGAAATGTACGAAAGTAAGTCAGGATTTGCCAATAATAGCCCTTTTAGTCATTTTTTGTCATGAATTTGCTTGGGATCCTAAGGCCTAAAAAAAGAAATTGTTAGTTTACCGTAACGGTCTGAAAAAAATAGGTTAGGTAGGACGGTAAAAAAAATATCTTTTGCATTATTTTTTTGGTCAAAAAAAATGTGTGTTTTATGCATATTTTTCGTTGATTGGGAGTTGGGAGGGCGAAAAAAACTTAAAGGTAGGGATTTTTTTGAATAAAAACTTTTTAGGGTAGGGTTACAGGAAACAAACAACTTTTTTTTAGGCCTAAGTAGTTTAATGTAAGGCCTGTTGGCCATCAGGTGTCGGCTTTACATTGAGATCGAGTTAGATTATCCTTAGGTTTCATTCTGTTAAATCCAATTTTTGAAGTGAATTAATTACACCTATAATATCTATAATATTTTAACCCTTTTTCCATGTCGCTAGGTTGTTTCATGGTTGCATCTGCAACTTCCCCATCCGTGCCAAAGTTCCTGACTTAGAAACCTAGTTATTCCTCTGGAGTCAATTTTTGTATTTTTTTGTACTTGCTTTTTTCACTGTGCAAGGAATAATTGATCTAAATGACATATTTATCAAATATATAAAACAGCAGGTTTATATTATATATTTAATGCTTATGATGTCTATGGGCAAAAAGGGTGTGCCTTCATTTGCAATATCTTTCAAATGAAACATCATTTGGGAACATTTTTTGAAGGGTTCATGATAATTTTGTTTTGTTTTGTAGGAGTGCGAGACATCAGCTCATGGAGTGACAGAATGAGAGAGCCTTTCATCAAGCTGTATGGGGAAGAGTACTTCAAGCTACAGTGGAGCAGCTGGATTGATGCCATTAGCCGCTACTATAAAGAACGAAAAGGTAAAATGTCCATCCAATACCCTATCCCCACACACATACACAACGAGAAAGGTTAAGAAGTGTGATATTATTACCCATCGGCAAATTGCAAAACTGAAAGACACGTGCTTCCAATATGAGGGATATTCTCTAGCTATTTGTCACATGCAAAGACTAAGAATACAGTTAAATGATTTGCATTAATTCAAATATAGAAATTGACCTATTGAGAAGTTCTACCAGAATTTTTTTTTCCACCCCTGGTATGGAATTATCAACTGTAATGTAATGTGATAATCTGGCAGTCAGAAAAAAGCAGAAGAGTGTTCATGTTTTGCCTTTAAAATCATTCCTATTACTTTCTCTTACTGGGCTAAACAGTTTTGCTATTTCTAATATTGCTGTCCTTATCCTAAAGCAAAACTATCAGAAAATTAAGATAAGGCCTAAAAAAAGTTGTTTGTTTCCTGTAACCCTACCCTAACAAGTTTTTATTCAAAAAAATCCCTACCCTAATGTTTTTTCCACCCTCCCAACTCCCAATCAATGTAAAACATGCATAAAACACACATTTTTGACCAAAAAAATAATTCAAAAATATTTTTTTACCGACCTACCTACCCTCATTTTTTTAAGACAGTTACAGGAAACAAACAATTTCTTTTTTTAGGCCAAACTGTGAAATCACCAAACATTCATTTTATTGCAAGTAGAAGTGACATTACAGCATAAGAACACTTTTCAAAAATTCAACCAATAGCCAGTCTACTTATTTCATTTTTAAGCCTCATGTATTGGAAGACTTTTCCAACTAATGAGAAAAAGCTACACTTTTTGAAAAAAAACTGACTTCCTCACACCTGGCAACTATCCAGGAAATCATAAGATTGAAAAAGAAAATAGATGTAATAGTTATTAAGCCATTCATGCGTGTATGTACCAGCCAAAACCGCCTCACAATTTTGGTGCTATCCCTCTAGAAAAAAGCAATACATGTATTTAGGAAATATTTGTTGGAGAATTGTTATTCATTATATCTACATCTCTCTTGAAATTATCTTGTGAATTCATGCTTCATTCCAAAGTTATTTTCATGAGTTTGAAAGGTCCAGACAACACTGGTCAAGTAAATCTCCAGCCATGAGGAGGTTAAGTGGAGAGGTGATTGCATGAATAGATTTATTGAGGAAGGAATATTTTGACGAAAGGCGTACACTTGGTTGGTGTGAAATTTTGTCAATTGTATTGAAAACCATTAGTTCCTGAAACAACTTCAGTATGATCTATTTAAGTTGTTTCTCATTTCCATGCTTCATAAGTGCAGTGACCGGGGTAAAGAAATATGTGTCTTGCATAGATAAATAATTGTATGTAAAGTAGTTAAGGACAACCAATATTTCCTTAACACCACTTCAGGTTAAGCTGCTTAATTTGCTTCTCATTTAGGGCGAGCCATCTTTCGTTCATAAGTTTAGTTCATGTCAAGTCATAAGATAATATCACTTATATGACAGTTGGAAAGAACTGGTTAAAAGGCTGGTGATTACTTCCTTATACCCTGTTTGAAAGTTGGATACAGCATGATATCTACCCTGAAGTCATGGGCATCCAACTCGGCTCCGCCCCTTGGTATACTGATGACTGAGGAAGGATATCATGCTGTACCCCACTTTCAAACAGGTTGTAACTAATATTCTTACTTTCAGTGCACACATATTACACCCACATGTCCTGCAAAACCTTTAGAGTAATATGGCACCTTTTGTAGTTTAGGGATCACATTTTGAGGGCAATATGAGACATTTCTATGACTCAAAGAAGTATAGAATCACTGTATGAAATCACCAATCACACTTTGTCAAAATGCTTTACTTTACCCAAATGGCAGTCATTGAAATTTTGCAAATAAGAGTATTGAGCAAATGAGTCATCTTTTCAAGTTACAACTTCTCTGCCTGCATATAAGATTAGAGCACCAAATGTGGTTTAGGTCATCTATGCTGTGGTTTCCATTTAATCCTTTTAATACTACTTTGCTAATTGAGTTCAAAATACAAGGATGCACATAATTATGAAAACCATCTTAACCCTGTCATGTTAGTATTCATGAGACAGATCTCACTGTCAGAGTACATTCAGATGAATACCCACATGCCACGGTTTCAGGCATTTTTTTAAGCTTTTTTTGCATCGTTTTGTATTGTTAACCCTTTCCAGGCCACTTTTGTCCAAAGCACAAGGATGCAACTATTTTTGAATACCATCCTGTCATGTTGGTATTTGTTGGAAAGCTCTCTCTGAGTACTCTCAGATGAGTACCCATTTGCAAGGGTTCCAGTCATTTTTCATGTTTTTTGCATCATTTCATAATGGCAAAATTAGCCACCAGCAGCATAAGGGTTAATGGTTAAAATGCAACAACCCTGACCAACAGCTTTTGAATACTGTGATTATTTGTTGCAGGTGATATCTGTATTGATGAGGTGGAGCACATCACCTGTGATACCTTGATTGTCCACGGCCAGAAGGATGCGATGGTCGGCCAGAATCATGCAGACTTCCTACACAATGCCATCGCCACTTCACGGTGAGTGACGGAAATCAGAACTTTCTCACTCAGGGTGGTTATGAAAACCATAGATGAATAAAAGCAAGTGGATATGAAACCAGCTGGCCAACCTTAACAGGCTGGCTGCGGTGAATAGCAGCAAAGTCATGTTCTGGGTATGTTGGTGCGCAAGTTTCTCTGTAATGCGAACAATACGAGAGCCCTCATTGGTTTTTGTCTCCTAGTGACGTCACATTAAGGCCAGATTCGAGAGCCCTGGCATAGCCCGGTCTTCACTATAGCGCATATAGTAATTGGTCTCTTGCTACGTATCCATTCTTTTATTCATCTAAGTGAAAACAGATTGTCCAATGCAATATCAGTACTTTGAGGATCTCCTACCACATTAAAGGCTATCTATATATTTGGTCTTTTTCAGGAAATATTTCCAACCAGTATATTAACGGTAGCCCTTGAGGAAAACTAGTCAGAACTCCATCATTTTCTTTTAACTTTAATGGAATCAATTCACGATTGTGCACTTGATTTTTATTCACATAACCATGTACATATAAAAACAGTATCACATTTTTCAATGATTTATCCAAAGAAGTATGTAGACACATATTACAGCAAAAGTGAAAAACTTTCATGAAATTCATCACTTGATTTGTCCATTGTGTTGATGCCGTGACTATGTTCCGCTATAGTGCTTTCTCTGGTTCTTTGCAGGCTTGTGAATTTGCCAGATGGGAAGCATAACCTGCACTTTAAGTACGCCAAAGAGTTCAACAAAATGGTGGAGGAGTTTTTGCTGGAAGAGTGAATTGTCGAGTCACAAGATTGGATGGAAAAATGATCAACGAGACTGTAGACTTTTCTTCGAGCACTAGTCGGCTTCCGCATAGATTGTTGTCTTTGCTTTGGAGTAGAAGTATGCATAATATCTCATTTTCATAATGAGGACAAGAGTGATACTCTCCAAATAACTAATGAATGAATGAGTGCTAAAAGGCGCATCAGCACACAACAGCAATTCAGTGCCATAGATATATGTGTAAAATAACGGTCCTTTGTTATTGTTGAAACAACAGCAAAGCAATAAATTATTAAAATTGCTCATAAAAAATGAACATAATGATAATTGAAGCCGAATCCACACCTGTTTGCTGGAAGGGTGAGGTGGCAAGTCAACTGAGTGGATGGGAAAATAATCAGTAATCCTGTAAACTTTCTTTAAAGACAAGATGGCTTCTGCACATATTGTCCTCTTTGCCTTGGAATAGAAGTATTCATATCTCATTTATAAAATGAAGACTTGAGGATACGCACATATTGTTATAATTGAAAGTGGGTCCACACCTTTTTGCTGGAAGAGTGAAGTGGCAAGTCAACAGAATGGATGTGAAAATAATCAGTAATCCTGTAGAGTTTTCAAAAAGACTAGTCAGCTTCTGCATAGATTGTTGTCTTCGTTTTGGAGTAGATGTATTTATATCTCATTTATAAAATGCAGACTTGAAGGTACACAAAAATTGTGATAATTGAAAGTGGGTCCACATTTTTTATGGAAGAGTGATATTGCAAGTCAAACAGAATGGATGGGAAAATTATCAGTGAGCCTTGAGACTTTCCTCAAACACTAGTCCGCTCCTGCATAAATTGCCGTCTTTGTTTTCATATCCCATTTTGGCTGCCCACATGGCTTGTAATGAAGATGAATAACTATGCCCTTCTAATTGTCCAAACATAGTCCACATCTTATTGTGCTGAAAGAGTGAAGTGCAGAGACAAGAATGGTTTGGAAAATAATCAATGAGCCTGTACACAATATCCTTCAAACATCAGTCTGCTTCTGTGTAGATAGCTATCTTTGCTCTAGAGTAAAAATACTAAGATATTTGCTCATAGGGCTGGTTATGATGGCTAAGTGTCATACTTTTCTGATTGTTAGTCCGCATCTCGCTTGCTGGAAGGATGAAGTGCCAAGTCACCAGAAACAATGTGAAGACAATCAATAACCCTGTAGACTATTCACAAATATCCAGCTCTACTTCTCATGCTATCCTTGCTTCAGAGTAGAAGTACTTGACTCTTGCACAGCTTTTAACCCATCAATGCTAGTTACTTGTAATTTTAATCTGTATCTTTAAAACTTTTGATAATAACGTGAAGATTAAGAATGAATTTACAAAATGTTTGAAGGAGGGTTGTGGGTTATGTTCGGTTCAACATTTCTCCCTCAAATATATTCCAAACTTTGCATTTGCCTACAAGATTCCAGTAGAATTCTCAGGCTGCTTTTGGCTGCTGTGAGCATTAATGGGTTAATGAGGAACAACAATTGCGTGCGTACATTTTCTGACTGTGAGGAGAGTCAACTTTACAACTTTTCTGCCGTGTCGTGCCAACCTCTGTGTCAACCTTAATAACGTCCAAATGACACTCATCCCAAAGCCCTAATAGACCTTTTTAACTGTATATGGCAAGCCCTTTGAACATATATTCAAGAAAGGAATAACCATGATGCGGGGTTCCAGCTAACCACTAGCCCCTTAGCCTGAGCCTGTGTGGGGCTGTGATAATTCTTGTCTTTGTAGCCCAGCTGGCTATAAGATAAGTGACATTTTGGGCTATGGCAATTTGAGAACCTCAAGACCCATAGTCCACCAAAGTATTAAAACTATGGCCTGAACCCCTGACGTGTATATTGCCCCTTCCCCCTGCTTCTACAGTATTTCCCCTTCCAAATATGCTCCGGACCCATACGTAAATTGTGGGGACATATGTAGGAGTTAAAGGCATGAATGGATTAACCAAGTCCACACAACTATGCAGTATACCCAGGGACTTAGCCAGAACCCGTCCTACCTGTCTTTTGGACAGGTAGTTTCCTAAAAACCTCCTGTTTGGACAGGCAAAAATTTCTATGGTGATTTTTCAATTTTGACTTTTGGGGTGTAATAACCAAATATTTTCCTAACAAACCATCTTCTAGGACATAGCTGAAGTGTAAATTGCCCTTTTTGACACACTAGGATATTAAATGTAGCTGGTGTAAGGATTTGATGTAGATATGTAGCTAAATTTGGACGGGCAAAATATTTGAAATTGCTGTTTTGGACAGGCATTTTTGAAATCCTGGCTAAGACCCTGAGTATACCTCATAAGATGTATGTAATATTGGTGTGTTTCCAATGCTGTGAAGGAAAGAACTTCGCAATACACCAAGTATTATCACAATGACACAATGGTCACATTGTTAAATTTAAAGCTCATTGTTTCTTTCACTTTTTTATGATAAAAAATCATTCTGTGTTTTTCTGTTCAAGAACACAAGGTTTTTGTTTGTTTGACAAAGTCTTCTTTTTATCGTATTATGACCTAATGTAATATATTGTATGCACAGTTGCTGCAAAGTTAATATATTTTCAATCAATGACACTACTTCAATTGCCTTGCGTAAGATAAAACAGTTTTTGTAAGTTTCCTTACAACATACAAATTAACATCAGCCACAAGTGAGGTAAATTTAACATTAAATTTAATTCATCTGGTACTTGGATAAGTCCTGAAGATACTTTTGAAAATAACTCATTCATGACTGGAGATCTACTGGGCGAGTTTCATCTGGACCTGTCATACTTTCAAAAATAACCAGAATGAAGCATTACTTATCAAAATGTTTGAAGTGGAGTAGATGAAAGAGTTCTTGGGAACAAATTTTTATAAGATATTTTATAGATATTGCTCTTGTTGAAGAGATATCACGAAAATAGCCGATTTTTGGCTGCTACAGGCATGAATGGGTTAAATTATATTAAAGATTCACATACATAATTGGAGGTCAGTTATATGTTGGGTTCTGATCAAACTTTTCCTTTCAAATATTTTATGATAATTGTTCTGGTCATAAAGGTATCATCAAAGTAGGCAGGATGTTGAATGTTCTACACACATGAATGGAATAAGTATGTCGATCGTGTATGCATCCATTTTCTTCTAATCAAAAAGTCACCTGTAGTTTATCATGCTTATCGAAAAGAAAAAGAAAACACACTTGAAAACTGACCTGTGACTGCTGTCTTCGTCTTCCATGAGACTGGTACTTGGTACATACCAAATCAAAATACCCTATCCTTTAAAATATATTCTACTTGTAAGGCTTATCAGTATAAAGTTAACTTGACAGTTTCCTGGATACTTGTGAAGCTGGCAGTGCGTAATCCAATAGAATCAGGTTACGTGAGAAGGAGACATCAACATTGTTGAAGTTCCATATAGTTAAAAGAAGATCAAAATCATAGTGTATTGCAAAATATTTTTAAGGTGTAGTCTCCTTGAATCTGGACTGGGTGACCTGATTGGATACTTCACCTTACCTTCTTCCCAGATACTGTTTAAATCATTGGTATATAGTTTCGAAACTGGTTGTCTGTAATTGGCAATCAGGGAATTTTGCTGTGTCAAAAGAGATCAAAACTTTTATAACATCCATAAACATTTGTTATTGAGGATGAAGTTGGTATCCTGGTATTTTTTATCTTTTTCTTATAATTTGCATTGTTCAGAAATTCCTGAAAAAAAATCCTAATGTGATTTTTCAGAGTTAGGTAATGCACACACCCTAGTGGCTAGGTGCCAGCATTAGGTGTTGGCATAAGGGACATCAATGTTCTTTAAAAGTACAATCAGCAGTCAAAACGAGATGAAGCAATCAATAATTTGCATGCACTTAAGCCTCTGTTGGGTTGGTGGCCTGGAGGCTCATGAATTACTAGTATTTGACTTGAGGAGTGTTTTGATAGAGGTTTCAATATCTATAGGTCACACCCATTTAACTCAAAGTATTGTCTTAAGGAAGGATGGCCCTCTGAAGTGCATCTCCTGTAATCTTTCTCTGACTTTAAGCATATTGAGTTGTAGATTTTGTACTAAAACATTTTACAGTGAACACTTCATGAGAACTTTTTGATAAAGTTTCCTTCCCCCTACACACCAATTTTAAAGCTTAAGTTCCTCTAGAAATTGATGTCTGAATATATGATATTTTCAGCAATAACTTGAATCAAGAATATTTTTACAAAATGTTTGTAGGGGAGTTTGTGGTAGTGTCTTGATCAATATTTTTCCCTGAAATATTTATAATATAAAATGAGAGAAAAAGCTTAATGGTTCATTAAATCAGGACAACTAACAATTCTTATGACTGCGAAGCAAATGAATGTACACTTTATTGGGGGTAGAAACTCTGATTGAATAGTGTCGACATTGTTGAGGTTGTCCACATTAGTGGGGTGTCCACAATAGAGGGACTGTTTTACACCATAAATAAGAAGAAAAGTGGTTGGACTAAAAATAAATGTCCATTGTAGTGAGGGTGTACACTTTACAGGAGTGTCCACTTCCTGAGGTTTGACTGTAGTTGGATTATGGGTGGAAAGACGCCTGCTCCCGTCGCAGGATGTGCCGGCACCCACAGCTTCAACCTAGCAGGCCTAACTAAACATGATGATGCACTGCTTAGACCTCAATAGACACAGCATCCATCCAACAAAGACATAGAAGATCACCCTCTAAGCTCTTTTGAGCCACCAGAGTTTCTCTTCAGAGAGAGCCCAAAAGTACAGTTGAAGGAGCTCGTACTTCTATGAATTGACTGCAAACTCAATGCCATGATTTCTACAAGCACCATAGAGAAAAAGATAAGCTCAGCCTGTGCCACAGCCTACTCCCTCGTGGGTGTCGGTCTACACGGAATAAGTGGCCAGAGTCCCAGTTCTGCCAGAGGGCTCATTGTTGCTTACATCTTACTGAAGCTGCCCTACAGCTTAAAGGCATTAGTGCTGATCAAAAAATATCTACAGTGCCTTCCCCAATTCCCGGTCAAAAGTGACAAACGGCTCTGTATCCAGGCGGCTGTGGAACAAAGAGGAGCTGTCGTTGACTAGGAGTTGGAACTACAAGCAGCAGCAGCATGTCAGACACTGAGTTGAACAGCCAGCAGCAGCGTGTGTGACAAGGAGCCAGGGAAATGGTACCATGAATATCTTTTTGCCCTTACTGATCGTAGAGTTGATGAGATCATGATGCGCATGTTTTACAGTGCTACCTTTACCCATACGAAATTAGGCAATATCTATTAACACCATAAACGCCATCAAAACTTTGAGATATTGAGTGAAATCAAGAGATGAACTTATACAGAAATATACTGAAACACCAAAGAGGGGATGAAGAAATTCATGGGAATGAGAAAGTTAGTTAAACTTGCATCAGATTCTCTTGCTTTTTCAAATGCAAGTGGATATGTAGAATGGTCAAGTTTTGCATGTATGCAAACTCAGAAGTTTTTCAGCAAATGGCCAGCAGTCGTCAGAAAATCATACCCAACGCCTTGTTGAAATACACAAGCAGGTTCTCTAGTCAGAGCTAGGTTTGTTAAAGCTCTGCTATGGTCGTACATCATGGGTGAGAGTACAAACGCAAATGTTATTGAGCAAATCCTTAATGCTTGGAACATCTTCCAAACTGACAAGCATGTGATGGCGCTAATGTGGCATTTTCTAGGAGGAATGGAGTTGCAGGGAGAATGATTTCATCGTACAATGAAAACCTCTTTTCCAGAAATGCAGCACCTAGCTTTAAGTCTCAGTTGCAAAGGATGTTCAGAGGAACATTCCATCAAGTGTTGAAGAAACTATCAAACAGACTTAAGATCACTTTCAATTGAGTCCAGTAAAAAAATGACAAATTCCGTGCTATCTTTGATTTTACCAGTGATTAAGATTATACTTAGCTATTCACCTACCATGAGAACCGATGGCTATTGCTTCAACAGTGTGTTGACAGCATGTAAAGTCTGCTAGAGACACTGGCAACTTAGTTTGAACGAGAAAGAAACTCTGAGCAAAACAATGTGCCGAACAAGAGGGCTCGTGCAAAATTATATGAAACTGTAGTGGCCCATGACTTCTTGTTATGATAAGCCTTCCTACAGGATGAACTACAACACTCCTCCATCATGAATGTGCAGCTTTAACAGAAATCAACAGATCCAGAAAACCTATTCCAGCCTACCCAAGTTCCGAAAGGAGCACTGTACCACCATAAGTGAAGGATATCCCCCTTTCCTGTAAACAGCCTTTACCTGAGAGCAAAATCAATGATATCAGCCAGAAGGAAATCCATCACCCCCTCAAGTTCTCTGAGAAGGAACTCACCAGAGTGAAGAAAGAAAATGTGGAGCAGGATAACCTCCCAGAGATAAAACTGTAGGCGCTCAGGTCAAACCAGTGTAAGCCCTGTGATTGCTATATATGGCATTGTGGCGGATCGACCCTAGGGCTACAATCTGTAGATGTAAACAAAAGGATCAGCTTTGCTGAGTAGTTAGGTATAACTCAGAGAATTGAATTGTTGCCATTTTTGCACGAGACATCTCCCGATCTCGCGGTGGTTATTAATCAAGTGAAATGAGCGTGTTCACTCATGCTTATCATGAGTGTAAATTGAGAGAGAGGCTGTGAAGTCTGATAAAACAGACAATGAGGAGAACTTTTAGTAACTGCCACAGTGAATAGCCGTGTTTTAGGCTAGCTCCTGGATTACCTTAACTATGGATGGACTATTGGAGATATAGAGGTTCCATCACGAGTGGATGGAAAGAGGAGGAATCTTGCACGAGTGAGTGATTTTGTGTCTTGGGACGAGGCTTGCCGAGTCCCAAGACACAAAATCACTCACGAGTGCAAGATTCCTCCTCTTTCCATCCATGAGTGATAGAACCTGTTTCTCCCACGATGAAAAGGAGAAATTTACACGCTTTACCGTGAGGTTAGCTTGATAAACTAGGTCAGCCAAAGGTCCCCTGTGCACTATTTCAACAATGGTAATACGCGTTTGTTGCGACGTGCACCGTTTGTTTCCCTTAGAAACTGGCGCCAGATCACGTACGTGACGCTTGTTCGAATGCACGCGCACCATTGTTAGGTCTACCTTTGACCCAGAGGCAGTGACCCCTTGATTGAAATTGAGGGATCTGATTGGACAATTACACTAGTTTGACCTTTTGACCCCGTTGAGGATTGCCCATTGAGGACGACAAATCCTTAACTGTAAAACACACATCAGAGTGGGAGAAAGTGTGATTCCTAACCGATTATCAGGATGTTAGCGGTTTCATGTTGGATTTATACAAGATTGTGCACATCAAGTTGGAATTGTAAGCGAAGGAACAGAGAAGTTTGGTGAAGTAACCTTGAATGTCTGACTCTCTATAAACACTTTGAAACTCTTATGATAGAAAGGTGAAGCCGAACGACTGCAACCTGTGTATGCGACAGCAAGAAGTCTTATCAAAGCTGGCGTTAAACATTTGTACTTCCTTTTCCAGTTCTGATTCTAAACACCCACATATCCATTCCCCTAGCTGACATTTGATATCTAGCTGCTCATATTAAGATGCATCAAATTATTATACACGACTTGGGTTTTCTCTTTAAATTTATCAAAACAAAAAAAAATCAATTTTCAAGTATGAATGATCTATGTCCAACTTTGAGACAACCATAACACAAATGATTCTCTTGTGCAAAAGATTACACTAATTTCATGCAGGACGTTATAGATAAGGGATATGCAGGAAAAATCCCTCAGTCTGAACTTGTAGCTGCCTCTGGTTGTGTGAATTACATTCCACATCATGGTGTATATCATGCCAAAAAGGGGAAGATTAGAGTTGTTTTTGACTGCAGTGCCAAGTATAAAGACATGTCCTTAAACGATCATCTTCTAACAGGACCTAACCTTACAAATGCCTTAATAGGTGTTCTCAGTCGATTCAGGCATGAACCTATTGCCTTTATCTGCGATATAGAGGCCATGTTTCATCAGTTTAAGGTAGATCCCGAGCACAGAGACTATTTACGATTTCTCTGGTGGGAGAGTGGTGATTGTTCCAAAGTCGAATCAGAATATCGTATGAATGTGCACTTATTTGGAGCTGGTTCTTCACCTGGCTGTGCAAATTTTGGATTAAAGCAGACTGCTACAGACCATGAGAGAGAGTTTGGTTCTGATGCAAAGGAATTCATCCATAGAAATTTCTATGTTGATGATGGACTCAAGTCTGTTCCTACAGAATGTGAGGCAATTGATTTGATTACAAGAACAAAAGAACTCTGTAAGAAAGGTTCTCTTAGATTACACAAGTTTGTGTCAAATTCTAAGCCTGTGATCCAATCTATTCCATCAGAAGATCGTGCTAAAGATATTAAAGATCTTGATCTGTTTAATAGCATTCTTCCCATTGAACGGGCTTTAGGTGTACAATGGTGTGTCGAGTCGGACACATTTCAATTTAGAATTACATTGAAAGACCAACCCTTGACTAGGCGTGGCATACTCTCCACTGTTAGCTCAGTATATGATCCGTTAGGGTTTGTGGCACCCGTCATATTAGCTGGGAAACAAATATTACAACAAATGTGTGCCAACAACAATGATTGGGACAGCCCCCTTTCAGATGAACTTAAATCTAGATGGGAAATATGGAGAACCAGTCTATTTCATCTTGAACATCTCAGGGTACAACGGTGTTATAAGCCACCGAACTTTGGACCTGTGAAATCTGTAGAGCTCCATCATTTTGCCGATGCTAGTACGGTTGGTTATGGTCAGTGCACATATGTACGTCTCACGAATAGTGTGGATAAGGTACATTGTTCACTGGTTATGGCTAAAGCAAGGGTGGTTCCTTTGAAACCAGTTACAGTACCTAGATTAGAGTTGACTGCTGCAGTGTTGGCAGTAAAAGTCAGTAGTCTTTTAAGACGAGAACTTGACTTCCCCGATATGAGAGAATTTTTCTGGACTGACAGCACAGTAGTGCTTGGTTACATCAATAATGAATCTAGAAGGTTTCACGTATTTGTGGCCAATCGAGTTCAGCAGATAAGAGATCATACTGAACCAAATCAGTGGCATCATGTGAAAACTTCAGAAAATCCTGCCGATAGTGTCTCAAGAGGGCTTACCGCAGAAGAATTTGTACAAAATTCGTGTTGGCTAAGAGGTCCTGACTTTCTCTGGAAAGACGAAATTATCTATAATGACGAAAAGTTCATGAACCCATCTGAACTTCAAAACGACCCAGAGGTCAAAGTGCAATCATTAGCTGTGCACATGACTCCAGTACGCTCACATTTTGAATCGGAAAGATTGAATTATTTTTCTGATTGGACTAGAGCAAAGAAAGCTATTGCAGCTTGTTTGCAATACAAATCGTCACTCAAACGTAGCTTGAGAAAACCCGAAAAGACTGTTACAAGTCAAAATGACGATATTGGTGCCCTGACCAGGATTGATGCTTTACATCATGCTGAGTTAGAAATAATCCGTGCAGTCCAATATGAAGCTTTTCAAGATGAACTAAATGTGCTTCATGCGATTCATAGATCTATTCCTACACGTGAAGTCAAAAAACAGTTGAAAAAATCTAGTAGACTCTATAGACTAGATCCTTTCCTTGATAATGAAGGAATTATCCCTGTTGGTGGCCGTGTGAATCAAGCAGTCTGTTCATACTCAGAAAAGCATCCAATTGTACTTCCCCGAAAGCACCATATAACAGAACTGGTGATTAGACATTGCCATGAGAAATCCCAACACCAGGGTCGTGGTATAACGACCAATGAAATAAGATCAAATGGTTTCTGGATAATTGGTTGTAGTTCTGCCGTGTCTTCATTTATTAATAAATGTATTACATGTAGGAAACTACGCAGCAAACCTTTAGAACAGAAAATGGCTGAACTACCTCTGGATAGAGTAGAAATTGCTCCACCATTTTCATATTCAGGAGTAGACTTCTTTGGCCCTTTCCTTATCAAAGAAGGCCGAAAGGAGTTAAAAAGATATGGCGTCATATTTACATGCCTTGCGTCACGAGCTATCCATGTTGAGGTTGCCAATTCTTTAAATACCGACTCCTTTTTGAATGCACTCCGCAGATTCTTGGCATTACGTGGTCCGATTCGTCAACTGAGAAGCGACCAAGGAACCAATTTCATTGGTGCAAATAATGAAATAGAATCGGCAAAACGTGAAATGCATCTTAAGAAGGTGCACGATTCCATTGAAGGAAAATTGTGACTTTTTTTCCTTTAAATTCAATGTTCCTTCCGCAAGCCATATGGGTGGCATTTGGGAAAGACAAATAAGAACCGTTCGCAGTATACTTTCTTCTATGCTGAATCAATCTGGTTCCCAATTAGATGACGAATCATTGCGTACCTTTATGTGCAAAATTACTGCAATAGTAAATAGTCGCCCATTGACAACTGAAAATTTGTATGACCCACAGTCTTTGGAGCCATTGACTCCTAACCATCTGTTGACTATGAAATCAAAGATTCTTTTGCCACCACCAGGTGTCTTTCAAAAGGCAGACCTTTATTCACGGAAGAGGTGGCGCAGAATCCAGCATTTATCAAATGAATTTTGGGCTCGCTGGAAGAAAGAATATTTGCAAAACCTCCAAAAGCGACAAAAATGGGTTAAACCCATGAGAAATCTCCAAGTAGGAGATATAGTGATCGTGAAAGAGGAATGCTTGCCCAGAAATAAGTGGCAACTAGCCCGTGTCATAGAGACCACTATGGACAAGGGTTTCGTGCGCAAAGTTAAGGTTGCGATTGCTAGTTCTAATAAGGGCCCCCTTTCCTGCTTAGAACGCCCTATCCATAAGCTAGTACTTTTGGTAGAGAGTAGTTAGTTATAATAGGTTAGCATTTGATTGTTATGCAATCTAATTTTTGAATGCTATGTGTATGAGTGACTGTGATGTGAATATTGAATATGAATGGATGTATGTTATAATTGAATACTATTTGTATATGAATGTGAATAGACTTGTGGATATTGCCAAATGTATATATATTGCAATTACACATATCTTGAGTTTGCATGTAGGTTTTGCGTATCTTCATTAATGCGAATTGTTGCGAAATATTGTTTATTGCGAATATATTGCGTATATGTATCTTTAAAGCCCTCTTGAGGGGCCATGCGAATTGTTGCGAATTATTGTTTGATGCGAATGTATTGCGTATATGGATATGTATTTAAAGCTCTCACGAGGGGCCATGCAAAATTGTAAACTGCGTTATTGCGAATGAGAATAAACTGCGATTAAAATTGCGAAGTTGCGAACTGTATTACTGCGAATGCGAATTATTGCGAATTATTGCGAATCATTTGTGAATGTGTTAAGTATTGAATTTCTTTGATATATATTTTATTTTTTTGTATACTGTGACATGAGCCCGTTATTTGAGTTAAAATAAATAAATGTATTTTGAGGGGCCATGTTATACTATTTCACAATCTCCGTGAAAACTATAACAAAGGTATTAAACATGCTCAGTCTCAATTACGCATATAATACATAGCAAACCGTACCAATAAACAAGAAATTATACAAATAAGAGCCTAGTGGATAGGCCGCCTAAGCAGAATGATTCTAATACATAAGATAGAAAGCCTAGTAGATAGGCAGACAAGGCAGAATGAATACGATAACAAGGATAGAAGGCCTAGTAGATAGGCTACTGCCTAAATAGTATAATATAATATAAGAAATACACACACAGAGCCTAGTATATAGGCTACAGCCTAATTAGTATGATATAATACCATAAATACATTCAGAGAGCCTAGTAGGTAGGCTAATGTTACTAGAAAGGACAAATAATGAATATAAACTTAAATGATAGGCTAAACGTATTGTGAAGAATAAGCAGAAGATTGTGAGAATAATAAGCAGCCTAGTAGGTAGGCTGCTGACTAGAAATAGAGTTTAGACTAGAGAAGTACTCATAAGTATACACATACCTCATTGGTCTCTCTTTCTGATGTGCCGTTCTGATGTCCTGTGGTCACCTGTCCTGGGAGTGACTGACTAAGGGTTTTGCACCCTCTTTTATACTCATCAGCCACCCCTTGTAACCAATCAGAACCTGACACACCAGAAAGCACCCAGCCAATAAAACCACAACACATAGACAGCATGACAAGCACAATGCTGGACATTAACAAAGAAATAGTTCGCATACTTGCCAAAAGGTGGCAGCACAAAGGTTGCTGCATGACAACCTTTACATGGCCCCTCAAAATACATTTATTTATTTTAACTCAAATAACGGGCTCATGTCACAGTATACAAAAAAATCAAATATATCAAAGAAATTCAATACTTAACACATTCACAAATGATTCGCAATAATTCGCATTCGCAGTAATACAGTTCGCAACTTCGCAATTTTAATCGCAGTTTATTCTCATTCGCAATAACGCAGTTTGCAATTTTGCATGGCCCCTCGTGAGAGCTTTAAATACATATCCATATACGCAATACATTCGCATCAAACAATAATTCGCAACAATTCGCATGGCCCCTCAAGAGGGCTTTAAAGATACATATACGCAATATATTCGCAATAAACAATATTTCGCAACAATTCGCATTAATGAAGATACGCAAAACCTACACGCAAACTCAAGATATGTGTAATCGCAATATAGATACATTTCGCAACATAGATGCATTTCGCAATATCCGCAAGTCATTGTCAAAGACAGAACTCAAATCGCAACGCAAGCAAGTATAATTCTCTATCTCTATACACATTCGCATTCATATACAAATAGTATTCAACTATAAGTTACCATCACAACCATGACAATCAAATGCCAACTGCATGTCCAAAGCATGTCTTACAACTCACTTTTCTCTACCAAAAGTAACTTACAGATAGGGTGTTCTAAGTAGGAAAGGGGGTTTGTCTCATGCAATGCATCTTTCTTAAACTGACTAAACCTAATAAACCTATCGGTGGTGGTTCTCCAACCTGTGAACTGGATTTCCATTGTTGGTACAACCAATCAGTATGACGAAAAGTTGGTTCCATTTTATGGGCTAAACCCATGTTGTGATCAAGACTAGAGTTAACTAACATACGGTTTCCATGAACACTAGACACACGATTTGGAGCGCAGTTCATCATGGTGTACATGATAATAGAGCGTAACAGAAGAGGAATGATTCGATGACAATCACTCTCCTGGTGGCTTGTGGTCTGTTTTGTAATATTGGGACGCTTATAGCCATCCTGAGGATACAGAAAGTCACCACCTTTGTCACTGATGTCTAATTTCATTGTACGTATCTCATCGAAAGGGGGGCTTCTTACTTCTCGAGCACATAATTGTACTTTTTCTGAACTCACATCAGACAACTGATTTGTAGGGACCTCACAACTTAAAATCCTATGACTGGCCTCTTTTGAGTCTAGGTCTGGATTTTCAGATACCCTAGGTGAGTTGTCAAATCTAGACGTATGTGCAGGATTACCGGCTGAATCCTCATGTGGTGTCGCATCTGTCTTAATTATAGCAGCTGAGGGAATTACAGCTGAATACACACAAGTAGGGTCAGTATCTTCAGGTCTAAACCTGGGCACATACTTGGGAGAAGGTGGTGTCAGAATAGAAGCATTGGATTGGGGCAGGAATTCATCTGCCAAAGGATCCAGTTTAGCATTTGAGGCTAGAGAAGCGGGGATATTTGAGGACGAAATAGAGGGCAAAGTTTCTGCTACAGGTTCGTTCTGAGGAGATTTCTCCTCACAGGGTGGTTGTGAAGTTTCAGAGGGGGGTAACTTATCAACATTTGTTTGAGTCATAAGCTCATAAGACTTGGAAAGGGCGCGAGATTCTATATATTGATTGACAAAATTACATTCGTCATCAGGTAAGGTTTCAATTTCAAAAGAAGAGTTTTCTTCCTTCTCGATTTTGCAAAATGTTTCGGCTTTTGCTTCAGCCATATCAATTTCTTTAAGAGTTTGCAGTTTCTGCAATTCAGTTTCTTGCTTAGCAACTTTAGCCTTTTGCTTAGCTTCGTCATCAAGGTATTTCAGCTTAGCTCTAAGCGCAGCTGCATCTGCTTTTTTACTAGAGTTTGATGCACGAGATGAGTGGGATTTTGATGAATGTGATCTAGATTTTGATGAATGATGTGAATGAGATGATCTATAAGAACGTTGATTACCTTCAAAGTTTCGGACATATTGGGTAACCCTTTTTTGCAGTTGATAATTTTCTGCTACAATACTCTCATACTTCTCGTATTCACACCCCTTCCTGTCCTCAGGAAGCAGATCATACAATTCATTATAAGTATCGGATACCGCAGACATCTCCACCTCTAATAATGCACGCTCTTTCTTAAAAGTAAGAGTGTCAGCAGCGTTAAACCACAGACGCTCAATTCTAACAGCCTTACTACGCCAGGCTGAAATTGATGACCTAAACTTCTGTTGCTTTTTCTGTATCTGATAGAGCAAACCATTTTCAGTCAATAACCTTTCACTAGAACTAGTTCGCACGCAATCTGTAACACCACAAACAATACCATCTCTACCAACAGTGGCGCCACCTCTGATACCACTGGTTGAAGTCATATTCGGTGTTGACAACACAAAGTCATTGATAGCATATACGTGGTCATGTGACAAACACAAACAAAAAACAGTATTAAATAACCAGAGCAAAAGTTTGACATATAGCATACCAGTGAAGAAACAGATTGTCTCAATGATACACAAAACACTGAAAAAATGTCAATAAATTCTTCGCAGAGTCACAAAGGCAGCTAGAAAGCTGCTACTATTCCAGCAAAGTCAAATACTAGAAAATCTTGAAGATTTGTAACTCACGAGTTTCGCACAGTCTATCAGGCGTAGTTGGAACTCAGTCCAGGACGGAACGCATGACTTGAACGCAGGCCGGAACTTGAACGCAGGCCAGAAGGAAACGCATGATTGGAACGCAGGCCAGAACGGAAACGCATAACTGGAACGCAGGCCGGAATGGAAACGCATCACTGGAACGCAGGCCGGAACGGAAACGCATCACTGGAACTCAGGTCCAAACGAATATGCATGATTGGAACGCAGACGCAAACGCAGACGCAGGATAAGACGCAACTGTAGTCACCAATCAGGATGCAAGCTTGAACCCGAACGCAGAACGGAGTGGCATCAACGAGATGATACGGAACAGGATGACCAGTAGAGGGAGCCACGGACCTCAGCTTCGCAATGGATGTTCAACATCAAAGGGTGAACGGCTGACCCAACACACTGCTGCATTGCAATTGATTGAATTGTCAATGAGTAGTGAGTTTTCACTGTTGCAGATGCAGGGGTGTATGGGTGAATGATAACTTGGACCACGGTCTCGACGGGAGTTAAAGGGATTTATTTAGATGTCTCTCGCATAATCTCCAAATTCTCCACGATCTCCACAATCTCCGTGAAAACTATAACAAAGGTATTAAACATGCTCAGTCTCAATTACGCATATAATACATAGCAAACCGTACCAATAAACAAGAAGTTATACAAATAAGAGCCTAGTGGATAGGCCGCCTAAGCAGAATGATTCTAATACATAAGATAGAAAGCCTAGTAGATAGGCAGACAAGGCAGAATGAATACGATAACAAGGATAGAAGGCCTAGTAGATAGGCTACTGCCTAAATAGTATAATATAATATAAGAAATACACACACAGAGCCTAGTATATAGGCTACAGCCTAATTAGTATGATATAATACCATAAATACATTCAGAGAGCCTAGTAGGTAGGCTAATGTTACTAGAAAGGACAAATAATGAATATAAACTTAAATGATAGGCTAAACGTATTGTGAAGAATAAGCAGAAGATTGTGAGAATAATAAGCAGCCTAGTAGGTAGGCTGCTGACTAGAAATAGAGTTTAGACTAGAGAAGTACTCATAAGTATACACATACCTCATTGGTCTCTCTTTCTGATGTGCCGTTCTGATGTCCTGTGGTCACCTGTCCTGGGAGTGACTGACTAAGGGTTTTGCACCCTCTTTTATACTCATCAGCCACCCCTTGTAACCAATCAGAACCTGACACACCAGAAAGCACCCAGCCAATAAAACCACAACACCTAGACAGCATGACAAGCACAATGCTGGACATTAACAAAGAAATAGTTCGCATACTTGCCAAAAGGTGGCAGCACAAAGGTTGCTGCATGACAACCTTTACATTTAGTAATAAGTCAATTGCCAAATATATGTATACCTATATAGAAATCATGTGTCTTCTAGATTTGCTAAAGCAAAGTTCACTTGTGCTTAGTCTTATGTTTCAAAGCCACACAAAGGCTCTCTGCTACCAAAATAGCTAAGGCAGTGAACTGCAGAAGTGGAGCCCGGACTTCTTTTTACCAAAATTATTACCTATAAGTGAAATCCGATTCTGATTCAGTACTGGTCTATGTAGACCAGCACTAAGTGTGGCATCTTCAAGACTAGTCCTCATCACTTAACCCTGGTCTATTTAAACCCGCTTAATGAAATAGGGCCGTGGTGTCTATCTTTTTGATATTGAGAAAGCATATGACACCACATGGAAAGATGGTATCATGAAAGATGTATATGGCATGGGTCTCAGGGGTTGTTTACCACTTTTATTGAAACATTCCTCACTGATTTTTATGATCATAAAATATGCATCTACAGCATCGTCAGCTGTATAAGAAATGGTTTTGACGATTGTGGCAGCCAGGCAGCTGTGAGATCCTATGTTGAACCTGGCATACCACACAGCATGTCAGGGGGTGCATATAAGATATAGGAAAGTAACTCACGGTGAGTCACTCACCCAAACTGGACAATTGTTCCTGGATAGTTTCTAGAAGTATATTGAGAGAGAGATAGTTCACATGTGGCTCTCTATTTATAGCAGGCTGCAGTCAGCAGTTTATGGTAGTCTGCTGACCTTGTGGGGAACCCTTAGCTGGCGTGGCACCCTGCTCGCCTTATAAAAGAATGGGGATGTGTGGATCTGTCTATGGATACCATACATCTAAAATATCCCTTGATCCTCTTTGGATCTGAAGGCTCTGCTCTTTTCTTCCTCTTTTTCTTCTTTCACATAGAATTGATATGCTTTGTCATTTTTTCTTCAACAATAACAATGGACCACTTTTTGGAGAAAAAAGATATGGCACTGAATGGCCTAGCACACCCTCATTCATACAGCCAAAAGGTGGCAGCACATACTGGAGGCTTGATATATAGGCTCCCTACTACCTCCCTCCTCATAGCGTTTTTTGCAGATGCTCAGGACTTGTCTGTAGTTGGTAGATGAAGGGAGAGACGGTCTGCAACGGCAACCTGTGAGCCGCGGCTCTTTGGGAAAGGACCAGTTGAATGTGGTGTGGTGGTTGTTGATGGTTGATCTTTCTACCTACCCATAGCATCTGGAGAATGTCATATGATGCCTTGTAGTCATCCCCTGTTTCTCCTCGACAACGAAGGACCAGGGGTTTCATACAACGTCTAGCAATCCAGAGGAGGTTCTTAAAGGAGGTCTTTTTGTTGTATCCTCCTAGGCACACAACTATTGTCATGGCCAATGTAGTGACAAAGGCATCCGCGGAAGTAGTCTAGGCCTAGTTTAGAAGGTGGGCATCATTGGGATGGATACCATAGGTAACATGTACTCTATGGTCATGGTCATTATAGAGGTGGTGGTGACAGTCGGGCCAGTAATTTGGAAAGCAGTTATTTGCAACAACCGTTTTCACGTGAAGGTCTCCAACTTTTGGCCTTGCCTCCAGGAGATCCAAGAACTGGGCCTCAATGGGGCAAGTTGGAAGTTTACCAAACATTAGATAGATATGCATGTGCGAATCAGTTATAGGGGGAAGAGGGCTTGCAAGGGCTGCTGGTAGGTTGGGCGAGAGGGATTGAATATTGACAGGGTGTCCACTGGCATCAGTTAGATTCTTGAGGGTCAGAACTCCTCTTTTTGTCCTGCAGTGAGGTGGATTAGCATGGACACCTGTACCACAAGGTCTGGAGGGCTTTCTTTGTCAATGCCTGTGGCATTGGACAAACTTGATAGTGTAGTGGCTCAGCCAGTGGAAAGCCTGTCATAAGGGTGTTTATGGAACTCCATGAATCATTTTTGGAATTCAATATATCATTTATGGAATTCCATTTATATTGATAAATATATTAATGGAATTTCATGAATAATTTATTGAATTCCATAAATAATTTATGGAATTCCATAAATCATTTATGAAATTCCATGAATACCATTCATTTATGGAATTCCATGAATCATTCATGGTATTCCATAAAACATTTATGGTATTCCATAAATCATTTATGGAATTCCATAAATCATTTACAGAATACTATACATAATTTATGGAATTCCGTAAATGCTTACGTTAGGGCACTTTGGCTGGCCATACATCAAGGGTTTTAAGAAAAAAAATGTCATAGTTTTGAATTTGTTGAGAGTTTTCTTCAACACTGACTCTCTCTCTTCACCTTCGAGGAGAAAAGCTTGCAACTAGAATAATGACAAACCCAAATAAACTTGTTCATGATACTATATTCAACCCTAGGTATGTGGACCATTTCAGTACAGTCATCCCATCTTTATGGTATTCGTATTAATAAGTCTTTGAAATGTCAGATTATAACCCTGACCTCATAACTAAGTTTCAATTTCCTGAAACTCCTTCATGAGCATATGGTATTATGAAGGATCTGTTATCTCGAATGAATATAAATTTTCTTGAATTATAAGAAAGTGGCCATTTACATGTAATACCAATAAAGGGGGACCCCGCAGGGGGCACACCTTATGGTGTGCAATAGGAGTTTGCACCTCCCGGGGAACCCTAAGCTGGTGGGCACCCTGCTCGAAGGTGGATGTGTAGATCTGTCTATGGATACCCTGCATCTGAAATATCCCTTGGTCCTCTTTGGATCTGAAGGCTCCGCTCTTACGCTCCCTCTTTGTCTTCTTTCACTTAGAATATTAGTATGCTTTGTCATTGTTCTTCGACAATGGCAAAGGACCACCTTTTGTAAAACTTTATGGCACTAAATGACCTTTGTGTGTCAATGTGCCTTTAAACACCCAATTATTCATTAATTCCAATAAAGAGGGAAAAGGAGCACATAGAGAGGACAGGATAATTAATGGCAGTATGTTTGGTATCTGGAAGGAAGGGAAGGGCAGGAATTTGGTTTTACGTTGCTTTCAACAGCTTAGGTCATATTGCGACGAAATAGAAACCTGGAACCGGGAAGAAATTCCCTACTCTTCATGAATAGTTCCAAGGGGTCTTCCAGTTGCAGAAAGACCATAGACAGTCCTCCACAACACCGCATATTTATATAGCGACCAGGCCAACCTGCTTGGGGATCCAGCAGAGACTCGAACCTGCGAACTCACGCTTGGGAGCCAGGCATCGTAACCACTAGGCCACGGCGGATCCCTTTGGTATCTGGAAATCTCCATACTCATCAATGAAGCCTAAAATGGCTTTCAGTAAACCAGGAGCATAACAGATCCCCTTGTGTGTTCCAAGACTTTTGTAAGAGAGGGATTTCTAAATGGGGAACGTGGAATCCATTTCTTTTGACTTTGAGAAAGCAAATGATACCACAGGGAACGTTTGGCTCTTTGTATTTAAAAAGAATTAGCAAAAAGCAGGTTTAGAGTCGGGATGGGCACATCCCTCTCCCATGTACCCCATTTTGATCAAGAAAATGTCATTTGAGGTAAAACGTTTCAAATTATAAACTGGTTCTATTTAGGTCAGCTCAAGAAGCAGTTAAAAAAAGGAAAAGTGGGAAGGGGACAAGAGTGCTAAATTGGACGCAGTTATTTTGAATGTGTCACAAGTAGCAAAGCCTTAATTATATCGATAGGCATGCATATAACTTCTAGAAAGTCGTGAAAAACTCTTAAATAGTTCATTTAAGGTATTAGCATTTAAATGACTGTTTCTTGCCTCAGTTTCCACACATTCAAGTAATATATGCCTGACAGTTAATCACAAGCTAAACATATATTAGGGCCATCCTTTTTTAAATGAAGGTAAGTCAGGTTGCTGTGCCATATTTATATCCTTGCCGAAACACTTTACTATACATGTCAAATAATTATGTAGCTTCCTTGCCACAACCTCGGCTATGAATTGCAGAAATACAGTGCAAGTCTGCAAGAAAGTACCTAATAGCACACGACTTTTGTGTAAATTTAACTGAGAAAGTAGATCAATTATGGATAAGCTCTCTCTAACTTGTAGACCTTCATTCATAGTAAAATTTTCATGTTTTTTTATAAAGATTTCATACTCCCTTTTGTCAACGTTTAACAGAATATTGAGAGAGTTATTTCTAGGAAACAGTAGTGCTGTTAGGAAACAGGAGTGCTGTGTATGGCTTATCTCAGAATTCTAGAAATTCTTTTATTTTGATTTTAAAACATGTTTCAAGTAATTCATATTTATGTTATAATGATCATTAAAAAAAGCTAGTGGGTGGTGTTATGAAATTCATCAAGCAGATCTCCCTCTACCATGCTGCCTTTATCATGTCATTGCCTGTTATAAATTTGGAGTTGACAGTTGTACCATAATGGTGTTGTGAGACTAGCTCACAACGAAATGGCAAGTTATGAAAACTAGAAATGATAAAAAAAGTCGCCATTCAGCACTACCACAGTTTCAGTTATTTGGGACATTTTTTAACAATTCCAATTTTCTTGGGTTGAGGATGGCCCATGTTTCCTGAAAATGCAGACAGGGTTATAGTGGCACAGACTTCCCATATTGAATGCCAGCGATAGATCATGGATATCCATCTGTTGCAAGATAGATAAAGTCATTGGGTTCAACCTGCCAATTTCTGCATCACACGTCAATCAGACTACAGTGTGACTGAGACATCACTAGCAGTTGTAATGGGAGCTCTGAATTTGGGGAATAAATACGTTGGATCATATACAGTGGTTCAAAAATACAAGGAGAGATATTTATGGCATTGCACTTTAAATCCATCACTGGATCAACGTGGTCATTATGACTAGAAAATATACAGAAAATACTCAAATTACTAGTAGGTTTACAAGCTATCAAGTAAGACTAGATCACACAGATATGGCAAGTTACGAAAACTAGATTTAAAAAGAAAGTCAACATGCATTCAGCACTACCATAATCTCAGTAATTTGGGACACTTATAACAATGCCAATTTTCATGGGTTGAGGGTGGCCCATGTTTCCTGAAAATACAGACAAAGTAACAGTGGCCCAGATTTTCATATTGTCTGCCAGTGATAAATTACGGATCCATCTGTTACAAGATAGATAAAATCATAGAGTGCAACCTGCCAACTTCTGCATCGCACGGCAATCCGACTACTATTTGAATCAATATCATAAATTTCCTGAATTTGATAAGCTAGGCTTTATGTTTAACATTTGTGAATTCATTGCCATTCAATAGGGCCAGAGACATGTCAAAGAGAAAGCTTGATAGATCAATATACCTCTCGCTAACTGACAATTGTAGTTCATTACTACAAGTCCCTCAATGCAGAAGTCTGGATATGTGAACAAATGAAATGGTTGGCTTTGGCTGAAGTCCGCGTGGTGGTATCCGACCCAAACCTGTTGCAAAAATGAATATTGTTTTCACACTTAAGCCTCTAAAAGGGCCAGAGACATGTCAAAGAGAAAGCTTGCTAGAGCAATGAACCTCTCACTAACTGACAATTGTAGTTCATTACTACAAGTCCCTCCATGCAGAAGTCTGGGTATGTGTACAAATGAAATGGATGGCTTTGGCTGAAGTCCGCATGGTGGTATTCAATCCAAACCTGTTGCAAAAATGAAAATCATTGCCAAACTTAAGCTCCTAAAGAAATCTGTCAACTCTTCAGTTAGATCCTCTGCTGGCAATTCCTCCAATTCCGCCAGTAGACTCTTGCCAAGAGAGAAAATGAGAAAATGAGAAAATGCATGAATGTCCCAAAATTTGATTGATAGAAATAACGTAACACCTAAAGTTCAAAAATTAAGAAAATTTTGTTGTCTTTAGGTCAAGGCTAAACAAGGTAATTGCTATCAAATTGGCAGGGCAACCTGAACGCCTGGAGGGACAATCTGATCTTGGGTCAAACAAGCCTCGCCTGACTATCTGGGTTGGCTGGGTACTGTTGAGGCCCGGGATGTTCTAAAAATATTTGAATGTTCCCTTAGACATTTTCAGGCAGCATATTTCTTTATCACTTATGGGAGGGGGATGATTGATAGACTCAAGCCTATTAATCTCTACATGAATATTTTATGTGCAGTAACATCAAGGTTAACCTGCATCAAGGACAAACTTTCCTTATATCTATCGTAATTGAAATTCATATGAACTTCACTTGGAAGTGCCATTTAGTGAGTAATGGTAAAGAGTAATTGCTTGCATGAAAGAGATGGTGTATCAGGTGAAACACATCCAATTCATTTCTCCACATGCTTAAAGCGCACCAATCTTTCTTTAAATATAAACTAGCATTATGGCATGTCATGCTTACTTTCAACGGCATGGATGAAGTGCACAAAGTTGTTGTGAACAACCTCTTCCAGAACCCTCTCTGAAGTCCCAATTGGGTGGAAGGATGATGCACTAATACACTAGCGAGTTTTCTTGGAGTCATTGCTCTTGGAGGTACTTCAGAAGTACATCCAATGCCTCTGGCAACACCCATATTCACAGGATTCAACATGGCTGCCCCCATAGCCACACACATGGTCAACAAACAAGATGGCTACCTAGCTTCCTGAAATATATATAAGAATTCTACCATAGACATACAGTTCATACAAACATGCAGCATTCTAAATACTCTGAACCACTAGAATACTGAAAACTAGAAAACTAGAATACTATATAAGCAAGGAAAATTAGAAGAACTCACCAGTATCTGTCTAAGCCAGTGCACCCAACTTGGTTTTGCTTGTCAAGTGTCGAATCCTCCTCCTTTTGAAGGGAAATTTAGCATTCACATGATGTACAGGGTGCACAGGCCACTTTTCAAGGGCTACGGGGCCACCCATTGTACCACAACAAAAACATGAAACTGGCTGCCCATACCTCTCCCAAGGGATGCAGTGCTCACCCACTGTTATACAGATAGCCAGTGGTCTAATATACCCTTACCCTGGTATATTTGTCCCACTGGAATAATGATAATTTTCTGTGCTGTATAATAACATCTAGGTTGAAAAATCTGTTTTACACACATAGCATGAAATAAGACCTTCCACAATAAATAAGTAGGTATACTGAATAGCGTTTGGATGTATGTTATGTACCATACTTTCAACGGCATGGATGAAGTGCACAACGTTGTTGTGAACAACCTCTTCCAGAACCCTCTCTGAAGTCCCAATTGGGTGGAAGGATGATGCTAATACACTAGCGTGTTTTCTTGCAGTCATTGCTCTTGGAGGTACTTCAGAAGTACATCCAATGCCTCTGGCAACACCCATATTCACAGGATTCAACATGGCTGCCCCCATAGCCACACACATGGTCAACAAACAAGATGGCTACCTAGCTTCCTGAAATATATATATAAGAATTCTACCATAGACATACAGTTCATACAAACATGCAGCATTCTAAATACTCTGAACCACTAGAATACTGAAAACTAGACAACTAGAATACTATATAAGCAAGGAAAATTAGAGGAACTCACCAGTATCTGTCTAAGCCAGTGCACCCAACTTGGTTTTGCTTGTAAAGTGTGATTGCTTGTCAAGTGTGGAATCCTCCTTTTGAAGGGAAATTTAGCACTCACATGATGTACAGGGTGCACAGGCCACTTTTCAAGGGCTACGGGGCCACCCATTGTACCACAGAGACAAAAACATGAAACTGGCTGCCCATACCTCTCCCAAGGGATGCAGTGCTCACCCATTTTTATACAGAAAAATCTGTTTTACACACATAGCATGAAATAAGACCTTCCACTTTAAATAAGTAGGTATACTGAATAGCGTTTGGATGTATGTTATGTACCATACTTTCGTGTGAATAAGACACACCTTCATCTTTATTTCAACCTCATATGTGATGGCCATCTTCATAAATGTCTCCTGTGCAAGGATGGCATAAAGTGGAAGCCCATTCACACTCTCCCACCAATCCACTATACTCAGAGCCTCGCCCATTTGTGCTCTTTCAATCTGAAAATATATAATTTTTGAATAGCTGTCAAGCAAGAAACATAACATTTTTAGCCATTATGTGGTGTTGTTAGAGTGAAACCTACAAACTTCATTAGTCATTGTAAATGCTGCACGAGATCTGTATTCAGTAAAGTACTCTTTAATAGTTATCTGTTTCATAATCACTATTGCTGTTATTGTTTTTAGTATTTTTAATAGTAGTTATACTGAAATCCCTCCAAGCTGGTTGGCCGGGTCGCTATATAAATGTGTGGCGTTGTGGAGGACTGTGTATGGTCCTTCTGTAATCATCGCGATATGACCTGAACTTTTGAAAGCAACGTACAACCCTTTCCTTCCTTCCTTCCAATAATATTGTTTCAAATATGATTATTCATATTCATAAATGTTTACTACCTTTTGAAGTTGGATGTAGATACTCTCATTGATCTGTGACATCTTCAATCGTAGGCGTCACACCCTTTCCAATGGTCATATCACATGTTAAAATCATTGAAAAAACAAGGGCCATATCCTGTTTGAGTAATGGCGGTTGATATCATTAAGCCTAGGACTGATAAGCTACGCTGATAAACTGTAAGGTTTGGTTGTAACCCATAGCCCCTCTGTAGTGAACCTTTAAAATGGAATTGTGACAGATGTACATGCATAAATATATATTATTTATATATATATATATATATATATATATATATATATATATATATATATATATATGTGTTACAGTAAGAGTGTCAAACCAGGGATTTAGTCAAATCCCTAAAACTTTCAGGGAATCTGTCAAATTCCTGTTTCACTCAAGGATTCGGTCCCTAAATGTCTACGGATATGACTAAACCCCTAAAAATAGGTGGGTCATTTTTGACTTGTTTACTGGAGACCTTTCAGGGGGATTGTTGAATGACAATTACCTTTGTTTTATGTCAGTAACGGGAGTAGGCCTGGAATACTGAGACTCAATAACATGTAAAGATGAATGAAAGTATACATTGGGATGTGCGATTGCTCGGAAATTATATTTTGAAGTTGTTCATTGTTTTGTGATCATTTTTATTCATCTATTGCTTTGTTATTGTTCACAACAATAACAAAGGACCATCGTTTTACACAATTTTTATGGCACTAAATGGCCTCTGTGCGCCGATGTGCCTTTAAGAAATCATTCATTCATTCATTTATCAAGGTAATGAGGTACAAAGTAATGCTGAATAATCAATGCTCAGCCAAAAATTATTGCTTGATGATGATGATAATTAGTATCTCAGTCAACGTTTATCAATTTCATCATTCTGACCCTCCTATTTGCAAGGATTTAGTCAAATCTCTAGACATTTAGGGACCAAATCCGTGAGTGAAACAAGAATTTGACAGATTCCCTGAAAGTTTTAGGGATTTGACTAAATCCCTGGTTTGACACTCTTACTGTAACATATATATATATATATATATATATATATATATATATATATATAAATATATATATATATAAATATATATATATATATATATATATATATATATATATATATATATATATATATATATCGTCATCTCTGCAGATGCCTGATGATGGAGAACATGCTTAATCACACCTTCTAACAATATTTATCACCTGCTCTGGGCATCCCCTCTAATATTTCATCACCTTTGAACGTCCTCTGCCGTGAAGTTTAAGTGACTGCCATGGTAGGCCTTACCTAGCAGACAAATAATTTTTTGTAGAACAAAGCAAACATCACCTGTGAGGCATTTGGGATTTGAAGTTTTTTATACTTTCTTATTTGTCAGTCATCGTGTTACAGCAGAAAGGGAGGAAATAACAAAAACGCCGGCTTCTTAGTTTTATACGGGAACTTTATTTGCATACGCAAACATACGCTGGTCGTTCCGCGAAAACTACAATAGAATAAGATACAAAAACTCAGTTTTCACAGTATATAGTTTCATAACTCTAAAATACATTAAGTGTCTGAATTCACACATTACTTCAATACAGTATATATTTCAAATACAGCATATCAAATTACATTGAGAAATTGAGGTGAAGAAATAGCAAGTGACAAAGAAAAACACGTACCTCTTTGAAACCTCTAATTGGAAAACCCTTAGAAACCCTCTTGCTGCAAGGCTGTCCATGTGCTGAGTGAGCCAGTGACACAGCACCCTGTCAATATAGCCAGAGGAGATCATGTGACGTCTCCAAGTGGTTCTCCACCGCTGGAGAAAACGCTAAAATAGATACCAAACCTGTCTAGGTAATACCACCTAAAGATGGCAGCACCAGTAACTGGTCATACCCGTAACTAGTCCTGCCAGTCCAAATAACAATAAAATATAGGAAACCGAAATGAAATACTCTTTCATAACATATTGAATGTGCCATACTTTTTTTGTTTTGGGAGAAATTTGTAAATCATTATTTCACAGCTAAAGTAAATAACCTTGTAACAGTCCATAGCTGTGGCTGCAGCTCTCATCAATGATCTGACAAATTATCACCTCAGACCATCCCATCCTCATCAGGTTCATCTCTCTCCGGTCCTCCCTTGCAAGGTGAACCTCTACAATAATGAATGAATTCATCAAGAAATAGAATAATGAAAAGGTAATTTATATTATTAAAGAAGCTTTCACTATAACACTAATCTTTTTAATGGAAAACAGAGACAAAAAGGTTCTATAATAATTCAAGAGTATTTCAATATCAAAGGGGCTGCATGTTCATGTTGGTTAGTGAAAGCATGAGATTGCAACTCCTAGGACCAGTAGGTGTATAAGGCAAAGCCCGCTTTGGAGCATTTTAATTTGCATTTGACTGCAGAATGGAACCTGCTGGAACCTTTGACGTGGTGTGGCTGAGGAGTGCCATTAGTGGACCCATACCGTAATGCGGTTCCCTTGTAAGATGAACTTTGAGCAGACCAGATGCGAAAACATCCAAATAATCTTCTTATACATAATGTAAATGCATTGACTTGGTTTTTGGCTGCCCTGTTTTGGAGATCAACTCCCTTCCAACTTTAGTTGGAGCCTACAGTTCTAGGGTGCAGGGCCCTTGGCAGCCGGTTGCGTTCAGTCATTTTAGTTTCGGCCTTGAATTTAGATGAAGCACTTGCTCTAACATCTCCCCCCCCCCCCCCCCCACACAAGAACAATTATCAACTACTTAATGCAAAGATGAATATATTTTACAACTACCTATAATTTTCATAACGATAGGTATATGGGCAAATTAAATCATTTTCGAAAATGAGGTCCAATCCAATGACAATTGCGGAACTTGGTCAATTAATATTCATGGGGCAGCTATGAAACAACATAGGAAGTCTCCCACAGACGTGTGAAGAGTACAGAATTCCGCGAAGTGCAAAAATAAAGATTATTTCTTTCAGTAGATATATTCCGAACTATTTACGATTTTGATAAAGTTGTTGAATTCTTTTATTCAATCCAAAAACTTGTAAAAGTTCAAAGTTGGTAAAGCACGATAAGCAGATTGATGTATCGCAATATAGTTACAAATTGCATTATTGCCACGAGAGGGTCAAGCAAAGTCACCGATTGTGCGCATCTCTAACTACATCGATCCCCGACTTCTAATCAGGTCGGGGTGCGTGAGAATTGGAATTTGAGCAGCCCGAGGAGAAATAGGCTTGGTTGTAGGAATTAAGAACGGGATGTAGGTGATTGTGGCAATACGAGTGCCTGATCCAGTTAGCAGCCAAAACTGAGACCATGATTATAGCGCATTGCAATGAAAATACCTAGACTTGGAAAACACACTATGTTCAGTGAGAAGCTGTTTCTGTGGCTTTGAAGTGGTCCTGGTTCACAGCAGTGAGACGGGACCAAATCCAGCATGAGGCTCCTGAGCTGGGACCAAATCCAGGCTCAGCAACCATTAGAAAACATGATTTCAGGTTATTTTCACATAGTTGTTTTAATCTTTCATCACTCAAACCCGCTATAATAGCCATTAAGACCTGCCACTGAGCATCGGAGCAGATTTATAGCTTCGCCGTCGGTGTTTGTTGCAAAGTTTCGGCCTTGGTGGCCTCAGCTTTTGCAACAAACACGTCTCGGCTATAAATCTTCACCAAGCTCTGCGGCGGATCTTAATCCTGTATACTAAGGCAAGGTTTTGGCTGCTGACTGGGAGGGCACTGGTATTGCCATAATCACCTACTTCCCGTCATCAATTCCCATTATATCACAAGGCTAACAAACATGTTCTGGTCATGTTTTTCGTTTTAAATGAAATTATATACTTAACTTTGCATGAACAGGTTGTTGCAACATCTGCACCGCCGGTCTGCACCACAGATGCGTTCGGGCAATGCATCTCTTCCACAGTTTAGTAGGTTTGAAGGCCCAAAGGTGGCAGCACCATATATCAATGTCTGAAATAAGCATGTTTTGTTGTGTTGGCGTTGGCCATGCTTAGTGAACTGGAGTTCAGTCTGTAAGAGTTATACACATACAATCATTCTGGTCAGTAGTGTACTACAAATAATAACCGTTAGTAATGTACGCCATTACTTCTCCAGAACAATGACGAAATGTGTTTTTTCTGCTTATATAAAACTTTATTTTACAGGAGTGTCCGAGTGTGGAAATACATGTGGCAATTGGTTCAGCATGTTATTAGTAAAGTGATTCTACCTTTGAGGTAGTTCAATGAAATTGTACCTTACTATATGCAACGATATCTCGGCGATATCATATTGTTGATGTTCTGTGTTTCACGTGTAAGAAATGGGAAGATAGGTAGGGTTCATATCTAAACTACCTTTGAGGTTGTCATATCAATAATGAAGACCTATCCAGTGTTTAAAGCAATCCATAGAAAATAGCAATTGATTGGGTTCGCATGTTTAATTTATTCTGTATGAAAAACACATGCCGTACCACACACACAAGCACATCACATCATGATAACTGAAAGAAAACAACGATTAGCATCAGGACGTTTAACATATATCTCTTTTATGTTTGTTGGTAAAACAAATATTTAAGCTTTATCTATTGGCTAGATAGTGATACTGGCCATACTTCACTCAAATGTGCCGAGTAATACAGTACTCTCTAATTTGACCTGCCACACGCGACAATGCTACAGCTGCCGTCCCTGATTAATGTTGCTTTATACCGAAGTAACGACACGTTAGTTTCCATTCTTTTAAACCTATCATAAAGGGTCTTTCGATTAAGCTTTCTAAAATAAGGGGGGACATTAAAAAGTTATTATTATAATTTATAAGGGGGATCCCCTTGCTAACTTTCGGGCATAGTGCCGCCACTTAAAGGGTATTTATTTTGTGTTAAGATATTAATAAGATATGTTGTGTTTCAACTTCCACGTAAATGTTGATTTAACATTATCTTAGCTTAGTATAATGAAGGCTTTCAAGTTGGGGAAATTATTTCTTATATTGTGGTCATTTAAATATTATAGAAAAGTTTAAAAAACAGTGGTCTAAACATGAAGTGCCGAGGGATTTAACATTAGGGAATTCAAAAGAAAGTACAAATTATCATAGTACCAAAAAATTGGAAAGGGTATTACTTTTCTGACGTGTTGGAAAGGTAGACGTATTTCTGCCTGTCACGTAGGCTCTTTAGTGAGTAACATACTCTAAATGTATCATTATTCATTTTCACGATGGCGCAGTTCTAAGGTAAGTTAGGTGGTCCCTCTTTAACTCACTTAGTACCGGGACATGGAAATTTCTGGAGAAGTCTCGGAAATGGCCATGGAATACTTTTGAAGCAGTTTAGTAGTCCATAGTATACTTAATTCGTCAGTTTTATAGTGAAGTAACGTGGGGCGGGGGACAAGACCGTTGAAAGCGTTCAAGGATAAGTTTTAGTTCCTCTGCTCGCCACCAGGAGTGCCTCAAATAAGCAAGCACGTCTTTCATTTGTGCATATAGAGACATATTGAGATTTTACACATGATAACATCTGCACCCTTTTCCTCTTTAATAGACCAACGTCAACTCTGACTGTTTAAGCTATCACTTACCAGTGAACGAGACGAAATTTAACACACCCTCGCATACTTTTGCACACAAGCTGGATCAGTTGTTGGCTCTATATTTGATTCCATCACAGTCATTTTAAACATGCATTTTATAAAAAAAAATGGAAAATATTAGAATCCTTTTCCTCTGAATTAACCTTTCCTCCATATTTGAGAAATGTGGTGTCAGTCTCGGACCCATAGTTGTAGAAAGGAGCTCTGTTTGGAATCATTATCTGAGACCAGGGAGCTTTCATTATCATGTCTGCTGAGACTAGTAACCATGGTTCCAAACATTAAGCACTTAAAAGAATCCCCTCATATATTGCAGCCTACGGTGAGGGTATCTTTGAGATTCTTTGAAATGTAATCCTCATTAGCAACATTCCAGGCAATATATACTAGTGTATGCATTTGACAATCATGAGCGAGGTCTTTCACATTGACACTCCTGGTTAATTCTTTGAAATCAAGTTTTATTTTGTTCACAATAGAAAGGAATTTTTTAAAGTAGTTACCATTCTTTATATGACATTGTGGATGCAAATGGCCATTTAGTGAGTATGCACAATTTAGAAAGATCAGGATTTCAATGTAATTTTATTGAATAGAATGCTCTAAAAATTAAAACTGCAAAAATATTAGGACATCATGATATTAATAAAAGAGAGAGGCCCCAAATATCCCACTTTTACTATCCTTAGTAGGCAATGAAAAAGGCTGTTCACATATTTATAAAAGATTAATATCAACTGGGGATATAGTTAGTAAATGTGCTGAAAAATGGTCTGAAATCTGTAAGAAGATATATCAGAAGTTAATCTTAGTCAATCCTTTAGGAAAATAGATAAAGATATTGATTGCACATATGTCAGATATTTACAATTTAGATTATTATACCTCACTTGAAGATCGTAAGCCGTGATTGGCTGACTTAACAGTGAACAATCATCATGTTGCCTGATGCCATCAGTGAGGGCTTCATGTTGCCCGTTGCCACTAGCGACACCTAGCGGGGAACGTGTGAATCACCAGTCATCTGTGACCTTGCTTTGTTTAAATTACAAATGGGGTTTGTTCAGTATAATAAAACAAATATGCCATGCCAGTGTGGGTAACATGAGGTAGACGTGAGGATGGTTTTCCCTCGGGCTCCGCCTTCGGGAAAACCATCCTCCCTCGGGGAAACATTCCATCATGTTACCCCCACTGGCATGGCATATTTGTATATTATTGCATAGAAGAATCTTTACAAATGAACTTTTATATTGTATAAAAATTGTAGATAGTCCAGATAGGGGGAACTTCCAAAATTTGAACAAAAATGGTTTGATTTAATTCAAATTTTAGGGTAATTTTGAAAATATTATCTGCCGAAGTGTAGGGTATAGTGTTTAAGAGTTTTCCATTTCAATCGATAATCCTCCAATATTGTACAAAAATGCTATTGTTGTGTGTGAAATGTGCCAGTACGTGTGTTTGTTTGTTTTTTCTTTTTGTGCGTTTTGTTAAGAAATAAAAAACACGTGTTTTGCAGAAATTAAAAAAAAAAAGTTTATATTAGCAAAAACAGGAGAACCAACACTTATCTTTAATACTCGAGAGAAGTTATTGAGTACTTGAGTTATTATACATAGTATTGACCAGAATGATTGCAAGTGTATAACTCTTACCGACATAACTTCATATATCCCTTCATGGGGAACTAAGCTAGATATACTCATTTCAGATATTGGTGCATGGTGCTGCCACCTTTTGGCCTTAAAACCAACTAAAGTGTGGAAAGGTTGCATTGCACCGAACAATAGCGTCGACGGATACATGTACGCTTACAGGAACTTGCTCTAGCGAAGTGTTACTTGGTGCTCCCGGTCTGGTGCTTTTCCAAAATATGGAAGGGTTTTGAAACCTGTAGAACATAACTGTTGCACACACCTACTGATGGGATCTTGATATCCCTCCAGGTCCAATCCATTAAGAAATGACCATTGAATTGCCTGTAAGAAAGAAAAATAGTATCAAGTATAATTTTTTTTATATTAACTTGATATAAGAGTGGGGCATATACATTTTGAAAAAAAAAAGATCTTTCTCTGAAATTGGAAAAATCATGTCTGAATATTTGGAATATCTGTTCCTGGAAAAAATGTCTGTCTTGGATTAATTCACATTTCAGGTGGCTGAAAAAGTGGCTGAAAATACATTCCAGCGTGTCTAAACCACGAGAGCTAATGGGGGCCGGCACCAGACCTTCATATTTGACCAGATATTTGTTGAAAAATGCCATCCTCAGACAAATGACTATGACACTTGAATAAAAAAACAAATATAACAGTGCTTGCAGCTGAAGAATATACACCTCTGGAGAATGAATCTGAAAGGTAGTACAATATATGTAAATACTATCATCAGAAAATTAATATCTACTTTTTTCCTCGCCTCGGAAAAAATAACTTATGTCTCAGAAAATATGGAAAGAATATGTTTGTCTCTGAAAAATAAATAATGTCCCTACAAATTTGAAAAAAATCTTGAAAAATGTATTTGCCCTTCAGAACCCCCCCCCCCCCCCCCCTATCTCAAGCCAGGATATCAAATGGCTCATGCCTAAATCTGACTCGAGTACTTTTTTAGCAAACGGACCCAGGGCATGTGTTCCATTAGACTAGGTTCCTAGTCCCTAAAAAGTTTATATTTCCTTTGTGCTGACCAAGCAGTGTGGTGTAGTACCAGGTGTAGTAGATAGATGGCACCACCTGATCCTCAGATCTCTATAGGTGTTATAATCAAACTGAATCCTGGTGAGATAAGTGTAAACTAAATAGACCACTATGGCCACCTCGTCTAGAATATTTGGTGCTAACAGAAAATACATATAACAGCCTAGAAATCTAGGCTAGTGTTCCATCAGCAGAGACATAAAACCGGGCATAAAACTCAGAATGCAGTATCAGAGAAAAGGTATTTATTAAGGGTGCAGATGTAATATGTGTAGCAAAAATATGTTCTCAAGTATTAGAATAAAAATCAATGGTTGCGTATCCTCTGATACGAGCATAAAATCTGGTAGTTTTCTTTATCTCAAATAAAATGTGTTCAAACTGTCAGGTACTTTGAACACTTTGAACTATCAGGATTAAATGACGTCACTAGGATTTCCCTCTGAACTCGTCTCGGAGGTCTGACATCCGGGCACTTTTGGAGGGTTCCCCAATCCACATCGAGGCTATAGAAACAGTGGAACCCTCAAGGCTCTACCCACTGAGATATCATTAGGAAATGTGCAATGGAAATACTGTGCAAATGAACGTTTCTGGATATTCTGCTGCGGAAATGTGTACAGTATACTATTGACTGTTCATTTGTGCTTCGGCTTGGATTACGCGTCACGGTTTCAGGGCGTTATAGAGATTTATTGAACCAGATAAACATCTATTTTGGGAGTGTATGGGAATGAATGGTGTGCACAGGACACACTCAGACCATTAGAAGTGAACGTCTTGTGGCGATGTAAGGATTAAAACGATCAGTGTTGTCACTCGTTTTTGAAAACAATCAGTGATCGTGGGAAATACAAAACGGATTACAAAATGACCTCACAAGCCAAGCCGGTAAGTTGAATAGTCTGATTTCTGAGTTATTTTCAGTGAATGGGAAACCATGACCATCCTCCCTCATATATTGGTCAGTTCACATGCATGATCAGGAAATGTCAGAAATGTTAAACTCTATGTGGAACCCACATTTACATACTGATTTCTCCTATTTGCTTATGTGTCGATGCATGGGTTATTATTTCTGCGATAGTTTTCACATGTAAATCTGCAGGGACTTGCAGTTGCAGCCACTACAGTTTTCAGGTCACACACAGTCACAGGGGCTAACAGCTTGGCACAGTGCCTGAACCGCTGTCCACATGACTGAGCCCAGCCTAAGTACCCTCACAGTAGGGGAAGCGTAACCCAATAATACTTGACAGCTCCTCTAGAAATTCTTGTCGGACCTATGATACCTATGATATGACAATCCCTTGAGAATTAACATAGATTCTACAAAATATCTGTAGGAGATGTTTGTGGCCTACATTAAAAAATCACATTTAAATGCAAAATGACTTTTAATTTTTTTCAAAACAAAACCCGCCTTTGTAAATACCTTATAGCAGGGTCTTAGCAAGGATTTCAAAAATGCCTGTCCAAAACAGCAAAAAATTTTCAAAATTTCTGCCCGACCAGATTTAGCTACTTATCTTACTCAAATCCTTATACCAACTATATTTACTAGCCTATTATGTCAAAAAGGGCAATTTACACTACAGCTATGCCCTAGAAGATGGTTTGTTAGTAAAATAGTGGGTTATTACCCCCCAAAAGTCAAAATTGAAAAATATTCATAGAAGTTTTTGCCTGTCCAAACAGGCATTTTTTCGGAAACTACCGGTCCAAAAGATGTAGGCAGGACAGGTCCTGGCTAAGTCCCTGCCTTACAGCAACATGCTCTGTATTGTATTTGTATATGGATTAATGCAGTGTCAGCCACAACACAAGACCCCAACCTTGACATAATTGACATTAAAGTCTTACCCAGGTGGGTTATGCAGATTACTCTACCTGGCCTCATATTTACATGGCACAGCTATCTTATTTATAAAGAGTGATATTTGATTACCAATATCATGTGTGCTGCCTGTGCTGGTAGTTTTGTTTAAAACGTTTAAAGTTATAATACCATTAAGAACAAAATTGAAATTACATAGTCCTGAGTCTTGTGACCTGTCTGCAGGTACCGGTAAATGAAGACCATGGTATGGCCCTGTAAAGGCTGTAATAGTACATGCCTCAGTGCGTAAGGAGACAAAAATATTACATACACAGTCCTGTCCGCAACTAAATGAAAACCATGATATGACCCAATAACATAACATGCCTCAGTGTGTTAGGAGACATCTATGTAGGTGTTATGGGCAACTTGGAGAGGTTAGTTTTGTCACTTGCCAATAGGTGGCAGGCCGACATCAAGTGCAGCAGCAGGGAATGGCTGAAGCAGCATGTTAGTGGGGCAGCTAAGGCACCATTTTGGGCCAAAGCGTGCACTTTTTGTTAAAAGCATGAAACTTGGCAGAAGTATATTACCATGCATACTGATAAATTCTGGATATGGATCCACTGCGCTGGACTTTGGATCCACCTATTTTTGGGGCATTTTATCAAAAAACTGATATCAAAAGAGTGAAAATTGTAATAACAGCTTTAAAATATTTTCCTTCAGATAGAACTTCATGAATCTTTTCTGAGAGGTAACACGTATAGCCCTTCAAGTACTAATCAAAATAAGATGAAGTCCCACTTAAAATGTTTGTTGGTTGCCATGGTAACGAGGAATTTTGGCGGGAAAAAGCCAAAAATATGTGATTTTTGTAATATTGCGTTTTAAACAGTAGTTCTTTGATAGAGTGCAATGAATCTGAAGTAAATGTATTAACTTCAATACCAGAAAAAAAAAGTTGAGTAAAAATATTCATTAAATAGTATCTGTTGCCATGGCAACAGGACTTCATATTATGACTAATATTGATTAAAATTGATGATATTGGTATTTTCATATCAAAAATGCATCTTTAAAAATGTTATCATCACTTAATTTTAATCTAGTTAGTATGTACACTATGTGACACAATATTGAGAACATATTGAGTTTGTTATTCCCAAGGTTGCCATGGCAACAAGGCAAATTTCATTAAAATGCCAAAAAAAGCTGAAAATATGCAGTTTGTGTTATACTGGATTTTTAGAAGTTGTCTCTTTGATTAGTTGCAATAAATTTGGTGCAAATACAATTTCCCTATTACCACAAACAAAATTAGGATATAACTCATCGTGAATATCATTGGTTGCCATAGCAACAGAACATTTTCATGGAGAAATGACAAAAAATAATGATTTTTTGGAAGTTTTGTTTGAACTGCACTATTTGTTTGGCAGCATAATTTCCTAAATATTTTCTCCAAGCTTCTAAATCAAACCCACAGGAGAATCTAGTATCTGGACACAGGTCCATAAGGCAGTGAGCGTCTGCCTTTGGTCTATGCCTCAGTTTTAGATTTTGAGATAGTGATGGTGGATATGACTGGTTTTCATGGCAAAAGCACTGATCCAGATCTCCATCCCTCACTTGACATGATATGTGCAGCTGTGAAAATAAGGAGCATTACTGTTTCAGGGAAGAAATATGGTAGCCTTGGTATTGGAAACCACTCTTGTTGGAGGGGTACTTATCAGTGGGAACTTGGTTCTTCTGATATGGACACTAAATGGTGTTGTCTGTTTTACTAAGAATTCAGATACAAATACTTTGTACTGTTGTAACTTAAATGATGCAAGATATTATTAAAGTTTTAAATAAGTATGTTCATTAGAAAGATATTTTTACGCAGATATGTTTGAAAAAAAAAGTATCTAAAAATCTTTTTTATTGACAAAGTTATTGTTATTTTTGTATTTTTATGTCTGTTGCTAAGGAGGTGGCCATCTTGTTTTCAAGGAGCAGAAATGAGCAGAAATTCATAAATACCTCCAAATTAACCCCTAAAAGTTACAGACATTACGTACTACACAATAACCCTTGAATACCATTCAGAAAAAGGTGTTGATGTTGTGCCCAAAATTATCTAAGTTCAAACAAAACACTTAGTTTAAGCCATTATTACGAAAAGACACACTTTGGCATTTATTAGATTGCCTGGTTACCATAGTAACGGAAGAACGAACAAACCGTTTGTGTTAAACTAGCATACAGTTGTTGCCAATGAAATCATGTTTGCTAGTTGCATTTAAAAAAGAATCAATATTACCAAACAAAACTTCCAAAAAATCATTATTTTTTGTCATTTCTCCATTGCAAATGTTCTGTTGCTATGGCAACCAATGATATTCACGATGAGTTATATCCTAATTTTGTTTGTGGTAATAGGGAAATTGTATTTGCACCAAATTTATTGCAACTAATCAAAGAGACAACTTCTAAAAATCCAGTATAACACAAACTGCATATTTTCAGCTTTTTTTGGCATTTTAATGAAATTTGCCTTGTTGCCATGGCAACCTTGGGAATAACAAACACAATATGTTCTCAATATTGTGTCACATAGTGTACATACTAACTAGATTAAAATTAAGTGATGATAACATTTTTAAAGATGCATTTTTGATATGAAAATACCAATATCATCAATTTTAGTGAACTTGTCATAATATGAAGTCCTGTTGCCATGGCAACCGATACTATTTAATGAATGTTTTTACTCAACTTTTTTTTTCTGGTATTGAAGTTAATACATTTACTTCAGATTCATTGCACTCTATCAAAGAACTACTGTTTAAAACGCAATATTACAAAAATCACATATTTTTGGCTTTTTCCCGCCAAAATTCCTCGTTACCATGGCAACCAACAAAATTTTTAAGTGGGACTTCATCTTATTTTGATAAGTACTTGAAGGGCTATACGTGTGCGAAATTTGGTGCTTTTGCCAATAAATTAACGAATTTTCACAAATCCGCTGGACTATGAAGCAAGTATGGCAGACTGTCAATTGCACTGGTAAGTGGCGCCATCTCCTGAGTGACACATGAACTACGCCTGTTCTGGCTGCAGTCCCCAAATTGCCCATTGCATTGGACACGACTCTTAGCTGCCTGCTGCACCTGAGGCCAGTGAGTGTGCAGTCACCTGAGGGCCAGCAGGGATGCTACTAGTGCCTGTAATTACTATGATTACTTAACTAGTTTGCTGACAGATGGATACCGAATACTGCTTGTACTATGTAAACTCTATAACTAGTGGAGCAGTGAAACCTGAAACCATTTTCTTCTGGTAGAAATCTGGTAGTAACAGTTTTGGTATATTGGTGGAATGGTGGTCTCTTAGGATATACTTATCAGCATGGTCAAGCCAGGAGGGTGTCTGGGTGCCTTTTTGGACACCCAAACCCTTGAAAAGAACCCCTCAGGTCACCCAAATTTTTTTGTGTGGAATTTCTGAAAATCTCAATCTCAAGCTTACAATTGAATTTTTTCATCTCCTTATAATTCCCATGTTATTGTTTAATGATATCATGCCTTATTTTGATGAATTTATAGATGTTTATGGTTGAAATATGAGTATAATGTGATCCCCCTTAAAATTTTTGACGCCCAAAAATGTTTACAACTGCCAATTTTAGGCACCCAGTTTCTAAATCCTGGCTTAGACACTGCTTATCAGACATAAACTTTGGTTCTTTCATCATACTTGTTTTCAAGACAATCTTTAGGTAGATGAGTAAATATACTCACCTAGGCTCTGTATGTAAATATAGTATCATTGTATTGCAAATTTATGATGTTATGTTGTTTTGAAAATGTGAAAAGTATCGATGCATGTTTTTTTTTTTAAATGCCTGTAGACCTGTGTCATTGCACATGATGATTAGAATATCCATATTTCTTGTTTCTAGTTAGAATTTAGAGGGAACATATAATCAAAAAGTCATATATCAGATATTTGAAAATATCTCCTACTGATTAACAGTAGCAGTTTATTTTGGAATGGCACATGTTGGTGATGAATGAAAGATGTTCAGTGCAGTGTCTTAGCCAGGATTTAGAAACTGGGTGCCTAAAATTGGCCGTTGTAAAATTTTGGGCGTCCAAATTCTTAAGGGGGATCACAATATACTGATATTTCAACCACAAACATGTATAAATTCATCAAAATAAGGCATGATATCATTAAGCAATGTCATGGGAATTATCAGGAGATGAAAAAAAATCAATTACAAGCTTGAGATTGAGATTTTTAGAAATTTCACACAAAAAAATTTGGGTGTCCTGAGGGGTTCTTTTTAAGGGTTTGGGCGTCCAAAAAGGCACCCAGATGCCCTGCTGGCTAAGACCATAGTTCAGTGTTATGATTTGAACAGCATCCTTTGAAGCAGATTTTTGATGGCTTGACCATGTGGTCAGGCTTGACAGAGAGAGCTTGTATTGTTGGTCAGAGAGAGAGAGTGAGGGAGAGAGGATGAGTCCTGAAGAGAAAGAATGAGGAGGAAGATGAGAGAGAGAGAGTGACAGAGAGATAGAGAAGGAAAGGGAGTGAATGATAGAGAGGGAGAGAGAGCACAGTCTGAATGTTAGATTCATCCCTGAGATGAGAGGAGATGGTGTAAAGATAGTGACAGCTGGACAGCGGTCAGTCACTCACTGGCTACAGGGGTCAGTCAGTTTCAGTAAGGCCTAATCCACTCCCCCACCACTCAGCTGTTGGGCTGAATGTCCAGGAGCAGAGCATTGTGTAGTTGTGGACAAACCTTTTAAACTGACATATATTTCTACCTTGTCAAAACAATGTAGCTTACATAACAAGATGGTACCTATGAAAATGTTTTTTAAAAGTATCAGTCATTGTTACCAATAACAGTCTAGATAGTTTTTCACAGCTAGATGCCATAGGATAGGAGATATTTGATTTTCGGCTGAGGTATTCCAGTTCCAATCAATTGTTACAATTGCTATATAAACCACTGGTTCAAAACCTTCATCAACATGTTAAATGGTTTGGGGATAACTTAATAATAATAATATAATGTGACTGACTATGTCAATAATATAGTATTGAATTAAATTCACTTCACATGGCAATGTTTATGTACACAAAAAAGTATAACATAATTATGGCTAACTAACTAGTGCTAAAATCCTTTCCCTATGAGTGAACTATCAATTGGGGTATCATATATGTGTACACATCAATATATACACACATAGTAGCATCTGGACTGGTAATAACTTTACTGGGTGCTGGTATCTGTGCCACTTCTCTGCACACTGCTATTTTGCAAGCAGAGAAATTATCACCAAAAATAGCATCAGCCCTGTCCACTGCTATGCCGCCTGATGATATATGGTTACACATGTATGTATCTGATTAGCCTGCTGTAATATTTACTGGATATATTCAGTAAGTGCAAGTTGTAATAACTGCAGTACAGTTCATTTGAAATACCCATTAGCATTATTTAGTATTTTTGGAAACCCAACTTTTCACCTCTTCTGATGTTGTCAATTAATTATATATGGTGACAAAAAGTGGAAATACCATTTAACAATAGAAATGGGAAATGAACAGAATGTACTATACATTTCTGTAAAGTTGACTGTAATGCACTATTTATGACAAAGCTGTCTGTATGAAAGGATTTATTATCTAGGAGGCATGTGTCACACAAAGACATGTATCGATCAGAGAAGGCTAGAAGGTGTGCTAAAGCGGGGGTTATTCAGTGCACTGTCACAACCACTACTACTAAGGATAGGAAAGACAGGTTTGTAGAGTCATGAGTGTTACTTATAGCTGGGCAGGGGGGGGGGGGTCTTTGAAGGAGCAATACTTAGTCTATTCAGTGCCCAGATTATGGATTATGGATAGCCAAGTCATGTTTTGACTCTATTCAACAGCAAGCTATTTTGACATTGCTAGTCTAGATGTAGAAATAATATGCTCTTCATATCCTTTTGTTACAATTTGTTCAGATTCAGTGCATTCCATTTAATCCATTATATAGTCTTTTTATAGTGCTTCTAAGTTCCAAAACTTTAAATGGAGGCAGCTGCAGAAAGGCAGAGAAATACATCCCCTTGAACCGCAACGCCATAGGCACAGCATGCTAGCACCTAGGTTATGTGCGCCTCGGGTTACGCGGTGTAGCCTTGGTCACGTGATCTGATCTGTGCAATTAGCATGCAGCATCCTTTCTAGGTCAGATAGTTGCCAAGGAGATGGGAGGCAGCGACATTTGATGATGCATGGACAGTGCCCGATCCCGGTCTACTCATCTCAGAGAAAGGGTAGTGAGGAAACAAGCTTTAGGCTCCTCTCAAAAATGGCACCATCTCATGACAGTTGAATTGTATGCATCTTTTAATTTACAACTTACAAGTGTCCATCCTCTTTGCGGAGTCTTACTTAAGAAGAGCGGACAGAAAAGTGCAGTGTAACCTAGTGAATGGTGAGTTCGATGATGTACAGTTCCTTAACGGCCAGTAAATAGAACAAATTCTTTGTTAGGGCCACACAGGGAATTACTATTATCTATTATGACCTGTTACCTAGGATTATGGTCTCTGTGGCAAGCCTAGTCCTGGCTGCTCAGAGCTTGTAAGTAATTACTTCTCCCTCCCACAGTCCCACTCCTCCGGAGTCTGCTGTAAATATGCTTAACCCTTTCCAACCCAGATGCCTCATATTATGATATTATATAAAAGAAAGCTGATATCTTGACATCAATGTTGAGCTTAAATAGAGATTTTAGACTCTTTAAAACAATGTGAAGATATTAAGATATTGCAAATCTATTTTAAATCTTTCCCTAAATTTATGTTTTTTATTACCATATTTGGTCACTTGAAATTAATATTGTATGTGGTTGTGAGATGGTTAAATCTCATAAATGTTATTTTAGCTCAGCTGTTTGTTATTTACACTAGTACTCTAGTCTAGGTCAACAAAGTGACAGGAGCCACAGATACTTATGTACATGTATTATATGGATTGTCTTAAATGGAGGTATTACAGTTCTGAATACTAAAAAAACACTTATAGGTTTCTTAAGGACTTGGGATAAAATTCTACATTTAACATAATAATTCCAATGTCAAAGTTCATACTTAAACCCATTAATGCTCATAGGGGCCTAAAAACAGCCTGATATTTTTGAAGAAATCTCTCAGGCAAAAGCATAACTAGTAGGGAGTATATTTGAAGGATCTCTACCAACAACTCTTCTTCAAATATTCTGTATCATCATTCTTACATTAATTACAAAGTTATTGTCAAAGGTATCATAAATGCATATAGCAATTTCTATTGAAAATCTTAAGCATTAATTGGGTAAAATAGGTTTTTGCCAAATATAGACTTTAAGCTGTGCAGCATGAAACTGTGGAGTGATTTAGTGTGAGTTGCTGACCGGCTGGGTGACAGATGTTCTAATTGCATTATAGTGTTGATGTAGATTTGATTTGGTTAATAGTAGAACCATATATCATACACTATCAGGAATCATAAATTCCGAATCCTTTAGGATTCAAATTTGTTGGCCTGTTGGGTCCTGATAAGTAAAGTGCCTGCTGGTAATCTGTTGTCTGAAGTGGACCAGTGGCAGTAGGGTAGGCTTGCAACCCTTACCAAATGGTGCTCAAGATTTCCTATGACAAGCCAATTGCTAATTGGCTGTCTGACTTTTTCACTACAAGTACTCTGAGGGGCAAATATGACCCATCTTCCCATAGCAATTAGGATTATAAATGCTACTAGTATTGCTAGGTCTTTAGAAATAGTTCATTCTTGTTAAACTCTTCGCCTCCAATATATATTGATGAGAGGATTAATGATTTGGTTTTCTCTAATGGAAAAAGATGTATGGAATAGATACCTTATACTTCTTGAAGCCTTTTGGGGTTACAACTGCAGGAGGCAGATCCATAGCTGCAATGGACCTTTGTAGAGAATTGAGGCAGCTCCATAGCTGCATTGAACCTTTGTAGAGCATTATTGTCATTTCCACCACACAGGTATCCTGCTAGAACTGAATATCTGTTTATAGCATAAAATAGTTCATTTTTGTCAACATTAGGACAGTCTGTCCTCTTTCCATCACAACCCTCATTGAGCATCTCCAAAATAGGGCTGATCAATCAAATTCTTGCCACAGTTCTAAATTCCATCAAGGCAGTATGCAAACACTGCACCTTCCTGGTGGCTGTCTTCAAGTTATTTTGAAGGCAGAATATGTCTTCCTGTTAAGCATCCATCCCACTGTCAAGAACACCTCCAAGACCATACCAAGAAACTCCAAAATTTTTGACATGTTTCTTGTTGTTTCTTGGATGTTCTTTTTCAAAGGATAATCCTCGGAATTCCCTTGTGTTCCCAGCTTTATTTGGTAAGGGAAGTGCATGCATGCAGTCATGTCACACTGTGAAAACTGAGATCCTGCTGACCCCCCCCCCCCCCCCCCCCCCCCATTCAGATTTTTTGGGCATCCTTTTTTTAAGGGAGACCACAATAAACTCTGGATTATGACCTTAAACATGTATTAACTTTTATTGAAATAAGGCATGATATCCTTAGCTTATACAATGCCATAAGAATTACAATGCTCAAGGTGGAAAAATTCAATATATGCTTTAATTGACATTTTAAGAAATTACTCCCAAAAATATCTTGGAAGTTATGAGGGGCAAAATTTGAGGGATTGGGTGTCCAAATGACGCCCCTATGCCTTTCTGGCGAAGACTATGAGCTATGTGCGATTGGCTGTAGGCTGCTACAGTTAACAGGCATCACAGCAGATGTGTAGGTAGGAAGTAGTGTGTAGAGGATGGGTGGGTTGGTGATGATAAATGGATGCGAGTGGAGATAGCGAAGGCTGATGGAGGCTACGCCGCCGTGTGTGTGTGTAGAACTGCCTGCTCATGCTAGATCATGAATGCAGTTTATCATAGTGTTTGCAGCAGTAGTACTGGCAGAGTAGCTTACATTCTATCCATCCTCATAATACTGCCTGGCTATGAGGCTCCAATGTGTACACTCACTTGTTTTGATGGAGATGCGCGTGTGCGTGTAGAACTGCCTCCTAGATGATGCAGTTTATCATAGTCTTAGCGGCAGCACTACTGGCAGAGTTCTATCCATCCTCGTAATGCTGTCATAAACTCATAATATGAGGCTCCAATGTTTACACTCACTTGTCACCCATTCATGCCTGTAGTGGCCAAAACCGCCTGACCACATAGGTGATATTTTGGGAACAATTTGAGCAATTTTCAGAAAATATTTGATGGGGAAGTGTACTTTGGAACCTGTGTCACTTCAAATATTTTGTAAGTTTATGATTAATAAGTTATTGCTATAAGTAGTAACATAGGTTCAAACGACATACAAATTTTTAGGGATCTCGATCACAGGCATGAATTGGTTAACTTGTAAACTATGGATCTGTTAATGTTGACCTGCTGTGCATGGCATGAGGCTATGTACAGCATGTACACATATACTTCCTCATGATGCTAGTTACTACAGAGCTGCTGATGTCAACTTATATATAGGCATCATGATGTACTTACATTAAACCATTTTTAAAATCTCTTGTCTTACACATACATGTACATACATGTGTGCTTATGGTGGTAGTAGTACTGCAGAGCTGACAATGTTGACCTGCTGTGCATCATGTAGCTGCTGTGCATCATGTACCACACTAACAAATTATAGCTCATGTCCTTTAGACTTGGTTGTAGTAAGTACTACGGGTCTGTTAATTAATATTGACCTGCTGTACATCATGCACAGCTGTTGTGCATGATGCACCACTCCATCTCTAAAAAACTTTTCACACTTGCTCATGAATGATGTTAAGTAAGTGCAGGTCTGTTTTTAATGTTGACTCACTGTTTATCATACATATGTAGCTATCCACCAGCCTTTGGCACTAGTTAGACAGCTAGTTAACATTAAATAGTTAACAGTATCTAATATTCCTTAAATTTTCTTTAATATGTGCTTTATTATCTGTTCCCTGCTGCTCATAAAGTCCTCATGTCCTGCCCAAATCAGATTATCATTTTCATTTCCTTAATTAATCCACTTACTGACCACTGAAGGTAGCTGACCACATTGTCCAGCATCTGTGTGCAGACCAGACTGGCCAGTGACCGCTGGGAGCCTCCACTCTCATTGTACTCATGGCCCACTATTTCCTAATCAGGGTGATTATTAATCTAATATTATGAAATTATTTCAGCTGGTGAGAAAACGTCAGAGAGATAATTATGGAAGTAATTAGGCACAGGTGCCTTTCAAGCCAGCTGGTGCTATTGGTCAGTCTAAGACAAACAGATTAGTATCTAAACCTTTTATGTGTATGCATACTGTATATATGTATATATGTGAAACCTTACAGGTGCATTAAGTAATTTGATATTTTGGTGCTGATCTGTCCTATTATACTTATAAACAAATTAATGTAAAATTATTGTGAATATATACTACCCATGTATGATATGTGAAACCTTGAGGATACGTAATTTGATTTTCATGTAAATTTATTTCCTAGTTTTGCCACTGGTCAGTTTTATTCGAAATTGATTAATGTGAATGTTTATATCTGAAACCTTGGTCAGGTAATTAATTTGATATTTATGAAGATGTCTTCTTAGTTGTGCCATTGGTCAGTTCTAGCCTCCTAGGTATATGCACAATGATTACTGTAGACCCATTGTGAACAGAGACGTGAGGCCTAGTATTCAGGTAATCTGATATTTATGCAGATTTGTAGTTGAGCTGCTGGTCAGTGCTAAACCAACAGATTAGTGTAAACCTATCCTGAATGGCATGTGCCATGTAGATGGGAAACTTAGTATTTAGGTAACCTGATACTAGGCTGATAGGTATGCAGATAGTCTGGTAAGTTGTTTACACTAAGTAAACAATTCATTAATTAGTTAATTGTTTTGTTGTGCTACTGGTCAGTCTTATACAAACATGCAAATATTTTTCAAGCTATTCAACTGTTCATTCCAGTATATGAAAAGTGCTGCAAGCCCAATATGAAAGCTTATATACGTAGGTGTATTGTGTAATCTAGTGCAGCACTTTGCTTCTGTTTAAAAAAGGCTCTGTCGGATCAGAGAGAATCTATTTAGGGATCTCCCTGGTTTGATGGAATATGAAGAAAAATTTACTCTAAAGATATTTTCAATAATCCACTTTCTAACATGCAATTTACATTTTTCACAAATATTTACATTGTCGTTTTTTCTGGAGCTAGCAGTGTGTTCTAGAAATTATTCTGTGTATCTGTTGGCTGGAATGCTGCAGTATGATTTGTAAGAGCTGAGTGGGTTGCCGGCATAGCATCACGCTCGGTAGTATGGTCTACAGGCGCCTGTTCTGATGGGATTGCGGATTAGCGGATTAGCTGATGATGCTAGCCAGACTATTTATGAGCACCTTATGAGATTTCCTGAGCCTCATAACAACACCCTCACAGCTTTAGAAATCTACGCTAAGCCGGCCTACAATCAGAGATTTTCTGCCACTGTTCAGGGCTTGATAGTTTGACACAATAAACTTGCAGTGGGTATGAAAATGTGGAGGACTCAGCATATATTCAAACTGGTTTTATGGTCCAGTTTATGTACCTATAAAATCATATCTTTTAAATGCCCAATTACTAAATCAAACTGAATGAAAGTGTGTTTCGTTATTAATGAATTGGGCTTTTGATTAGTTTGCTTTGTTTTCATTTTGCTTTGTTTGAGGTGCTTTGTGGAGTTAAATGAAATTATGCCAGGTGCCAGTAAGAGTCAAGATAATACTATACTCTCTCTCTCTTTCTCTCTCTCCCACTACCACTACCTAGAGCTGTAATGTGGGCCATGTGCTTCCTTACCTGCTCTTGCCAACATATATCATGCACTCGGCGCCTGTAATCAGTTGTGGCAGTTTTCTCACAGCTTACCCTCAGCCTCAGCCCATTAGGCAAGAGCCCAGGTAACAATTGGAAACAATCTACCTGTACAATGGACTTATCCTCAGACCAATCCACGCTAAGAGGTTTACAGCAGGGATTGTGTATGAGAATGAGGGCCCTTCCTGTGTTATACAGCCAGTGTTTACATAGGCATAGTAACTGTATGTACACTAATGTAACCAAATGAAGGCAAAATTCAGTCAACTGGTGGTCAGGTTCATGGACACATAATTTGTGTTCATATTTTTTTTCATAATATGTGCCATGTAGAATGTTTTCTGCAGAAATTATAAGTACTATATCTATCATGGTCTTAGCTAGGATTTGGAAGCTGGGTGCCCAAAAATGCCAATGGTAAGAATTTTGGCCATCCTATTCTTCAAACAAGACCACAATATTCTCAGATTACAACCACAAACATGGTTTTTACTTATCTAAATAAGGCAAACTTTTCTACACAATGTCATATAGGATTTATATCTAGGTTGAAATTTTTTTTCAATAATAAGTCTGAAAATCACATTTTAAGAAATCACTCACAAAATAATTTGGGTATCCTAAGGGGTGATTTGAGGATGGTTGGGTGCCAAATGACGCTCAGACATCCTGCTGACTAAAATATAGGGATGGGTTGGATGGGCAGCTGGTCCTGCAGTGTCTGGGGGCGCCGTCAGACTGGGCGTTTACAGCTGTCAAGGGGGAAATATAGCCTGCTGTATGATAAGCCTAGGATAGAACACTTTAACATCCATTATTTCAATGATGAGCAGCAAATTACTTCCTCAGCAGCCATTATCATTAGATAGTGCCCTCGAGTCTGGACGGTGCGTGACTGCTCATAACTAAAGGAGACTGCTGTTGAGCATGTAAAGGAGAGAATTGATGACAACATGATGTACATAGTTCATGACTATATGGAAGACTGTATATAATGCAAGAATGTGAAAAAACAACTCAATATGAATATAGATTGTAATACAAAATCCAGGAAAATATGGAATTGTTCATGACTACATATGATTAAATGCAATAGTACTGTAGAAATAGAATTCATGGCTATAGAAAGCAGTCCATGGCTACAAAAGACAATTCAAGACTACAGTAGGTACTAGTTCATAAGGAAATGACTCAAATGAGATTGTGGTTCATTAGAACTGGTGAATGTTCATAAGTATTGACTTCCTTCCTTATGTTCATTTCTGTCTAGACATGATGTCTTTGGAAACTCTTATCAATTATCATTTCCTTTCTATAAAGGTTCAGAAGAGGAAGTCTTATGTGTATTTGTTATTTGTCCAGGCTGAAGTTATGCGCAATTTAACCCTTATATTGCTGGTTCCCAATTTGGCCAATACAAAATGATGCAAAAAAACATGTTTTTACTAAAACCCTGGCAAATGGGTACTCACCTGAGAGTACTCAGCGAGAGCTATCCAATGAATACCAATATGACTGGGTTTAGATTGTTTTCAAAAATCTTTGCATCCTTGTGCGTTGGACGAAAGTAGCCTCAGCATTTGAAGGGTTAAGGTAGCACCCTTCTTCCCTGGCTGCCCTGTTACAGCATGCTCCACCTGTTCTGTTGTGTGCCAAGGGTAGGAGGGCGCCAGTGGAGGGAAAAAGGATGTTCGGCTTAGGATTATTTTTGGCTGACCGGAAGTAAATCCATCCATGCCTGTAACATAGGAATAAATAGACTAGTTAGGAGGAAGTGAATCTATCCATGCTCCATCCCCAATGGGCATACAGGTAACCCTTATGCTGCTGGTGGCTAGTTTGGCCAATACAAAATGATGCAAAAAAACTGAGAAATGACTGAAACCCTTGTGCATGGGTACTCATCTGAGTCAGAGTGTAAATGAATTACATCCATTGAATAAATCCAACATGACAGGGTTTAAAAATCTTTTGAGTTCTTGAAGTATTGTACTTAGGGCGAAAGTAGCCTCAGGATTGGAAGGGTATTTAATGTAAATCTATATACAACTAGGTTTAGTGAAGGAAGCAGACCCCAGCATGAATGTGTTAAGCCTAGCTACTAGGTGTTACTGTGTATTACCATACTTTAAGTATATCTATGCCTACACATACATTTATAAGTATTATGGCCTACTGTTGGCCATTTAGTTAAAGCAATCGCCACACTATGGGGTTGTACTAGCATATTTCAAACTACCCTTCTAGCATACTGCTGTGCCATCTATCCACAAGGGGATGACATCTAAATATGGCTTCGGAGGCAGGCTAACTGTCTACCCAGTGTTTACAGTTCATTGCCTCATTCCATACCTATCTCCATTAGTAGGGTGCCCTGGACACATATCTACCCTTATCATAATGGACATTTAATGGCCAATCTCACTCAGCTGCTGCAGGGCCTGTGGGAGACAAAAGAAGACGTCAACCAGTGTTAGCATACTACTAGAGACATGTACACATATCTCCAAAGACTGCAATACCTAGCCTAATGTTAACTGTTTTTTACTTTATTATTAATAAATTTATGAGAAATTTTAGGCATGTGCTATACATTCAATACTCTTGACTAGATGAACATTAACTAATACCCAAACATGTAACATCTGATTATCTTTGATATACAAAAGTGTAGCTTTTGGCCCTGACCTTGATTTGTTTATTTTCCACCTCTAAATAACACAAGTGTAGTTTACAACTTGCTGGTTTAATTTCTGCAGGACTCTGGATTTCTTGAATTATAAGTTATCCATTTACTTAGGGGGGAGGGGGGGGGGGGGTAATTTAACATCACTCTGCATAGTCTCCATTTAGATAAGTTTATAGTAGATATATCTATGCCTACACCTACATAAGGGCTTGTTGCCTACTGTTGTCCTTTTAGTTCTCACAATTGCCACGTAAGAGTTTTGTACTGGTTTCCTAGCATATCGTAGTTTGGTAGACCTGTCTACAAGGGATGCCATCTAAATATGGAAGGAGGGGGGGGGGTTATTCCATTTTTCTTTCCACTGAGTCTCCATATATAGTTGAGTTAGTAGATGCTTGCTAGGTCCAGAGTAGTTAGCACAATAGGCCAAGAATAACAATAGGAAGAGGTGAGATACTGCTTGACCTGCCTCTGTGTCAAGATGCTGCTACGCTATATACAGCTGTACAATGAGAATGAATCACTTTCTCTCTCTCATTCTATCCGAGCCATTCACCTGTACACGGCCTCCTCACCCGGCCCCCTCACCCGGCCTCCACACACGGCCTCCCCTCACCTGGAAACACTGATAACCGGTCACCTTGTCCTCTTACTTAACCCGGCCTTGCTCTCAGTAGCCTCAGGGCATTGAACTCATAGTGGAGTGGTCTTAGGCATTGCTATTGCTAGCAAGCCTACAAGGCCATATTTAGATGTCATCCCTTGTGGATAGATACTGTCAGTGTCAGTTCAACCCCTCCCCCTCCTGTGTTGCATTTGAGTGGACTAAATGGCTAACAGTGGGCCATAATGAACTTATGTAGTATAGGTGCTGGCATAAATGTCCTCAGGCTATGTTTTTCGAAATCCAGACACTGTAACTGTATATTTTTAAAGATAGGTTCAGCTGAATATATGGTTGAGGAATATATGTTTAATGTTTATGTATCTGACCCTGGATTTTAGCCAGGATTTTTAAAATGCCTGTCCAAAACAGCAATTCCAAAATTTCTGCCTGTCCAGATTTAGCTACTTATCTACTTCAAAAACTTATACCAACTATGTACATTTAGTAGCCTATTGTGTCAAAAAGGGCAATTTACACTTCATCCATGTCCTAGAAGATGGTTTGTTAGAAAAAAAATTGGTATTAACCATCCATAAGTCAAATTTAGCATTCATTTACAGAAAATTTTGTCTGTCCAAAATGGAGGTTTTCAGCTAAGTACTTGTTCAAAAGGACAGGTCCTGGCCAAGTCCCTGAATATATTCTGACCATTAGCCTGCTGTGTGTGTGTGTGTGTTTTTCTCAGGAGGCTGCTGTGCTGTCCTGACCCCATACCCTGTACATAGAAATATAGATGGGGTGCTGATGGATACTGTGGGGATGCCGGGCTCATTACACGCTTCTCTCTCTCAGCCATGCTCCCAGGAGCCACACTTATCTTACACTTGTCGCTTCAAGTCTGTGTTATCTGGCTATTTCCTTAGTCTCACTACTCTACTGAGTCTACTCTCAGTGGATTTCACTCCAGGTTTAGTTCTGAGTAAATCCTCAATGGGGACACACTTGATCTGTAGTATGTATCACATCAAATGCAACACATGAAAACAGTGCTGCCATTTCTAGTTTGAGAGAGACATCAAACCTACTTAGTATATATAGTGGTGGGGCCATTATACCTAATACAGCCTGAGAACAAGGCTAAGCTATATAGTATTGAATGCTCCCTAGAGGATGACTTATCTCTCTCACTATAGTAGCGTCCCAGGAGCCGGACTTATCTTTCACGCCCTAGTATTGAAAGCTCCCACAAGCAGGACTTATCTCGTGCTAGTAGCCTGCCTCTAAGGCAAAATCCAGAATTATCATCCCGTGTGTATAGATTGTTACTCCATATAAACTGCCCTCATGTTGTATGAACTTTATGACCATTTTGCAGGCCATACCCTCATGTAGGTTTGAACATTGACTTACATAATTACAGGATAAAACAGTGGGCAACCCAGAATATCTATGAAAGTGTCATTCTGACTGAGGATTTTTTAAACAAAATTTAGATCTACCTCAAAGAAAATTGAAAATACTTAGCAAGAAAATCAACGTTCTGAATAGTGAAAAGGGTTCGTTTAACCTCTTAAACCCTATGCAGGCTCCAGAAAGTTCAAAACAATGCTGCTAGAGTGGTTAGTGGCTCCAAAAAGTATGATCACATTACACCAGTTCTAAAAGATCTTCACTGGCTGCCCATCAGGAAAAGGATTGACTTCAAGATTCTGCTTTTGACTTTCAAATGCATGCAAGGATGTGCCCCTCTATACTTGAGGGAACTGTTAGTCAAACAAGCTAATACAAGGACTCTAAGATCAAACACTAAGAACTTATTACAGATGGGCTCGATCAAGCTGTTACGGAATCACATTTTGCTGTTCAAGCTTAGATATCTTTTTAATGGAAAAAGTTAGGAAATCATGCTTTATATGGTTGTGTAGGGCTTTGAAAGTTCTTTTAAATGGACCAAGTTCCAACTTCCACAGAAAATGATTTTTGGGTAAAAAAGTGAAAAAACATGCATGTTACGGAATCACTCAAAATTACCATCTGTTTTCTACCACTTTAATCAAATACCACTTTCATGCTGTTCCTGCCACTTTTTTCCAAAAGTTTCTTTATCATGTGGTAGGTAAATTTGTTTTGCACAGATTCCACCACAAAGTTAGGTGTTGAATAAGTTAAAGTGAACTTTATTCAAGAAACTTTGACAGATGGTCTTGTTACGGAATCACATTTACCATTTGTTACGGAATCACATTTTCTGTAACAATCAATATCTTTCATTAAAAGAGTGCACTATGGTGAAATTTTCTGCTTTAATAAAAAGTGAAGTTAGTGTACTGATATAAAGACATAAATTTTACTGAAGGGAGCACTTAATTAGGAATTACATGGTAGCAGAGAGTGGGTTTTATACGTCTCTGATGGTAGGTAACAGATGACAATGTCTAATGTTAGAGGGACCACTTCCCCACAAGGGCAATTGTTAGACAATTAACTTATATAAGCTGTAATTGATTAAACATTGAAGCTTCTTATAAATAGATCATTAATCTGAAAAGGCTTTGAAAAACATGATGTTACCTTCAGCATTCTCAGAGGTAGATTTCACTCACTACCTGGTCAGTTTTATATCACTTCCTGTACACATCAAGGATGTGTGTATAACCCAGACAATGTGGATTCTGTTTTCCCTTTGTCCCCTCTCATTAACACCCCTTATTGTTTAGTCTGGGGAAGGAGGATATGATTCAGGGGGAAATTGCATCTACCCTGATTAACTGAATGGGTGGCTTCAGGATTAGGGATGTATAGGTGAATGGAGACATTGCATTTGCAGACAGGATGGAGGTGTCAGTCAAGGTACACATCTGTACACATACCAATTGATATCAAACTAGCTGAGTTATGAATGAATTATGAACATTTATAGTTAATGCCAAATTTGCTAAATACTTATAAAATAACTATGTAATGATTCTTTTTAAACATGCATTTGTGATCTTATTAACTGTTGGATATTTTTTCTGGAGTAGATCATACATGTCTTTTGGGCAAATGGAGAATCCCTGGAAATTTGATTTAAAAATCATTTAGACTGCTGATCTATGACTGGCTTTGTATTAAACAGTATCATATGAGTCTTCCATATGACTATATTGTATCTTTGAGTAATGTAACAAAATTTTGTTCTCTGAGAAATGTTTATGTATTGAATCCTTCCCCTTCTACACTAGTGACAAAAGTTTCTAAAGTGTCCTCAACAGTGTGTAAGTTTCATCTGAAACACTGAATAAATTCCTCTAAAATTTAATGTGGATGGTCAAGTTTTTAAATATATGCATAAATAGAGACTTTGGGATCTGGGCTACATTGACCATGTGCTAAACTTCAGTTTTCTTCTTTACTTGAAGGAGAATCTCTGTTTCTGTGAAGGTATCCAAAATCTCTGTCGAAGAGCTTTCCTGTCCACCACAGATATACATTTTCTAAAATCTACTATTTTACAAAAGTCTTGAACAAATAGGGTTCAAGAATGATATTACTATAGGATAAGACAGCCAAATGAGGGAGCAAGTTTTCCTGAATTTGAGGGAAAATATTGAATTCAATATTCTAAAATTCTGTACGCAACAGTTTGAATAGGTTGATATGGCCCATTATAACCATGATCATGCATGTACTTCTTGAAATAAATGCCTTATAAAAAGTCACTGAATTTAAACTAGAGTGAAAACAATTCATTTATATATTTGAAAATGTCCTTTTAAAGGGTAACTCACAAAATTATTTGGGTGTCCTGATGGGTGATTTTTGAGGGAGTGGGCGTCCAAATGAGGCTGAGATGCCCTGCTGGCACGCTTAATTATACTCTACTTTAAAATTGTGTGAATGTTTTTAAAAAGGTAGTTTGGTGCTATGACTCATTGTATGTGAGTTACTTGTTTATAAAGAACTTAATCTGATCTCCGTGTACAGCTTAGTCCTTGTCCAAAGCGTTTTGATGCCATATTGAAACTACTACTTGATAATGGACATATACTTTTTTTTCAAAATACTGTGCACAATGTCTCATTCTAAATATGGAATCTATCAGTTACTACTAAACTTAAAGTTAAGATAACAAACTAGTCTATTTAAAGAATGTTCAAGACATCTATAGGCTTGAACCAGTCAATTTATCAAATATGTGATTCCGTAACGTTACGGAATCACCAACTTTAACCCCCACAAAAACACTCTTTGAAAATTTATTTTTCAAAAGTGTGCCCCTCATTGTTAAACTAGTGTTAAAATGCTTTTTTCTATGAAGTTTCATGGTAATGATCCAATCTGAACATTTTCAAAAATTAAAAAAATGCTATTTTTCTGTTACGGAATCACATGTTACGGAATCACAGATCACTGTATTTTAAAATTCATTAAAACACCCCAAAACATAGTATTCAATCCTATATCTCTTGGCACAGTCTTCCCAGGTATAATTGTATCATCTAAAGCAATGTTGAAGATCATAAGATGGTTTTACAAGAAAATATGGTGGTTTTAACATTTTGTTAAATGTTATTGTCAGAAAGGCGTTGAACAAACAAACAAACACCCTGCAGTAAAATGTTCATAACCTTTTCATAAATGGGAATACAGTAAATCTGACTAAAGATCCAGAAACTTCAGAACTCTAGCTTTCCAAATATGTAAGATACATATTGCTACTATAAAATTTATTTTTTGTCTTAGATGCTAACTTCAACTTGATCGAGCCCAGATACCACTCACTAATCTGAAAAGGTTCGGTGACAGAGCATTCTGTGCCTATGCACCACGCCTTTGGAATGAGCTCCCTGACAACATCAAGGCTGCTGATAGTGTGCAAAACTTCAAGAAACAGCTGAAAACATTGCTATTTCGAAAGAAGTTTAACTGACTATATGGACCATGACAACTGTCCAATGACTCTAAAGCGTTTTTGAACATTATAGGTGGAAAGGGCGCTATATCAAATATCAATTATTATTATTATTATTAAACCCTCTCTGTATCCTCAACTGGATAAACTACTAATACTAAACACATTAAAGGACAGTGAAGCAGGGCTAATCTCTTGCTTGCTAACTAATGACATTTTAAGAAGTTCTTCACAAAAACATTTTGGTGTCCAGAGGGGTAATTTTATAAGAGTTTAGGTGTCCAAATGAGGCTCAGACGCCCTGCTGGCTAAGACTATGCACCAAAGTCATCCAGCCAATTTTGGCCGCCAAAGCGTGAATTGGTTAAAAGATAACCCTTCATTAGACTGAGCACTGCTTGTCCCCTTACAACTTCAGAGCCGACCATAGCTGCAGGGCCGAACATTATATTGGTTGGCTGTTTGTAATTGCAGGGTTTTTCCCTTCCCCTGGGCCATTTTCAGGAGAAGTCAAAGAGACTGTCGCAATCTTCCCCCATAATAACAAGCCAAGTAAAGAGCTTTCCTTAGCGTCTACAAAAAGGCAGGAGCCAAGAAGTGTACATAGTTTATTTACTCGGCCCCCAGGGCTTGGGTTCTTGTTTCTGAGGACTATTCCCTGACTGCACACAGCCCCAGTTCTAGCAAGAAATGAGATTTTCGGTTTAGTGCAAAGTTGAACAATTTCGGGATGCAATTTCAGGGTTTGACATTTAAGGATTTGAACCTGGTTGACTTCAGACAAAAAAAATGAAACGGGTAAAACAATTTGTGCATGTGGCATCCAAATTTAAATAGGCTGGCCTATTTTGAGGATATCTGGCTGAAATTATGAAAAAATGGAATTTACTATCAGAAAATTTCATCTCTCCTTGGAATGTTTTGTAAATTTTTGTATCATATCTATGATATTTTACCAATTATCATAGATCATCAGGGCACAAAATCAGCTGGAGCCTAGAGCCCAGGCCTCCATTGAACTCTCCTGCGGCTCCCTCATATCTCTGCAGGGAGCCCAAAGATTTACTGTTTGATATACACAACTCCCTTATGAAGCTAAGGGAGATGCAATTGGGCTCCCTGGAAAAATCCTAATTTCAAGCCCTGATCATATACCTAGAAAATACCAGTTGTCAAGTGAAACTTAAGGCATGAATGGGTTAAGTGATTTGGTATCTTCGCCCTAGAGATATTGGATGGCTAATATTATAAGCTGCGAGCATCCCTGAACTGTGTAACATACATCACTTATAAGTCTACAGCACTATCTCATATTGGGTAGCAACCCCGAAGAGGAACTTCACCTTGACAAGAAAATTACAGGCTGAAAAAACTGTCTTCTTCATAGTGTGTGACTGTCAGTTAAATCAGAGGGAGTAGCCCAGATGTATGTAGAGTATTGATGGCAAAGGCAGAAAGCTTAGTAGTCATAGCCTAAGACGAATATCTGTGTGGACTGGAAGCACGCAGAACAAGAAAATTACAGACTGAAAAAATTGTCTTCTTCATAGTGTGTGACTGTCAGTCATCAGTGGGAGAGGTCCTGATGTATGTATCTAGTATTGATGGCACATGCAGAAGCAGCAGAAAGCTTAGTAGTCATAGCCTGAGACGAATAGCTGTGTGGACTGGAAGCACGCAGAACAAGAAAATTACAGGCTGAAAAAACTGTGTCTTCCTCATAGTGTGTGACTGTCAGTTATCAGAGGGAGTAGCCCAGATGTATGTAGAGTATTGATGGCAAAGGCAGAAAGCTAATAGTCATAGCCTAAGACGAATATCCGTGTGGACCGGAAGCACGCAGAACAAGAAAATAACAGACTGAAAAAACTGTGTCTTCCTCATAGTGTGTGACTGCCAGTTATCAGAGGGAGTAGCCCAGATGTATACATGTAGAGTATTGATGGCAAATGCAGCAGGCCTAGTGTCCTTAGACGAATATCCAAAAGGACTGGAAGCACACAGACCAGACAATTATGGGCTGAGAAAACTGTGTCTTCCTCATAATGTGTGACTGTCATTTATCAGAAGGAGGGGCCCAGATGCATGCTGCTCTGAGAATGAGTAGTAAGGGGAAATACAGTGGGCTTAGTAGTCCTAGCCTAAGATGAATATCCAGACGGACTGGAAGCATGCAGATTTCGCCCATGACCTTTGTTACTGGTCACAGGGGGGGTCGACTGATATACAATGCTTGCAGCCAATGGGCATGCTTTATTTTCTTCAGCCAGATCCTTAATTACCCAAGTGCAGTACTCATGATACTGCAGACACTAAACACCAGCCATAACACTAATGCTGCTCACAGGGCTTAGAGTTAGTAGTGAGTGGAAATGCAGCTGGCCTAGTAGTCATAGCCTTCCTTTGATTGTATACTGTATAGCCTCTTGTAGTATATGAGCTAGAACAAACTTGTAACAAAAGGAAATCTACGCAAAGCAAAGGTTTATACATGTATACAACATTTGGCAAGATTTGGCTGTCTGCATACTCTCCATCGATTGATCACTGTTTTTTGTCCTCTTTGGACCATCAGTCACCAGAAGATGCTAATATTTCAGTTGTTAGTAAGTAAATTAGACTTAGGGACTTTCTTATCCCTGGAGTTGTGGGTTCTTTGTTTTTTAAGTGCTGAGTAATGGGGAGCCTAGGCTATTCTAAGGCTGTAATTATTTCTCGACTTTTTTCCAGCGAGACAGAAACTAGAATGACAGAGAGGAAGATGGGTGATTAGTTGCCTCCAAATGGCTCTTCCAGTTGCGTCTTCATTTTGCTAGTTAGATAATTCTGTTCTGTTAGCAAAAAAGTTGTTACTTGCATCATCTTTAGCTTAAATGATTCTTTCAGACATGTATCAAACTTTTTATCTGTCATGTTCTGTTTTATGGGTTCAAGATAAACCCTTTACCACCTTAAATGCATTTGTGGTCAGGCAATTGAAGTAATTCAATAACCATTCTTATAGATATCAGAAAAGTGAATGTGCTTTAACCCGTTCATTAGAGCTAGTACGATCAATCGGCGGCTCGAGCAATTGCTCGTATCGTCGCCGGCGGCGAGCACTCGAGCCGCCATTACAGCTCGCCGAGTTCGGCGAAAATGTAAATAAAGCCACATCGTCAATCATCCGCCATCTTTTTTGTCTTGCTGACGTCTTTCCCACGTGGGATCCCAGCGAGATCGCACGATAGCAGGACGTGATTGGCTTAGGCAGGCATGGGCCTGCTCTAATTAGCGTGATTGACAGCAATTTACGTTGCTCATTGGCTTAGGCAGGCATGGGGCGGTTCTAAATTAGCGTGATTGACAGCAATTAATTTCGCTCAGCAGTTGATTTCACCGCATGTGCAATGAGTTGTTAGGGCTCGTAATATGTCGATTAATTGCTCGGCAGTTTCAGCGATTGATCGAGCCGTTTTTTAGCGGCGAATCCGAGCACTACCGTTCATGCCTGTAGCCACCAAAACCGTATGACAATTCTGGTGATATCTCTCTTAACAAAGGCTAAATATTTGAAGGAGAATTTTTCATGAGAATTATCAAAATTATACTTTATTTCAAGTATATGCATGTTTATTTTGAGTATATCATGGTCTCCTTAAAAAGTGGACGCCCAATAATTTTTCAATTGCCAATTTTGGGCACCCAGTTTGTAAATCCTGGCTAAGACCCTGTAATTCCAGTATTGACATTGTTTATGTAACAGGGGCCAGGACTTTTCATGCGCCATCTGTCGTGGCTATGGAACATTTTTAGCTGTGTGGTAGTATGGCTATTGGCTATGTAATATTTTTACGTGTGTGGGAATATGTAGCAGTAGTAACTAGTAGTAGCAGTTGTATGTGACAGGCTGTCATCCCCCCAGGTGAATGACAATTGATGACACCCAGCACGCATCGTCCTTGAAACCCAAATACACACACCGCGAAACTCACTTACTCATGAACAAAAACCTGTGACACTTTCAAAAACAAAACAAGTTTTTTGGTCGCTCTACCCTCATGTTATGCGAAGTTCGGTATATTTTCCGTCGTAACAAATGTAGCGTGTAAAGACAACAAGTTTTTGGCATTCTTTTTCCATCATAAACCTGAATGCGATGGCCATATGGTTGTAAAAAGCCCACTGGCGCATCCATCGCGCGCTTTACCGGCAAATACTGAGCTGTCGGAAATGATGAAGCATCTGCCGTATGGATCTTTACTTGTGGAGAAACAGTGCGTAGCCAGTTCAAACTGCACCAGTATTTTTCTATGGAATGTTGCGTTGATTTCATCTGTGATCTATTTCAATGCTGGCCCAGCTGTTTTATGTATCTTTTCTTATGACACACCAGAGTGGAATTTGGAAATTTGTAAGAAAGTGAAATCATCTTGCAAAACCTCAGGGTCACTCACAGAAGATGAGAGTGTGAGAAAAAGCATATGTTTTGAAAAAAGGGAAATATTCTGTAATGTGTATTTAGGCAAAATTGAGAAATAAGACCGATACCAGAATTTGATAGAGCCAGAAAATTGTCTGGTCTAGTTATAACTTTGGGTGGACATCCTGAAAGGTGATTTTTGAGGTTTTTGGTGTCCAAATGGCGCCCAATGATCCTGCTGCTAATAAGGCCTAAAAAAAGTTGTTTGTTTCCTGTAACCCTACCCTAACAGGTTTTTATTCAAAAAAATCCCTACCCTTAAGCTTTTTCAGCCCTCCCAACTCCCAATCAACGTAAAACATGCATACAACACACATTTTTGACCAAAAAAATAATGAAAAAATAAATAAAAAAATACTGACCTACCTTCCCTTTTTTCAGACCGTTACGGGAAACAAACAATATTTTTTTCTTGGCCTAAGACTGTGTTTGTTGTTGAGCAGCCTATTGTTTCATAGAGCTGCGAGGATACACGGTAGCATGGCTTGGATGGTCTAATCTGGCTGTGGGTGTTTTCAGGGTCTCTACAGCTGGTTCACCTTCTTCACCCTGCATGGATAACAAGAACTCAGGTTTCATAAACTCTGCCACTCACCCCTTACTACATGGCAACACCAAGCAGGTCTTCAAAGACACTATCATGTATGGGATATGTCACACTCAGAGGCAGGTTCTTAACCATTACACTGCTGGTGGCTAATTTGGCCAATTCAAAATGATGCAAAAAAAAAAACCAAAATGACTGAAACCCAGGCAAATGGGTACTCATCTAAGAGTACTCAACGAGCTCTCTCCAATGAATACCAACACAACAGGGTTTCGATGGTTTTCGAAAATCTTTGCATCCTTGTGGACGAAAGTAGCCTCAGCACTATTAGAAGGGTTATTTAAAGCAGCAATATCAAGCATGTTCTCAAAGACTTGGTGGGATACATCAAGCGTATGGGCATTGTTCAGACCTTGTTCGCCATGAAAGGAGAGAAGTTATTTGAACAGCTTCTATTTTGCCTTTGCTGCTGTTATTTTGTACTTTCAATGAGGCGATTGTAGGATTACAGTTCTGTATTAGCGCCAGCTGGGGATGAGAAACTTGATAATTCAAGAAAGTGCCCATTGTGAATAGTTATTCATGTCATACGATTAATCTGATGAATTGACCTGGTTTGACTTTCTCTGAGCATTTCTTTGTTTGTAAATATTTTGTATTGATTTTGTAATATGACTTATGATTTATGAATAATTTCTTTGTACTATGATTATGTTTGAATAGCATCTTTTGGTAAATTGACTCAACACCAAATCCGATTGATCTAGAATATTGTTTATATTATTTAAGTGTCGATCCTTATTCTGTACTTAATTCACACTGAAATTTTTATTGGACAGGAATGTCTTTGGTACACTGACATCATCATAATGACAAATAAGCAACATCATTGCACCTTAGACTGAGAGATCCAAAACAATCATGCCTGGGAAATATTAAGTAGGTTATAGGTCCAACAAAATGTTTAATTTAGATTTCAAGCCTGTTCTACTGTGCTCTCAACATGGAGCAAATTATAGAATAAACAGACGTGATGGTGGCTGTGTTTGATATCAGCATTAGCGCTAGTAATTGTACACACTACCAGACTGAAGCCCAGCAAGTTACTTAACCCATTCACACTCAGAGATCCCCTAGAAAGTACCGTCTGCTACTTTCATACTTTTCAAAATAACTTGGGAATAAAGCAAAAGTTCACAAAATATTTGAAGGAGATTTGTTGTTTGCCTTCTTATTAACATTTCTCCTTCAAATATTTTTCAAAATACACTTTTGTTAGATTTTTTTTATCAAAATTGTCTGGCCTGTTTTGGCCGCGTTGAGCATTAATGGGTTAAACCATTCATGCTTGGAATTTCCAGGAAAATTGTCGTCTGGATCTATGGTACTTTTGAAAATAACTTTGAAATTAAGCATAAATTGGAGAAGTATTTGAAGGGGAGTTTTTAGTTAGGGACTGATTTAGGTTTTCCCTTCAAATATTTTCTGAAAATTGCTTTTGTTAGAGATGCATCACCAATATATAGTCTGACAGCTTTGATTCATTTCGGTTTAACCCTTTAATGCTCACAGCGGCCAAAACAGGCCTGACAATTTTGGAGATATTTTTCTAACAAAAACATTTTTTGGAAAATATTTGAAGGAAAAATAATGACCAGAGATCACACAACAACTCTCCTTCAAATATTTTGTGAACTTTCACTTTATTGCCTAGTTATTTTCAAAAGTATGAAAGTAGCAGACGATACTTTCTAGAGAAACTCTGAGTGTGAATGGGTTTAAAAGCTAGGTGAAACATCTGGCTACTTTGGTAAGAGAAAGTCTTAAGAGACCAGGTAAAACCCCAGACATGTGCAACCTTACCTTGAACTTGAGAGAGAAAATTGCTTTTTGATTTCACCCGAAAAAGAATCATCCTCAAAAGATTTCACCCCCATTGAGTTTTACCTGGCAATGTATTTTTGACCTTGAACACTTTTTAGTAGCGAAGGCCCCCGACACTCTGTAATTGTTTAACCCTGCAGCTGCTTGCCAAAAAGTTAAGTGTATAGTAAGTGGTTTTGTTTGCATATGAGAGTGTGTATGTATGCATGTGTGAATTCAACCTCTTAATGCCTACACAGAGTTCTCCTTGAAAAGAAATCAGTCTGGATCTACGATTCTTTTGAAAATAAAATCGGTATAAAGCATAAATTCACAAAATATTTGAAGGAGAGTTGCAGGTTTAGCTCGGATGAACATTTCTCATTTGAATATATTCCAAAATATGCACCTGCTTTTAAGGGAGATGTCTACAAAATAGTTAAGGACATTTTTTGGAGGTTGCGGAATGAGTTGGTGAACCCATTCACACCCAGATTTCCTTTAAAATGTATGGTCTGCTACTTGTTTTTGAAAATAACTCTGTAACTAAGCAAAAGTTGACTAAATATCTCAACAAGTTGTGTGCCTTCTGCTAAAGATTTCTCCTTCACATTTCTTTTAAGAAAACACTTTTCAGTAAAATATTTCCATATTCGCCCAGCCTGTTTCGACCGCTCTGATTATAAAAAGGTTAACCCTTATGCTGCCAATTTGGCCAATACGAAAGGATGCAAAATACTTAAAGAATGACTGAAAGCCTAGCAAATGGGTACTGATCTGAGAGTACTCAGCAAGAGCTTTTCAATGAATACCAATTTGACAAGGTTTAGATGGATCATGGTTTTCAAAAATCTTTGCGTTCTTGTGCTTTGGATGAAAGTAGCCTCAGCATTGAAAGGGTTAAAGATAGGTTCAACAGAATATATATGTAGAGGAATATATTTGAAGTCATATAAATGTATGTGACCAGCAGCCCACTGTGGATGTGTGTTTTTCTTGTGCTTTGGACGAAAGTAGCCTCAGCATTAGAAGGGTTTATATTTGTCTGTGCTGGTGGTAGCAGCGGTAAGGCACTACTGTGGTGTGTAGTGGAGCATGCCGTGTTCACACACTAGTGGGGTTTCCGGGTCTCTACGGCAGAGCCTCTGTGCAATGTGAACAGGGCCTCCCACTCCTCCTCGCCACCCTCATTCATACAGCAACATACAGGCTTTTTTTTTTAACCCTTATGCTGTTAGTGGCTAATTTGTACAATACAAAATTATCCAAAAACATGAAAAATGACTGAAACCATGGCAAATGGGTACTCATATGAGAGTACTCAGCGAGAGCTATCCAATGAGCACCAATATGACAGGGTTTAGATTGTTTTCAGAAAATTTTGTGTTCTTCTGTTTGGACAAAAGTAGCTATGGCATTGGAAGGGTTAAAAGCAGGGTGAATCATCATACACCAGGGTTTGACAGGATCTAGGAAAGGGTTCTTTTAGGGGCCTCTAAGATTTTCTAAGGGAATTTCTAAGTGGTATGAGTCATACAGCAGGGTTTGGCACAAAGGGGTCTTTGGGGAGGGGAGGTTGTTTCTTGAAGTGATATTAATTGGGTGCTCAAAGCAGCTTGAATCATACATCTGGATATAAAAGGAGGGTGGGGGTAGGTTTCATAGGCTGGCCATGGACCTCTTTTATGTTTGGTCATAGAGGGTTTCTTAAGGTTTCTTACTTATTTATATTCAAGGTTCAGAGATTTGTTGAGAAGTTTGAATATATATTTACCCGGGACTGGCCGCTTTCAAGCAGAACTTGAATTTCAAGAAAACCTGTAGGTTATACCTCACAGGAGATAAAGAATTTTCTTATGTCATCACTAAAAAAATGCTTCATTCAAAAGGGTGTTAAGCATAAAGCACTCTAGTTCCAAATTAATGTTCCCATACTTCGTATCCAAGTTTCTAGCATTAGAGCACAAAAGGTACATGTGAGTAAATTTCTTAAATTGACGGACCAAGCCCTGGTAAAGATTCTATGCCCAGATTTTAGTTTAAACCAGCCCCTTTGTTGAAAGTAATGATACTGTTTACGACTGTTGTAGTTCAGATGTGAAAGGGCACAATGAAGAGAGAAGGGGTATTATGGGTATGAAGGGGTATTATGGGTATAGGGGCATTCAGGGTTATGCCATACACAGTGACAGATGTGCATGTCAGTACCTGGGAAACCTACTGTGCTGTGATGTGAAAGTACTTAACCCATTGATGCTATTAGAATTCTTTCAAAAATTGACATATATTTCTACAATATTTTTGACAATAACTTATGTATTGACAATGATTTTTCAAAATATTTGAAAGAGGGTTGTTTTAGAGCTTGGATTAATATTTCTCCTTCAAGGAATATCCCAAATATACTTTTGCCTGTAAGATTTCACTGGTGTTGTCAGGCTGCTTCAAATGAGCAACAATAGGTTAATGTTAGGGGTTGTATGAAAGGTATTATTCAAGATAGGTAGGACATGGGGGTGTCCATGTTTGTTAGTACTGGAGTACAGCAATTTTTGGTTACCGTTGTGCGACAATCAATTGAATAAGTTATTAATATGTAGCACTATATTATCAATGATGAAGACAAGGATCAAGTGATAGACAATAACATTGAATGTAATTCCCATGGACACCCAGTTGAGGTCTCCCTGGAAAAAAGGACACACTAACCTTTTAAAATACAGGTGAACTTGGATACATATGACAGATTCATTGGGACCAGGAAAATTGGTCTGTCATATGCAAAATCCGTCGTATACATATATATATGACGAATACTTGATATGCATCGGACTGGGACCAAGCATATCGTCCGTCATATGCAAAAATCTGTCGTACAGTGGTCCGTCATATCCAAGTTCACCTGTATTGGGCACTACTTTCTGAATCCTGGATAAGACCCTGGTTAGGATCTTGAATAATCTTATGTAGGTTTTATGCAACCGAACCCAGACCTTTTGTACACAGAAAGCTGGTGACAGCAATAGTCTTTAAATACCTGACAGGCGATGACCCCTCCCATTGTACTTTTGACCGCATGCAGACCCCTAATATTCCAGGCTTTTCACCCTCAATAAGTAAAAGCATGCTCATGGTTGTAGTCTGATCATATTGTACTAGGGGTTTTCCTTGAAAAATAGGGTGCCTGCAACATTTTACAATTGCCGGCATTTGCTGATTTTGGGCTCCCAGTTTCCAAATGCTGGCTAAGACCCGGATTAGGATCTTGCATTAATTAGTTTTATGCAACCAACTTTTAAATCTTGTTGGTATTAGGAATTGAAGTGGCTAAAGCAGCTAAATCTGTACAGGCAGAAATTTGGGAATTGCTGTTTTGGACATGCATTTAAAAATCCTGGCTAAGACGACACTGCACCTGGTACACAGAAGGCCAGTGACAGCGATAGTCTTTGCTGTAAATACCCGACAGGCGCTGACCCTTGCCATTGTACTTTTGACCACAAACCCCTAATTTCAGGCTTCTCAGCCTAAGTGCTGGGTTTACACACTTGATACCCATGGCCTAGGGCTCCCTCTATTAAAGTGACTCTGTTGATAGGGTGCAACGCCTCTTAGGGTGTAAACACCATTATACCGAGGTGGCTTCCCCCCTACATTGAAGGGAGACCTCTCATTGTTAGCGCATGGTAACTCAGGGTAATGGCACCAGTTGACTAATTGAATGTCCATTTCAGCACCACCACTGTTGCCATTACTTGTTACAGAGAAGTCTAGGGGGCAAAGAAGTCTATATTTAATGGATGGATGCAGGGTCTTAGCCAGGATTTCAAAAATGCCTGTCCAAAACAGCAGTTTCAAAATTTCTGCCCGTCCAGATTTAGCTACTAATCTACTTCAAAACCTTATACCAAATACAATCAATTGCTTAGGGTGTCAAAAAGGACAATATACACGTCAGCTATGTCTTAGAAGATGGTTTGTTAAGAAAATATTTGGTTAGTACACTCCACAAGTCAAAATTGAAAAATTTTCATAGAATTTTTTGCCTGTCCAAACAGAAGGTGTTTAGGGAACTACCTGTCCAAAAGACAGGCAGGACGGGTCCTGGCTAAGTCCCTGGATGGATGGAATGTTATCAGATTTGATAGTTTATCTATCTTTCTATAGAGTTAAAGAGTTAATCTTCAGTTTAAGTTCATCTGGACAATTATTCAGGTAGGAGATTCAAGGTCATAGTTCAAGGTGGGCTATCTACTTAATAGTAATATTTTAAAGTGTACATACCATTTGCTCCTTACCAATATTTCTTGCCCTGCTAATTAATCACTCATTTTCCTAGTTCACCTGCCCCTTTAAAGGCCTCTTTTAGGGCCCCTTCTCAAGTCTTTTTCTCTGCTCTTGCTTCCTTCCACACTCACCCTTAACCCATACCCCTCTTTTACTGTGCACTTTTAATCATGTGTGCATTCTTTTTCTGATTCACTTATACCCTTTTTGTATTCCCGCTTGGAATGTTTGTTTCATGTTTATTTCTCACACGTTGTAACTAGAAATATATATTAACCCTTTTGCTGCTGAGGTTACTTTCTTCAAATGCACAAAAAAGCAAAAAATTATGAAAATCATCTTGACCCTGCCATGTTGGTATTCATTGAAAAGCTCTCGCTGAGAACTATCAGATGAGTACCCATTTGACATGGTTTCAGTGATTTATCAGCTTTTTGTCATCATTTCATGTTGACCAAACTAAAAATCAGCATCTAAAGGGTTAATTATCAACCCTTCCAATGCTAAGGCTACTATCCTCCAAAGCATAAGGGTGCAAATATTTCT
>OZ012688.1:12074642-12135681 GCA_963942565.1 Maea johnstoni | reverse complement strand
TAGCATAGATTTCTAAAGCTGTGAGGGTGTTGTTATGAGGCTGAGGGAATCTCATAAGGTGCTCATAAATAGTCTGGCTAGCATCATCAGCTAATCCGCTAATCCGCAATCCCATCGGAACAGGCGCCTACAGACCATACTAACTAGCGTGATGCTATGCCGGCAACCCACTCAGCTCTTACAAATCATACTGCAGCATTCCAGCCAACAGATACACAGGATAACTTCCAGAACGCACTGCTGGCTTGTGAAAGAACTACAATGTACGTAATTTTTTGTGAAAAATGAAAGTTGCATGTTTGAAAATGGGATTATTGAAAATATCTTTAGAGTAAAATTCTTCATATTCCATCAAACCAGGGAAATCCCTAAATAGATTCTCTCTGATCCGACAGAGCATTTTTTTAACAGTTCTGATCCGACAGAGCATTTTTTTAACAGTTCTGATCCGACAGAGCATTTTTTTTAAACAGTTCTAAGCAAAGCACTAGATTACACAATACACATGTATGTATATATAAGCTTTCATATTGGGCTTGCAGCAATTTTCATATATACTGGAATGAACAGTTGAATAGCCTGAAAAATATTTGCATGTTTGTATAAGACTGACCAGTAGCACAACTAAACAATTAACTAATTAATGAATTGTTTACTTAGTTTAAACAACTTACCAGCCTATCTGCATACATATCAGCTTACCTAAACACTAGGTTTTACATCTACATGTCATTCAGGGTAGGTTTACACTAATCTGTTTGTTTAGGACTGACCAGTCGCTTAACTTGGAAATATCTGCATAAATATCAGATTACCTGAATACTAGGCTTCACATCTTTGTTCACAATAGATCTACGGTATATCTGTGAATATAGCTAGGACTGACCAGTGACTCAACTAAAAAGACATTTTCTTGAATAGCAGATTACCTGACCACAAGGTTTCATATTTTAACATTCACATTAATTATTTTTTTAGGGGATTGACCAATGTAGATGGCAAAACTACGAAAAAATTTGCACGAAAAATAAATTACTTGACCACAAGGTTTCACATATATATATTTTTAAATACATATATATACATGTAATATAAATTCACAATGGTTTGGCAGTCACACTAATCTGTTTACAAGTATAGGACTGATCAGCAACTAAATATCAAAATACCTATTATGCACCTGCAAGGTTTCACATATGTATATTAATTAACAGTATGCATACACATAATAGGCTTATATACTGATCTGTTTGTCTTAGACTGACCAATAGCACCAGCTGGCTTGAAAGGCACCTGTGCCTAATTACTTCCATAATTATCTCTCTCACATTTTCTCACCAGCTGAAATAATTTCATAATATTAGATTAATAATCACCCTGATTAGGAAATAATGGGCCATCAGTACAATGAGAACGTAGGCTCCCAGCGGTCAGTCTGGTCAGGACACAGATGCTGGACAATGTGGTCAGCTACCTTCAGTGGTCAGTAAGTGGATTAATTAAGGAAATGAAAATGATAATCAGATTTGGGCAGGTCATGGGGACTTAATGAGCAGCAGGGAACAGATAATAAAGCACATATTAAAGAAAATTTAAGGAATATTAGATACTGTTAACTATTTAATGTTAACTAGCTGTCTAACTAGTGCCAAAGGCTGGTGGATAGCTACATATTGTATGATTAACAGTGAGTCAACATTAAAAACAGACCTGCACTTACTTAACATCATTCATGAGCAAGTGTGAAAAGTTTTTTAGAGATAGAGTGGTGCATCATGCACAACAGCTGTGCATGATGTACAGCAGGTCAATATTAATTAACAGACCTGTAGTACTACAACCAAGTCTAAGGGACATGAGCTTTAATTGGTTAATGTGGTACATGATGCACAGCAGGTCAACATTGTCAGCTCTGCAGTACTACCACCATGAGCACACATGTACATGTGTAAGACAGGGTTCAACTTTCCCTAGGGCATACGCTCCTAGATTTTGCTGTGTGCCCCTACATTTTTCAGACTAAGGGCCCAAAATAGTATGTACTATATAAACCAAAAATCCTGTTTTTGACTGGATCACTTATTTTTTTATCAAAAGACCTTTTTGGGCCCCTAGTCTGATATCTTAGTGTCAGACCCTGGTAAGACCAGATTTAAATGGTTAATGTAGTACATCATGATGCCTATATATAAGTTGCCATCAGCAGCTCTGTAGTAACTAGCATCATGAGGAAGTATGTGTACATGCTGTACATATAACCTCATGTCATGCACAGCAGGTCGACATAAACAGATTTGAAATTTACAAGTTAACCTTTTCAAGCCAGCAGATCTCCCAAACAAATTCTGTCTGGACATATGATACTTATAGCAATAACTTATTAATCATAAACTTACAAAATATTTGAAGTGACACAGGTTCCGAAGTACATTTCCCCACAGGGGTCCAGCTAGACACTAGCCCTATAGCCAATGGCTACAGAAAATTGTGTCGGGCTATAATAATATTTGCCTTTGTAGCCCGGCTGGCTACAAAGGCAATGATATATGTTGCTTTTCTCAACATATACCTCCATTATATCTATTAAATATCCTGTAAAATATCCCCTTCAAAAGCTGAACTAATGAATGAAACAGATATTAGACAAAGTTTATTAGAGAATACAACAACAACTCTTTTGTGTTCATTATTTCATCAGGCTATAAGGTTTTCAGTCGGGCTTTGAGGATTTGAGTACCTTTAGCCCGGCGGTCTTCCACAGTTTCCAACCCAAGCCTGACCACTGCCCCATCACATATTTTCTGAATTTTTTTGCTAATGTTGCCAAAATATCACCAATATGATCAGATGGTTCTGGGCTTCTGGCATGAAGGCAGGCATGAAAGGCATGAAAGGGTTTAAGTTATGAACATGCGAGTGTACAGTACACATTGCAGCCTTATATCATGGCAGTTTTATGAGGATGGATAGAACTCTGCCAGTACTATGATAAACTGCATCATCTAGCAGGCAGTTCTACATACACACACACATCTCCATCAAAACAAGTGAGTGTACACATTGGAGCCTCATTAAGCCAGGCAGAATTATGAGGATGGATAGAATGTAAGCTACTCTGCGAGTACTACTGCTGCAAACACTATGATAAACTGCATTCATGATCTAGCATGAGCAGGCAGTTCTACACACACACACAGCGGCGCCTCCATCAGCCTTCGCTATCTCCACTCGCATCCATTTATCATCACCAACCCACCCATCCTCTACACACTACTTCCTACCTACACATCTGCTGTGATGCCTGTTAACTGTAGCAGCCTACAGCCAATCGCACATAGCTCATAGTCTTCACCAGAAAGGCATAGGGGCGTCATTTGGACACCCAATCCCTCAAATTTTGCCCCTCATAACTTCCAAGATATTTTTGGGAGTAATTTCTTAAAATGTCAATTAAAGCATATATATTGAATTTTTCCACCTTGAGCACTGTAATTCTTATGGCATTGTATAAGCTAAGGATATCATGCCTTATTTCAATAAAAGTTAATACATGTTTAAGGTCATAATCCAGAGTTTATTGTGGTCTCCCTTAAAAAAAGGATGCCCAAAAAATCTGAAGGGGGGGGGGGGGGGGTCAGCAGGATCTCAGTTTTCACAGTGTGACATGACTGCATGCATGCACTTCCCTTACCAAATAAAGCTGGGAACACAAGGGAATTCCGAGGATTATCCTTTGAAAAACCTAGGATATCCTAGGAAATCTTGAGCACCATTTGGTAAGGGTTGCAAGCCTACCCTACTGCCACTGGTCCACTTCAGACAACAGATTACCAGCAGGCACTTTACTTATCAGGACCCAACAGGCCAACAAATTTGAATCCTACAGGATTCGGAATTTATGATTCCTGATAGTGTATGATATATGGTTCTACTATTAACCAAATCAAATCTACATCAACACTATAATGCAATTAGAACATCTGTCACCCAGCCGGTCAGCAACTCACACTAAATCACTCCACAGTTTCATGCTGCACAGCTTAAAGTCTATATTTGGCAAAAACCTATTTTACCCAATTAATGCTTAAGAGTTTTCAATAGAAATTGCTGTATGCATTTATGATACCTTTGACAATAATTTTGTAATTAATGTAAGAATGATGATACAGAATATTTGAAGAAGAGTTGTTGGTAGAGATCCTTCAAATATACTCCCTACTAGTTATGGTTTTGCCTTAGAGATTTCTTCAAAATTATCAGGCTGTTTTTCGGCCCCTATGAGCATTAATGGGTTTAAGTATGAACTTTGACATTGAAATTATTATGTTATGTAGAATTTTATCCCAAGTCCTTAAGAAACCTATGAGTATTTTTTTTTAGTATTCATAACTGTAATACCTCCATTTAAGACAATCCATATAATACATATACATATTATCTGTGGCTCCTATCACTTTGTTGACCTACACTAGATTACTAGTGTAACAAACAGCTGAGCTAAAATAACATTTATGAGATTTAACCATCTCACAGCCACATACAATATTAATTTCAAGTGACCAAATATGGTAATAAAAAACATAAAGGGAAAGATTTAAAATAGATTTGCAATATCTTAATATCTTCACATTGTTTTAAAGAGTCTAAAATCTCTATTTAAGCTCAACATTGATGTCAAGATATCAGCTTTCGTTTATATAATATCATAATATGAGACATCTGGGTTGGAAGGGGTTAAGCATATTTACAGCAGACTCGAGAGGAGTGGGAGGGAGAAGTAATTACTTACAAGCTCTGAGCAGCCAGGACTAGGCTAGCCACAGGGACCATAATCCTAGGTAACAGGTCATAATAGATAATAGTAATTCCCTGTGTGGCCCTAACAAAGAATTTGTTCTATTTACTGGCCGTTAAGGAACTGTACATCATCGAACTCACCATTCACTATGTTTCACTGTGCTTTTCTGTTCGCTCTACTTTAAAAGTAAGACTCCGTAAAGAGGATGGACACAAAATATAAGATGCATAAAATCCAACAGTCATGAGATGGTGCCATTTTTTAATAGGGCCTAAAAATTCATTTTACTGCTGCCCTTTCTGCCTCCATAAAAAGTTTTAGAAGCATTAGAAAAATACTATAAATGAATGCAATGTATCTGAACAAATTACAACCAAAGGATATGAAGAGCTTAAGAGCATATGATTTCTACAGCTAGACTAGCAATGTCAAAATAGCTTGCTGTCGAATAGAAACAAGACATGACTTGGCTATTGGCACCCATAATCTGGGCACTGATTAGACTTTAAATTGCTCCTTCAAAGACCCCCATGCCTCCCCAGATATAAGTTACACTCATAACTCTATAAACCTCAATCTTTCCTATCCTTGGTAGTAGTGGTTGTGACTAGTGGTCGGACGATTAAACGAAAACTCAAGCATTTGGTTGAGGTGAGACCGACTCGATCCGTTCGAACGGCATTTGAAATAATCGATTATTTCAAATGTGAAATGTAATTGATTTATGAATAAATTTTGTAAAAATTACGCGGCCAAAACATACAAAAACAATGGAACTTTCGTTTGAGTGACACGGATCAGCTACGTGTCAACACTTAAGTGCAAACTAATCTATTGCGTCATATTTAGTACCTAACATGTGCCGGCGCAAGCCGCGGCACAAAAATGTGTGAAATCGTTTGCCTTAAAATTACAGCAATGTGGCCGTAAAACTCGAACCGAATCGATTAATTGTTCGAAATATTTTTCGATCAATCGATTCAGAAAATCTCTTCGCATCCGAACCCTAGTTGTGACAGTGCACTGAATAACCCCTGGGACTTTAGCACTCCTTGTAGTCTTCTCTGATCGATACATGTCTTTGTGTGACACAGGCATCCTAGATACATTACAGTCAACTTTACAGAAATTTATAGTACATTCTGTTCATTTCCCATTTCTATTGTTAAATGGTATTTCCACTTTTTGTCACCATATATATAATTAATTGACAATAATCAGAAGAGGTGAAAAGTTGGGGTTCCAAATACTAAATAATGCTAATGGGTATTTCAAAGACACTGTACATACTGCAGTTATTACAACTTGCACTTACTGAATATATCCAGTATCAATATGTTAATCAGATACATATGATACATGTGTAACCATATATCATCAGGCGGCATAGCAGTGGACAGGGCTGATGCTATTTTTGGTGATAATTTCTCTGCTTGCAAAATAGCAGTGTGCAGAGAAGTGGCACAGATACTGGCACCCAGTAAAGTTATTACCAGTCCAGATGCTACTATGTGTGTATATATTGATGTGTACACATATATGATACCCCAATTGATAGTTCTCTCATAGGGAAAGGATTTTAGCACTAGTTAGTTAGCCATAATTATGTTATATACTTTTGTGTGTACATAAACATTGCCATGTGAAGTGAATTTAATTCTACATTATTGACATAGTCACATCCTATATATTATTATTATTAAGTTATCCCCAAATCATTTAACATGTTGATGGAGGTTTTGAACCAGTGGTTTATAGCAATTGTAATGTTCAATTGATTGGAACTGGAATACCTCATCCGAAAATCCACAACTTCCTGTGAATATCAAATATCTCCTACATGGCATTTAGCTGTGAAAAACTATCTAGACTGGTATTGGTACCAATGACAGATATTTTTAACCATCGCGATGCTGCGGGTACTTTCGTCCAAAGGACAAGAACGCAAAGGTTTTTGAAAAACATCTAAACCCTGTCATATTAGTATTCATTGGATAGCTCTCATTGAGTTCTCTTAAATAAGTACCCATATGCCAGGGTTTCAGTCATTTTAGGGTTTTTTGAATCATTTTGCATTGGCCGGATTAGCCGCCAGCAGCATAAGGGTTAAAAAACATTTTCATAGGTACCATCTTGTTATGTAAGCTACATTGTTTTGACAAGGTAGAAATATATGTCAGTTTAAAAGGTTTGTCCACAACTACACAATGCTCTGCTCCTGGACATTCAGCCCAACAGCTGAGTAGTGGGGGAGTGGATTAGGCCTTACTGAAACTGACTGACCCCTGTGGCCAGTGAGTGACTGACCGCTGTCCAGCTGTCACTATCTTTACACCATCTCTCATCTCAGGGATGAATCTAACATTCAGACTGTGCTCTCTCTCTCCCTCTCTATCATTCACTCCCTCTCCTCCTCTATCTCTCTGTCACTCTCTCTCTCTCTGTCATCTCATCTTCCTCCTCAGTCCTCATTCTCTCTCCTCCTCATCCTCTCTCCCTCACTCTCTCTCTCTCTGACCAACAATACAAGCTCTCTCTCTGTCAAGCCTGACCACATGGTCAAGCCATCAAAAATCTTCTTCATAGGATGCTGTTCAAATCATAACACTGAACTATGGTCTTAGCCAGCAGGGCGTCTGGGTGCCTTTTTGGACGCCCAAACCCTTAAAAAGAACCCTTCAGGACACCCAAATTTTTTTGTGTGAAATTTCTAAAAATCTCAATCTCAAGCTTATAATTGAATTTTTTCATCTCCTTATAGTTCCCATGACATTGCTTAATGATATTATGCCTTATTTTGATGAATTTATGCATGTCTCTGGTTGAAATATCAGTATATTGTGATCCCCCTTAAGAATTTGGACGCCCAAAATTTTACAACGGCCAATTTTAGGCACCCAGGTTAAATCCTGGCTAAGACACTGCACTGAACATTTTTCATTCATCACCAACATGTGCCATTCCAAAATAAACTGGTACTGTTAATCAATAAGAGATATTTTCAAATATCTGATATATGTTCCCTCTAAATTCTAACTAGAAACAAGAAATATGGATATTCTAATCATCATGTGCAATGACACAGGTCTACAGGCATTTAAAAAAAAAAAACATGCATCGATACTTTTCACATTTTCAAAACAACATAACATCATAAATTTGCAATACAATGATACTATATTTACATACAGAGCCTAGGTGAGTATATTTACTCATCTACCTAAAGATTGTCTCGAAAACAAGTATGATGAAAGAACCAAAGCTTATGTCTGAAAAGTATGTCCTAAGAGACCACCAATATACCAAAACTGTTACTACCAGATTTCTACCAGAAGAAAATGGTTTCAGGTTTCACTGCTCCACTAGTTATAGAGTTTACATAGTACAAGCAGTATTCGGTATCCATCTGTCAGCAAACTAGTTAAGTAATCATAGTAATTACAGGTACTCCTTGCATCCCTGCTGGCCCTCAGGTGACTGCACACTCACTGGCCTCAGGTGCAGCAGGCAGCTAAGAGTCGTGTCCAATGCAATAACACCTACATAGATGTCTCCTAACACACTGAGGCATGTTATGTTATTGGGTCATATCATGGTTTTCATTTAGTTGCAGACAGGACTATGTATGTAATATTTTTGTCTCCTTACGCACTGAGGCATGTACTATTACAGCCTTTACAGGGCCATACCATGGTCTTCATTTACCGGTACCTGCAGACAGGTCACAAGACTCAGGACTATGTAATTTCATTTTTGTTCTTAATGGTAAATATTATAACTTTAAACGTTTTAAACAATACTACCAGCACAGGCAGCACACATGATATTGGTAATCACCATTTTCAAATATCTCTCTTTATAAATAAGGTAAATCTGCCATGTAAATATGAGGCCAGGTAGAGTAATCTGCATAACCCACCTGGGTAAGACTTTAATGTCAATTATGTCAAGGTTGGGGTCTTGTGTTGTGGCTGACACTGCATTACTCCATATACAATGTAGAGCATGTTGCTGTAAGGCAGGGACTTAGCCAGGACCTGTCCTGTCTGTCTTTTGGACCGGTAGTTTCCTAAAAAATGCCTGTTTGGACAGGCAAAAATTTCTATGAATATTTTTCAATTTTGACTTTTGAGGGGTAATAACCCACTATTTTACTAACAAACCATCTTCTAGGGCATGGCTGTAGTGTAAATTGCCCTTTTTGACATAATAGGCTATTTAATATAGTTGGTATATAAGGATTTGAGTAAGATTAGTACTTAGCTAAATCTGGTCGGGCAGAAATTTTGAAATTGCTGTTTTGGACAGGCATTTTTGAAATCCTTGCTAAGACCCTGCTGTAAGGTATTTACAAAGGCGAGTTTTGTTTTGAAAAAAATTAAAAGTCATTTTGCATTTAAATGTGATTTTTTAATGTAGGCCACAAACATCTCCTACAGATATTTTGTAGAATCTATGTTAATTCTCAAGGGATTGTCATATCGTAGGTATCATAGGTCTGACAAGAATTTCTAGAGGAGCTGTCAAGTATTATTGGGTTACGCTTCCCCTACTGTGAGGGTACTTAGACTGGGCTCAGTCATGTGGACAGCGGTTCAGGCACTGTGCCAAGCTGTTAGCCCCTGTGACTGTGTGTGACCTGAAAACTGTAGTGGCTGCAACTGCAAGTCCCTGCAGGTTTACGAGTGAAAACTATCGCAGAAATAATAACCCATGCATCGACACATAAGCAAATAGGAGAAATCAGTATGTAAATGTGGGTTCCACATAAGAGTTTAACATTTCTGAAATTTCCTGATCATGCATGTGAACTGACCAATATATGAGGGAGGATGGTCATGGTTTCCCATTCACTGAAAATAACTCAGAAATCAGACTATTCAACTTACCGGCTTGGCTTGTGAGGTCATTTTGTAATCCGTTTTGTATTTTCCACGATCACTGATTGTTTTCAAAAACGAGTGACAACACTGATCGTTTTAAGCCTTACATCGCCACAAGACGTTCACTTCTAATGGTCTGAGTGTGTCCTGTGCACACCATTCATTCCCATACACTCCCAAAATAGATGTTTATCTGGTTCAATAAATCTCTATAACGCCCTGAAACCGTGACGCGTAATCCAAGCCGAAGCACAAATGAACAGTCAATAGTATACTGTACACATTTCCGCAGCAGAATATCCAGAAACGTTCATTTGCACAGTATTTCCATTGCACATTTCCTAATGATATCTCAGTGGGTAGAGCCTTGAGGGTTCCACTGTTTCTATAGCCTCGTTGTGGATTGGGGAACCCTCCAAAAGTGCCCGGATGTCAGACCTCCGAGACGAGTTCAGAGGGAAATCCTAGTGACGTCATTTAATCCTGGTAGTTCAGTGTTCAAAGTACCTGAGCACAGTTTGAACACATTTTATTTGAGATAAAGAAAACTACCAGATTTTATGCTCGTATTAGAGGATACGCAACCATTGATTTTTATTCTAGTACTTTAGAACATATTTTTGCTACACATATTACATCTGCTGATCTGCACCCTTATTAAATACCTGAGTTTTATGTCTCTGCTGATGGAACACTAGCCTAGATTTCTAGGCTGTTATATGTATTTTCTGTTAGCACCAAATATTCTAGACGAGGTGGCCATAGTGGTCTATTTAGTTTACACTTATCTCACCAGGATTCAGTTTGATTATAACACCTATAGAGATCTATCTACCATACCTGGTACTACACCACACTGCTTGGTCAGCACAAATAGGCTATCGGCCAGGGACCCAAATTATGGATTTTAATTACCCCCCCATGTAGATGGAATTTTTTACTTTAGATGGATAGGGGAGTATACGGGGCCTACAAAAATGCCATGCCCCCACTTTGGGACATGGTCAGATTTGTGTTAGGCCTGGTCAAAGTGACCACCCACAAATCAGGTAATCGGCCACCTGAAGCACACATATATTGAGGAATAATGGGATGGGGGGTAAAGAAACTGACCATAAAAATGCTCAAGGTTCATTGAATACCACAAGTTTGGTATCAAAATGTTGGTCTGGAGGAGACGTATCCTTTAAAATACTAAACACATAACAAACTCTATTCCATAATGTAATAGAGGTCATTCAAGGTCAAAATGGCTGCCAAATCAAGAATCTGGGATTTTCCCATAATCTATAGTTTCGGTTTATGAACTTCTCAGTTTTTTTTGAAGGGATGTATTTCATTTCTGTAGCCACTTTTTCAGAAGGAATGCTTTTTAGTGGAGTTGTTCAACATTTTAGAAAGTTCATTAATTAGAATGTTAAGTCTAATTTCGAGATTTAGGGCACAAAGTAGGGTACCAGGCCCACCTAGTGACCCCAAAAAGTGCCGAAAATGGTAAAAAATTGAAAACCAAAATGCCTGTATCTAAGGTTTTACAAGTCGAAAGGGAGCATATGATGCACCAAAATATCAGGTTCAATTTTCTCTTCAATCTGGAAGATTATGGTAAAAAATCCTGAAACTAAGGGGTCATTGAAGGTCAAATAAAGGTCAAAAAGTCAATTTTTCTCTAAAAAATTCAAATTTTGATGAAGATATTTTGACAAAGTAGTTGTGTTTTGTTTGGGTTTTAATTACTCCCCCCATGTAGATGGAATTTTTTACGTTAGATGGATAGGGAAGTGTTTGGGGCTTACAAAAATGACGTGCCCCCACTTTGGGACATGGTCAGATTTGCATTAGTCCTGATCAAACTGACCACCCACAAACCAGGGAATTGGACGCATGACGCACATATATATTGAGTAATAATGGGATGGGGGGGTAAAGAAATTGATCATAAAAATGCTCACAGTTCAATGAATACCACAAGTTTGGTATCAAAATGATGGTCTGGAGGAGACTCATCCTTTAAAATACTAAACACATAACAAAATCTATTCCCTGATGTAATAGAGGTCATTCAAGGTCAAAATGGCTGCTTAATCAAGAATCTAGGATTTTCCCATAATCTATAGTTTCGGCTTATAAACTTCTCAGTTTTTTTGAAGGGATGTATTTCATTTCTGTAGCCACTTTTTCAGAAGGAATGCTTTTTAGTGGAGTTGTTCAACATTTTAGAAAGTTCATTGATTAGAATGTTAAGTCTTATTTTGAGATTTAAGGCACAAAGTAGGGTACCAGGCCCACCTAGTGACCCCAAAAAGTGCCAAAAATGGTAAAAAATTGAAAACCAAAATGCCTGTATCTTAAGTTTTACAAGTTGGAAGGGAGCAGATGATGCACTAAAATATCAGGTACAGTTTTCTCTTCAATCTGGAAGATGATGGTAAAATATTCTAAAATTAAGGGGTCATTGAAGGTCGAATAAAGGTCAAAATGTCAATTTTTCTCTAAAAAAATTCAAATTTTGATGACGATATTTTGATAAAGTAGTTGTGTTTTGTTTGGGTTTTAATTACTCCCCCCATGTAGACGGAATTTTATACCTCAAATGGATAGGGGAGTGCCTGGGGCTTACAAAAATGACGTGCCCCCACTTTGGGACATGGCCAGATTTGCATTAGGCCTGGTCAAACTGACCACCCACAAATCAGGGAATCGGCCACCTAAAGCACACATGTATTGAGGAATGATGGTATGGGGGGTAAAGGAATTGACCATGAAATTGCTCACAGTTCATTAAATGCCACAACTTTTGGTATCAGAATATTGTTCTGGAAGAGACTTATCTTTTAAAATACTAAACACATGACTAACTCTATTCCATGATGTAATAAAGGTCATTCAAGGTCAAAATGGCTGCCAAATCAAGAATCTGGTATTTTCCCATAATCTCTAGTTTCCTTTTATGAACTTCTCAGTTTTTTTGAAGGGATGTATTTCTTTTATGTGGTCACTTTTTCTGAGGGAATGCTTTCTAGTGGGGTTGTTAAACATTTTAGAAATTTCATTGATTGAAATTTAAAATCTACTTTTGAGATTTAAGGTACAATTTAGGGTACCAGGCCCACCTAGAGATCCCAAAAAGTGCCTAAAATGGTACAAATTCAAAAACCAAAATGACTGATTCTTTAGTTCCACAAGTCGTAATGGAGCAGATGATGCACCAACATATCAGGTTTAATTTTCTCTTTAATCTGGAAGATGATGGTAAAAAACAGTAAAATTAAGCGGTCATTGAAGGTCAAATAAATGTCAAATAGAGGCCAAAATGTCAGATTTTCTCTAAAAATTCAAATCTTGATGAGGGATTTTGATAAAGTAGTTTTGTTTTGTCATTATATAATGTCCAAAACAGGTTACCACAATAACTGAAAGATATATTACCTGAAATATGGTCCACCCTTTTATTTTGAACCATATATATACCATATATTAAGTCAATATGGAGGTGTGGAATATGGTATTTAGCAAATCCATGCTTATAATAAGTGTTTAAAGATGGTTGGTGAGGGAGTGCTAGTATGGCACCACTGTTTAGGTCATAGAAGTTGTGAAAACAAAACATCATAGGCATTGTTTGGTATCAAAATGTTTGCTGTAAGACAATCTTTTCATTTCATTCAATGAACTGAGGGTAGGGTATAGTGTTGTGATATTAGAGGTCATTCAAGGTCAAACAAACCCCAATTTCATGATTTAAGGTATATCGTCTTTGAATTGTCCATTTAGCAGCTTATTAAATATTTCTGGTATACACCTTTTATCCTGGAAATAGTTTTAGTTGAGAAATATCTTTATACAGGATTCTCAGACATTTTGAGTCATTTCAAAACAAGGTCTGGGCCAATTCTGAATATTCAGGGACCAAAATGACAAAATGACTGATTATGGGTGCACCCAGATATTTAAGTGAAGCAGCAGAAAGTTGACATAGCAGAGTTGTATCTTATGGTATGTCAGCTTTAAAGCTTTTGAACTTGCCTATTGTGTTTGTCATGTAAGATGTTAAAGAGATTTGAGGAAAAAAGAAGGTAAATATATAGGTCAAAACATCCTTTTTCTCTAGGAAATTCAAATTTAGATGAAGAGATTTTGATGGAAGGTGTGTTTTGTCATCACTTAATTTCCTGACCAAGTTACCACAATAATTGGCTAACAAAATACCTTAGATATGTTTACTAAACATTTTTTGAAGTGATGTATTTTTTTCTAGCCACTTTTCCTGAAGGAATGTCTTTTATTGGTGTTGTTGAACATTTTAGAAAGCTCATTGACTTGAATTTCAAGTTCTATTTTAAGGTTTAAGGTACAAAAAAGGTTACCAAGTCCACCTGGCGACCCAAAGAAGTACCTTAAATGTTACAAATCTGAAAACCAAAATGACTCTTTTAAGTTTCACTGGTTTGGAAGGGAGTAAATGATGCATCAAAATATTAGGTTTAATTTTCTGTTCAATCTGGAAGATGATGGAAAAATGATACTAATAATATAATTTAGAGTCAAAATGCCTTAAATCATAAAAGAGGAGGTAGTTTGACCTTGAATGACCTCTAATATGACAACAGAACACCCTACTCTAGGTTGGTTGCATAGAATGGGAAGATTGTCTTACAACAAGTACTTTGATACCAAACAATACTTATATTGTTTGGTGCTCACACTTTTGATGACCTAAACAGTTGTCACATACTAGCACTTTCTCACAAACTCTCCTTATTAGAAACCTGAAATTGCCAAACGTCTTATTCTACACCTCCACATTGACTTGAAACTACCTAATTTTCATCAGTAAATGGTTCAAAATATATTCTCAGATCCTATCTTGGGGTAATTTATCTGTCATTTATTGTGATAACTTGAATTGGAAATTGTAAAATGTCATAACACAACTTCTTCATCAAAACTCTCTTTATCAAAGTATGAATTTTCAAATAAAATTGACATTTTGACCTTAATTTGACCTTCATTGACCCGTTAATGTTAGTATCACTTTTCCATCATCTTCCAGTAAGAAGAGAAAATTATACCTGATATTTTGGTGCATCATCTGCTCCCTTCCAACCTGCAAAACTTAAGATAGTCATTTTGGTGTACAGATTTGTACCATTTTAGGCACTTGTTGGCGTCGCCAGGTGGACTATGTATCCTATTTTGTACCTTAAAGCTTGAAATGGAACTTTTGGTCAATGAGCTTTCTAAAATGTTCAACAGCGCCACTTACAGACAATAGGCAAGTTTAAAACCCTGTTCTCCTCATTGAAAATGAAAGCTGACATACAATAAGATATAACTCTATTATGTAACATTCTGTTGCTTCACTTAGATATTTGGGTGCACCCATATTCAGGCATGTGGCCATTTTGGTCCGTAAATATTCAAGATTGGCCCAGACCTTGTCTTGACGTGACTAAAAAAGTGTCTGAGGATCCTTTATAAAGATATTTCTCACCTAAAATTAATTCCAGGATAAGAAAATGTATTCCAGGAGAATTCAATAAGCTGCTAAATGGACAATTCAAAGACAAAATACCTTAAAGCATGAAATTGGGGTTAGTTTGACCTTGAATGACCTCTAATATTAGAGCAATATACTTTACCCTAGATTGGTTGAATTGAATAAAAAAGAAATGTCCTACAACAAGCATTTTGATACCAAACAATGCCTATGATGTTTGGTTTTCACAACTTCTATGACCTAAACAGTGGTGCCATACTAGCACTTCCTCACTAACCGTCTGTAAGCACTTATTATAAGCATGGAATTGCTATATGCCATAATCCACACCTCCATATTGACTTAAAACTACTTCATTTTTACCGATATATGGTCAAAAATATAAGAGTGGACCATTCTTCAGGTAATATATCTGTCAGTTATTGTGGTAACTTGGTTTGGACCTTATACTATGACAAATCGTAATTGCTTTATCAAAATCTCTTCATCAAAATTTGAATTTTTAGAGAAAATCTGACATTTTGACCTTTATTTGACCTTCAATGACCGCTTAATTTTAGGTTTTTTTACCATCGTCTTCCAGATTGAAGAGAAAATTAAACTTGATACTTTGGTGCATCATCTGCTTCAGTCCGACTGGTAGAAATAAAGAAACCGTCATTTTGGTTTTCAAAATTGTACCATTTTAGGCACTTTTTGGGGTCTCTAGGTGGGCCTGTTACTCTACTTTGTACCTTAAATCTCAAAACTAGATTTAACAATTCATATCAATGAAGTCTCTAAAATGTTTAACAACTCCACTAGAAAGCATTCTCTCAGAAAAAGTGGCCACATAAAAGAAATACATCCCTTCAAAAAAACTGAGAAGTTCATAAAAGGAAACTAGAGATTATGGGAAAATACCAGATTCTTGATTTGGCAGCCATTTTGACCTTGAATGACCTTTATTACATCATGGAATAGAGTTTGTCACGTGTTTAGTATTTTAAAAGATAAGTCTCTTCCAGACCAACATTCTGATACCGAAGTTGTGGCATTTAATGAACCGTGAGCAATCTTATGGTCAATTCCTTTACCCCCCATACCATCATTCCTCAATATATGTGTGCTTTAGGTGGCCGATTCCCTGATTTGTGGGTGGTCAGTTGGATCAGGCCTAACGCAAATCTGACCATGTCCCAAAGTGGGGGCACATCATTTTTGTAAGCCCCAGACACTCCCCTATCCATCTGAGGTATAAAATTCCATCTACATGGGGGGAGTAATTAAAACCCAAACAAAACACAACTACTTAAGCAAAATATCTTCATCAAAATTTGATTTTTTTAGAGAAAGATTGACATTTTGACCTTTATTTGACCTTCAATGACCCCTTAATTTTAGGATTTTTTACCATCATCTTCCAGATTGAAGAGAAAATTGAACCTGATATTTTGGTGCATCATCTGCTCCCTTCCGACTTGTAAAACTTAAGATACAGGCATTTTGGTTTTCAATTTTTTACCATTTTCGGCATTTTTTGTGGTCACTAGGTGGGCCTGGTACCCTACATTGTGCCTTAAATCTCAAAATTAAACTTAACATTCTAATCAATGAACTTTCTAAAATGTTGAACAACTCCACTAAAAAGCATTCCTTCTGAAAAAGTGGCTACAGAAATGAAATACATCCCTTCAAAAAAACTGAGAAGTTTATAAACCGAAACTATAGATTATGGGAAAATCCCAGATTCTTGATTTGGCAGCCATTTTGACCTTGAATGACCTCTATTACATCATGGAATAGAGTTTGTTATGTGTTTAGTATTTTAAAGGATACGTCTCCTCCAGACCAACATTTTGATACCAAACTTGTGGTATTCAATGAACTGTGAGCATTTTTATGGTCAATTTCTTTACCCCCACCCCATTATTCCTCAATATATGTGTGCTTCAGGTGGCCGATTCCCTAATGTGTGGGTGGTCAGTTTGACCAGGCCTAACGCAAATCTGACCATGTCCCAAAGTGGGGGCACGGCATTTTGGTAGGCCCCATATACTCCCCTATCCACCTAAAGTAAAAAATTCCATCTACATGGGGGGGGGTAATTAAACTCGCTAAATAAGGCTCTTTTAAGATTTGGCCGATAGCCTAAAAGGAAATATCAACTTTTTAGGGACTAGGAACCTAGTCTAATGGAACACATGCCCTGGGTCCGTTTGCTAAAAAAGTACTCGAGTCAGATTTAGGCATGAGCCATTTGATATCCTGGTTTGAGATAGGGGAGGGGTGGTTCTGAAGGGCAAATACATTTTTGAGGATTTTTTTCAAATTTGTAGGGGCATTATTTATTTTTCCGAGACAAACATATTCTTTCCAAATTTTCTGAGACATAAGTTATTTTTTCCGAGGCGAGGAAAAAAGTAGATATTAATTTTCTGATGGTAGTATTTACATATATTGTACTACCTTTTAGATTCATTCTCCAGAGGTGTATATTCTTCAGCTGCGAGCACTGTTATATTTGTTTTTTATTCAAGTGTCATAGTCATTTGTCTGAGGATGGCATTTTTCAACAAATATCGGGTCAAATATGAAGGACTGCTACCGGCCCCGATAAGCTCTCGTGGTTTAGACACGATGGAATGTATTTTCAGCCCCTTTTTTAGCCACATGAAATTTGAATTAATCCAAGACAGATATTTTTTTCCATGAACAGATAATGCAAATATTCAGACGATTTTTTCCAATTTCAGAGAAAGATCATTTTTTTTCTCAAAATGTATATGCCCCACTCAAATATCAAGTAAATATGAAAAAGAATTTTATATTTGATACTTTTTTTCTTTCTTACAGGCAATTCAATGGTCATTTCTTATTGGATTGGACCTAGAAGGATCTCAAGATCCATCAGTAGGTGTGTTCAACAGACTTCAAACCCCTCTTATATTTTGGAGGATCGCCAGGCTGGGAGCACCGAGTAGCACTTTGCTGGAGCAGGTTCCTATGAGCGTTCATGTATCCGTCGACGCTATTGTTCGGTGCAATGCAACCTTTCCACACTTTAGTTGGTTTTAAGGCCAAAAGGTGGCAGCACCATGCACCAATGTCTGAAATAAGTATATTTTGCTTTGTTCCCCATGAAGGGATGACTGGAGTTCAGTCGGTAAGAGTTATACAAATGCAATCAATCTGGTCAATACTATATATGATAACTGGTAGTTAAGTACGCCATAACTTCTTTCGGGTACTAACGATAAGTGTTAGAGGAAAGGTTAATTCATAGGAAAAGGATTCTCACATTTTCTATTTTTTTTTACAAAATGCTTGTTTGAAGCGACCATGATGGAATCCAATATAGAGCCAACAACTGATCCAGCTTGTGTGCAAACTTATGTGAGGGTCTGTTAAATTTCGTCTCTTTCACTGGTCATTGATGGCTTAAACAGTCAGAGTTAACGCTGGTCTATTAAAGAGGAAAAGGGTGCCGATGTTTTCATGTGTAAAATCTCAATATGTCTCTATATGCACAAATGAAAGACGTGCTTGCTTATTTGAGGCACCCCGCTATTTCACAATAAAACTGACGAATTAAGTATACTATTATATGGACTACTAAACTGCTTCAAAAGTATTCCATGGCCAATTTCCGAGACTTCTCCAGAATTTTCCATGTACCCGGTACTAAGTGAGTTAAAGAGGGACCACCTAACTTACCTTAGAACTGCGCCATCGTGAAAATGAATAATGATACATTTAGAGTATGCTACTTACTAAAGAGCCCACGTGACAGGCAGAAATAGTCTATCTTTCCAACACGTCAGAAAAATAATACCCTTTCCAATTTTTTGGTACTATGATAATTTGTACTTTCTTTTGAATTCCCTAATGTTAAATCCCTCGGCACTTCATGTTTAGACCACTGTTTTTTTTTAACTTTATAGGGAGGATTGAAACTGGGCGGTAATTCCCAACTTCACCCCTGCCCCCCTTTGGATAGAGGGGAAAAACCCTTGATTCTTTAAAAGCTTTAGGTACGGTCGATAATGATGCAATCCTCCCCTTTTCCAAATATTTCTTCAAAACTGCTTTAGTAACATCAACAATGACTTCATGGTTGAAGAGAATAATATCTTAGAGATAACCTGTTGTAGTTTCAAGCAAATCTGATCATACATAACAAAGCTGTGAGGCAAAGTTTGACCCCTCTATCATTTCACTCCAACACAAGGTAAATTTCCTGCATACTGACCAAGCAGTATAGCCTGGTTCTCAGGCTGTATTAGGTATAGTGCCCCACCAACTCAGGTCTGATCAGTGAAACAGCCAGATATCACAGACTTGTAGCAAGTCTAAACAAGCAGGTGAAGCTGCTATTTTTAGCATAGAGCTCTGGGTGCTAAGGCAAGTTGACTCCAAAACCAGTGTTCACCATAGGTTTTACATTGCGTTGGAGTGAAATGATATAGGTGTCAAACTTTGCCTCACAACTTTGACATGAATAATCGGATTTGGTTGAAACTATAACAGTTTATCTCTAAGATATCATTCTCATTAACCATGAAGTCATTTTTGAAGTTACTTAAGCTATTTTGAAGAAATAATGAGAAAAGGGGAGGATTGCATTTTTTTTGGGACGCCCTGTATGTGGGTGATGGGAGAAGCTATGACAGAGCACCCATCCTTAATAAACTTGGGAGAAATACCGTCCAAACCTGTAGCTTTCTTAGTGTTAACAGTACTTATTAAATTGTATACCGTACTTTCTGTGACAGTGGAAAAACCAAAAGAATTTTCGAGAACCCCTTTTTTGGAATAAAAAGATTTTACCTGTATTTTATTAAAAAGTCCACTTGGAGGTTTTAGTTTCTTTACCAGGTCATCTGCAACATTACAGAAAAAGCCACAGAACGTGTTTGCTACAGATATTGGGACCTTTATTGCTTTTAATATATATGAACGACATGGAATCAGCTGTTGACTGTGATCTTTTGTTGTATGCTGATGTTTCGGCTGTTTTGATCAGAGGGAAAACATTGTTGATATTGAACAAAGGCTCAGCGAGGAACTTGCTAAATTAAATGTGTGGTTGATAGACAACAAACTTTCACTCCACCTGGGAAAGACAGAGTCTCTCCTATTTGCCTCAACTAGGAAGTTAAAACAACATAAATTTCTAACAATCTCATGTAATGGTATCAAAGTGGGAGGGAAAGAGGTTGTAACATACCTGGGCGGTCAACTAGACCAAGACCTGTCATGAAAATCTATGGCTCAGAAAATCCTTCCACTACATAGGTGCCAAAATCTGGAACTCTTTGCCAGACGAGATCCAGACCACATTCAGTAAATCTCTTTTTAGAGTGAGATGCAAAAAACATTTCATGTCAGTCCTCTCTGAGTCATAAGAAGAAATTCATCAAATCTAGTCCGAACGTTTGTACTATACTATATGATATTGTTGTTATGTCAATCTTGAGCAGTGGAGTTGATCATTACATGTGATGCCATTGGACTCTGGGCAGACTGGGACCACTATGGAAATAAGTTTCTAACTTTTAGTGTATATATCCTGTGTCTGGTTAGAATTCTATTGCATAGCAGTTAATGACTCTCCATCTAGTCACCGTTATTTAAGATTTTTTGTGTGCCAAATGTAATACACATCTTACTAGACCGAATAAAATCAAATCAAATACGGCATGTATTTTTTCATACAGAATGAATTAAACATGCGAACCCAATCAATAGCTATTTTTTATGGATTGCTTTGAACACTGGACAGGTCTTCATTATTGATAGGACAAACTCAAAGGTAGTTTAGATATGAACCCTACCTATCTTCCCATTTCTTACATGTGCAACACAGAACACCAACAATAAGATATTGTTGCGTATAGTAAGGTTCAATATTATTGAACTACCTCAAAGGTAGACTCACTTTACTTACAACATGTTGACCCAATTGCCATCTGTGTTTCCACACTCAGACACTCCTGTAAAATAAGGTTTTATATTAGCAGAAACAACCCTTTTCGTTAGTATTCTGGAGAAGTAATGGCATACATTACTACCGGTTATCATTTATAGTACACTACTGACCAGAATGATTGTATGTGTATAACTCTTACAGACTGAACTCCAGTTCACTAAGCATGGCCAACGCCAACACAACAAAACATGCTTATTTCAGACATTGATATATGGTGCTGCCACCTTTGGGCTTTCAAACCTACTAAACTGTGGAAGAGATGCATTGCCCGAACGCATCTGTGGTGCAGATGTTACAACAATCTGTTCATGCAAAGTTTAGTTTATAATTTCATTTAAAACGAAACACATGACCAGAACATGTTTGTTAGCCTTGTGATATATAATAGCAATTGATGACGGGAAGTAGGTGATTATGGCAATACCAGTGCCCTCCCAGTCAGCAGCCAAAACCTTGCCTTAGTATACAGGATTGAGATCCGCCGCAGAGCATTGGTGCAGATTTATAGCCGAGACGTGTTTGTTGCAAAAGCTGAGGCCGCCAAGGCTGAAGCTTTGCAACAAACACCCACGGCGAGGCTATAAATCTGCTCCGATGCTCTGTGGCAGGTCTTAATGGCTATTATAGCGGGTTTGAGTGATGAAAGATTAAAACAACTATGTCAAAATAACATGAAATCATGTTTTCCAATGGTTGCTGAGCCTGGATTTGGACCACTTCAAAGCCATAGAAACAGCTTCTCACTGAACGTAGTGTGTTTTCCAAGCCTAGGTATTTTCATTGCAATGCGCTATAATTATGGTCTCAGTTTTGGCTGCTGACTGGACCAGGCAATCGTATTGCCACAATCACCTACATCCCGTTCTTAATTCCTACAACCAAGCCTATTTCTTCTCGGGCTGCTCAAATTCCAATTCTCACGCATCCCGAGATGTTAGAGCAAGTGCTTCATCTGACTTCAAGGCCGAAACTAAAATGACTAAACGCAACCGGCTGCCAAGGGCCCTGCCCGCTAGAACTGTAGGCTCTAACTAAAGTTGGGAAGGGAGTTTATCTCCAAAACAGGGCAGACAAAAACCAAGTCAATGCATTTACATTATGTATAGGAAGATTATTTGGATGTTTTTGCATCTGGTCTGCTCAAAGTGCATCTTACATGGGAACAGCATTACGGTAGGGGTCCACTAACGGCACTCCTCAACCACACCACGTCAAAGGTTCCAGCTTGAAATATACATATATATATATATATATATATATATATATATATATATATATATATATATATATATATATATATATTTATATATATATATATATATATATATATATATATATATATATATATATATATATATATATATATATATATATCATCTTGAGCATGTAACAAGTTTGTTATACAATGAGAACGTTACAACCTATATGACATTCCTGCCTGAGCACATCTCACAACGCACCCACATCATTGCCCATTCTGAAGTCAAATGCAAATTAAAACTCTCAAAAGCGGGCTTTGTCTTATACACCTACTGGTCCTAGGAGTTGCGAACTCATGCTTTCACTGACCAACATGAACATGCAGCCCCTTTGATATTAAAATACTCTTCAATTATCATATAACCTTTTTGTCTCTGTTCTCCATTAAAATGATAAGTGTTATAGTGAAAGCTTCTTTAACAGTATGAATTGCCTTTTCATTATTCTCTTTCTGGATGAGTTCATTTGTTATTGTATAGGTTCAGCTTGCAAGGGAGGACCGGAGAGATGAACCTGATGAGGATGGGGCTGATGTAGGTGTTCAGGGGCGAGAATTTGTCAGATCATTGATGAGAGCTGCAGCCACAGCTATTGACTGTTACAAGGTTATTTATTTTACCTGTGAAATAATGATTTACAAATTTCTCCCAAAACAAAAAAGGTATGGCACAATCAATGTGTTATGAAAGAGTATTTCATTTCGGTTTCCTATATTTTATTGTTTTTTGGACTGGCAGGACTAGTTACTGGTATGACCAGTTACTGGTGCTGCCATCTATATGTGGTATTACCTAGACAGGTTTGGTATTTATTTTAGTGTCTTCTCCAGCAGTGGAGATTCACTTGGAGTAGTCACATGATCTCCTTTGGCTATATTGACAGGGTGCTGTGTCACTGGCTCACTCAGCACATGGACAGCCTTGCAGCAAGAGGATTTCTAAGGGTTTTCCAATTAGAGGTTTCAAAGAGGTAAAGTGTTTTTCTTCACCTCAATTTCTCAATGTAATTTTATATGCTGTATTGAAGTAATGTGTGAATTCAGATACTTAATGTATTTAAGAGTTATGATACTATGTACTGTGAAAACTGAGTTTATGTATCTTATTCTATTGTAGTTTTTATGGAACGACCAGCGTATGTTTGCAGATGCGAATAAAGTTCCCGTATAAGACTAAGAAGCTGGCATTTTTGTTGTTTCCACCCTTCTGCTGTAACACAATGACTGACAAATAAGAAAGCAGAAAAAACTTCAAATCCCAAATGCCTCACAGGTGAAGTTTGCTTTATTCTACAAAAGATTATTTGTCAGCTAGGTAAGGCCTACCATGGGAGTCACTTAAACTTCACGGCAGAGGACATTCAAAAGTGATGAAATATTAGTGGGGATGCCCAGAGCAGGTGATAAATATTGTTAGAAAGTGTGATTCAGCATGCTCTCCATCCTCAGGCATCTGCAGAGAAGACGATATATATATATATATATATATATATATATATATATATATATATATATATATATATATATATATGTATATGCATGTACATCTGTCACAAATCCATTTTAAGGGTTCACTACAGAGGGGCTATGGGTTTCAACCAAACTTTACAGCTTAGCAGTGTAGCAAATTCCAAATCCTAGGCTTAATGATATCAACCGCCATTACTCAAACAGGATATGGCCCTTGTTTTTTCAATGATTTCACACGTGATATGACCATTGGAAAGGGTGTGATGCCTACGATTGAAGATGTCACAGATCAATGAGGGTATCTACACCCAACTTCATAAGGTAGTAAACAATTATGAATATGAATAATTATATTTGAAACAACATTATTGGAAGGAAGGAAGGAAAGGGTTTTTATGTTGCTTTCAAAGGTTCAGGTCAAATCGCGATGATTACAGCAGGACCATACACAGTCCTCCACAATGCCACACATTTATATAGCGACCCGGCCAAGCAGCTTGGATGGATTTCAGTATAACTAATACTAAAAATACTAAAAACAATAACAGCAATAGTGATAATGAAACTGGTAACTCTTAAAGAGTACTTTGCTGAATACAGATCTCGTGCAGCATTTACAATGACTAATGAAGTTTGTAGATTCACTCCAACAACACCACATAATGGCTAAAAATGTTATGTTTCTTGCTTGACAGCTATTCAAAAAAAATGATATATTTTCAGGTTGAAAGAGCACAAATGGGCGAGGCTCTGAGTATACTGGATTGGTGGGAGAGTGTGGATGGGCTTCCACTTTATGCCAACCTTGCACAGAAGACATTTATGAAGATGGCTATCACATATGAGCTTGAAATAAGGACGAAGGTGTGTCTTATACACACGAAATTACGGTACATAATATATACATCCAAACGCTATACAGTATACCTACTTATTTATTGTGGAAGGTCTTATTTCAAGCTATGTGTCTAAAACAGTTTGTTCAACCTAGATGTTTTTATACAGCACAGAAAATTATCATTATTCTCGTGGGACAAATATACCATGGCTTTACAGGGTATATTAGACCACTGGCTACCTGTAAAACAATGGGTGAGCACTGCATCCCTTGGGAGAGGTATGGGCAGCAGGTTTCATGTTTTTGTCTCTGTGGACAGAAAGGTTTTTAAGAGGGTCGTGCAATCTCTGACTGCACACGATTAATGTTTGACATTATTCATTCTTGTCAAGAATATAACAGATGGTCTCATTCTTTTAGTAGATTTTGAGAAGGCCTTCGACAGCCTCTCTTGGTAGTATATATAAAATTCACTCAAAGAACTTAACTTTGGTGAAAATATTATTAAATGGATATCAATTTTCCAAAAATCATCAAATTCAAGAATAATACTGAATGGCCATCTTTCAGAACCATTTACTCTCAAGCGAGGCTGTCGACAAGGAGATCCAATCTCTCCATATCTTTTTATCATTTGCTCGGAGTTTTTAACGTTAGCATTTAAAGAAAGCATGGAGGTAACAGGTATAACAGTACATAACCGAGAACACAGCCTAAGTCAATATGCGGATGATACTTCGGTATTCTTAAGCGCATCAGAACGTAACTTGAAAGCAGCATTAAAAATCCTCCATTGGTTCCACCAAAAATCGGGTCTTAAGATAAATATTAACAAAACAAAAGTTATCTGAATTGGGCCTATCCGGGAAACAGACCGTCGTTTCTGTCGAGAGAATGATCTCGAATGGGTACATGTCTTTGTAGCACTTGGTATTGAATATAATGTCTTGGACTTACAAGGAATAACTGAGCTTAACATTAACAATAAGATAGAGTCCATGAATAAATTAATGCACGTCTGGATCAGTAGAAATATTTCCCGTATTGGTAGAGTTACTATCTTTAAAAGTCTCATCCTCTCAAAAATTATACATGTATTGCAAACTCTACCCTCTCCAAAAACTGAATATTTTAACAACATAGAACAAATGGCCATTAACTTTATCTGGAAAAACAAACGTCACCAGGTAAATAAAAAGATTCTAAGTTATCCTTTTCAAAATGGCGGCCTAGACATGATAAACATACATGAATTTGACAAAAGTCTAAAATTTCATGGGTCTATAAAACACTCTGCTCTGATCCAAACTGGCTAGATTTTGCAAAATATGAAAAAATCGATAGATTACCCTGGACTGGGGAAACATATCACTCAATTTTATTGGAAAACGCAAAAAATCCATTCTGGGTTGACTTCATATCTTCTCACAAAAAGTGGTACTCTATAGCCAAGCCCACTTTAGTAACTAATATCCAATTTGAACCCTTATGGGGCAACCCAGCTATTCCTATTCCATTTAACAAAATTCTATTCGAAAACAACTTCCTGTTCTTAACTGATCTGTATGATGAGCTAAGTGAGCCTCTCTCCAAAGCAAAAATGGAAAGAAGGACAGGTAGACCTTTAATGTTTACAGTATATTTCGCTATATGGAAAGACATACCCACGCCCTGGAAACAACATCTCAGAACACTAGCCAGACTGAATGATTTAATAGAACCACCCGTATTAAGATACCTAAGAATGGGCAAATAGGGTACCTCCCATATAAGGAAAATCTGGAAACATCAAAATTTGGCAAACATACCAATTGGTCAACAAAAATGGATAACCGATCTTAACTTGACGGAGAATGAAGATTGGAAGTATCTATATAACCTTGCTAAGAATTGTAAACTTAACGCTTCTACAATATTTTTTCAATACCAAATGTTACATCGTACTATTATGACTAACAGAAAACTTTGCCAATTTAATTTAAGACCCAATGAACTTTGTGATGATTGCCAAGTCCCTGAATGAATGAATGAATGAATGATTTCTTAAAGGCACATCGGCGCACAAAGGCCATTTAGTGCCATAAAAATTGTGTAAAACAATGGTCCTTTGTTATTGTTGAAAACAATAACAAAGCAATAAATGAATAAAAATGATCACAAAACAACGAACAACTTCAAAATATAATTTCCGCATAACAGGTTGTTTCAAAAGAAACTACAAATTCTTAAAAGGTTTTACAATCGGTAAAACAGACCAATCTCATGTAAATAAGATAAAATGCTGTCTGGAGGAACCTTTTCAAAGAGTTCCCTAAAGCTATTTACACTAAAATGTCTATTTCTAGATTCAATAAAATCAACACACTCAAGTAAAATATGCTTGACAGTCAATTGACAATCACACGCTGTACATTGTGGAGGATCTTCCCCTTTTAAAAGGAAGCAGTGAGTCAAATGAGTGTGACCAATTCGAATTCTTGCTAAAATACTCTCTTCACGCCTAATGATTCGAGAACCTCCAGGCCAAAGACCCAACTGTGGATGAATCTCATGTAGTTTGTTGTTTGCTGTCTCATCCCACTGAGACTGCCATTTGCGTTGTAAAAAGGAATTAATGTGTTTTCTAAAATCACCATAAGGAATTGGAACATTTGCGACTCTTCCCGAAAGACCAGCCTTGGCAGCAGCATCTGCCTTCTCATTACCCCTAATACCAACATGACTGGGGATCCAATAAAATAAAATTCTTTTCTCTTGGTAGTGTACTAGCCAATTGAGGCGTTCCAGTATGTAGAGGACAAGAGGATGTGTCCAGTCTTGGCCCGAAATGGCTTGAAGAGCAGACTTTGAATCAGAGAAAATGATAAAATTCCTTTCATCATCATCTGCCGTCTCCACCCTATCAAGAGCAAGGTACAGAGCGTGCAACTCGGCAGAAAATATAGAGGACTTATCTGGAAGACGTTCAATGGAAGAATAATTATCAATGACTGCTGCTGCTGCAGCCTTGTCATCTGCAACAGAGCCATCAGTGTAGATGAAATCATAGTCTCGAAAGACATCCTTCACCTCATTGTGCAAACTTATGTACTGAGAAGGATCCGTTTGATCCTTCTTGGCATACGAAAGAGTGAGGTCGACCATAGCAGTTGGATATGTCCATGGAGGAGTTTCAGGAAATTCAAATTTTGCGATGATGTCAGGATTAAAATCTAACTCTTCCAATGATTCCTTAATACGAATACCAAAAGTTGGAATGACTCTTGGTTTTCTAGCAAAAAGGTCCATATATCGAGGGTTAAAAATAGTTTCGTAAACAGGGTTATTTGGGTTGGCAGCTATTTTAGTTGCAAATTGTAGAGCAAGCTTTTCTCTTCTAAGGCGAAGAGGGAGCTCATTCGCCTCAACACAAAGACTATCTGCAGGAGAGGTTCTAAAGGCTCCAAGACAAAGCCTCAAACCTTGATTTTGAATAGGATCCAGCAAAGAGATATAAGATTTACATGCTGCTCCATAGATAAAACATCCATAGTCTAGCTTTGAACGAACAAGGGCCCTATATAGTCGTAAAAGAACTATACGATCCCCACCCCAGTCAGTACTGGAAACAACACGCAACAAGCCTTGATACACTTTTTCTTCAGGCCCTTGATATGAGGGACAAATGTCAATTTTGAATCGAGTAAAATGCCAAGGAACTTTGTTTCCTTCTTTACAGGAATGGGGTTATCATAAAGTACCAAGTAGGGATCTGGATGAAGACCCCTCCTTCGACAAAAATGGACACAAACAGTCTTTGATTGGGAGAATTTAAAACCATTATTGTCAGCCCAATCTTCTATTCTATTTAGATGAAGTTGGAGCTGTCTTTCTATAGCGTGCATATGTTTTGATCGATATGAGACACCAAAGTCATCCACAAATAGAGACTTGTCAACACCATTTCTTATACAGCTGGTGATGCTGTTGATTTTGACAATAAAAAGGGTGACAGATAAAATGCTACCCTGAGGAACTCCCATTTCTTGATCATAAAAGTCAGAGAGGGATGTCCCTACTCTGACTCGAAATTTCCTTTCAGATAAAAAGTTTTTAATAAAAAGGGGCAAACGTCCCCTGAGGTCCATACCATGTAAATCCTTCATAATTCCATATTTCCAAGTGGTGTCATATGCCTTTTCTAGGTCAAAAAAGACAGACACCACATGTTCTCCTTTTAAAAATCCCTCTCTCACAAAGGTTTCAAATTGCACAAGGTGATCCATTGTGCTTCTTGTTTTCCGGAAGCCACTTTGGGCTTCCGTGATAAGTGAAGAAGATTCAAGATACCAAACAAGACGATCGTTTATCATTCGTTCCATGGTCTTACAGACACAACTGGTCAAAGCTATCGGGCGGTAATTATTAGGATCTTTGGAGTCTTTTCCTGGTTTGGCAATGGGTATGATAGTGGCTTCTCTCCAGGTAGGTGGAAACTCTCCAGTTTCCCAAATATTATTAAAAACCTTTAAAAGGCACTGGAGAGAAGCTTGAGGAAGATGCTTCAAAATCTGATAATGTATTTGGTCTGGCCCAGGAGCTGTGTCATGGGCTTTACCAAGCGCAGTCCTGAGCTCATCCATTGAAAAGGGTTGATTATATGGTTCGGTATTGTCAGATTGGAATATAAGGGGATGTCTCTCTTGTCTATTTTTGATGCGTTGGAACTTAAAAGAATAATGTGCGGAGGATGAATTGAATGATATTGCCTCCCCAATGGTATCGGCAATATCCCTTGGTTGCGTTATTTTTTGGCCATTCTTTTCAATATGTTTTACGGATGGACCACCCCCCTTGCCCTTAATTTTACGGACCATGTCCCAGCATTTCTTCATAGACGTTCTGGCATTTAGTTTGGACACATATTCGTGCCAACTTTTCTTTTTGTTGGCACGAATGACCTGTCTTGCTTTAGCACTCTTTATACGATATAGTTGTAAATTTGCATTTGTTGGAGATCTCTTAAAAACTCTAAGAGATCTCTTTCGTTCTAAAATAGCTTCCTTACACTCATAAGAGAACCATGGCTTCTGTGGCTTCTTGGGGTTGGGATTTGATTTTGGGATTGTTTCGTTGGCAATTTCACAAAGCTTGTCAATAAATGTTTCCAGCTGGAGACCTCCATCAAAATCATCTTGAGGAAAGGCCTCCAAACACAGGTCTTTAAAAAGATTCCAATCAGCTTTGTGAAACTGCCACTTTGGTGGTCTGTCGTCTGGAGGATGAAAATGACTCTTTAAGATGATAGGAAAATGGTCACTACCATGAAGATCTTCCTCCACCCTCCATGTAAAATCCATGAAAAGTGAAGGAGAGCACATAGTGAGATCTATTGATGGAAGAGAACCAGTTGCTGGATGCAGATAAGTCGGGGTGTCATCATTAAAAAGGCAGATATTACTTCTAGTCATGAATGTCTCCATGACCTTACCCTTTGCGTCAGATTTATTCCCTCCCCACAAATAATTGTGAGAATTAAAATCCCCAACAATCATAAATGGCTTAGGTAATTGGCTTTCTAAGTGTGTAAGGTCACGGAGATGAAGTGCAGTGCTAGGAGGAATATAAAGATTGCAGAAGGTAATTGTAGTGTGGAGAGTCACCTTTACAACAATCGCTTGCATAGGTGAGGTCACATCTACAACACTCTGAGGTAGATTGCTTTTGATAAATATTGAGACACCACCATGTGCCCTATCCATATCATCTATTCTTCCAGATTTATGGTGAGCAACATAACCTTTTAAAGTCATTTGATCATCTTTGAGGTTTGTCTCTTGGAGACAAATGACAGGAGCATTATATTTTTGAGCTAATAGTTCAAGTTCCTGCCGGTTTGCTGCAAGTCCTCGACAGTTCCACTGAATAATAAAGCCACTAGCCATGGTGAGAAAAAGGAGAAAGGAAAGAGATATGTTGGATAAAATCAATAAAAGTGTCATTTTGATGGTATGAGGTGTACTCTCGCCTTTGGTTGGTGTGGCTTTGGTACATCCTCACAGTCCATTGTTTCAAATGACCTCTCTCTGCGGATTTGAGAGAGAGGATCAGATGAACCTTTGGATGGTCTGGAGCCTAAGGAATTTCTCCTAGGCTCCTGACTGCCACCCTGAGGGGCAGTGATGGGTTTGCGTGTATACGATTTATTATTTTGTGATGGCTTTGGAGGGATTTTTGCTTTTGCAGTGGTAGGTTCAATGATATTTGAAGGTTGTTGTGATGGTTCATTTACTGTTTGTGTGGACATTGTTGCATGAGATGGAGTTGGAGTGATGTGTTTTTCAGGTGTAGGAAGAAGTGTGAAGTCTGTTGCATTGATTGGCCAGGTGATGTCGGTTTGGGTCTGAATGGATGAGAACTGAGGTTTGTCAACTGTTGCTGCCCGAGCATAGGATTTCTTTTCAGTGCTGGATTTATTTTGGACTATTTTCCTAGCTTCTGGAAAAGGCACTTGCTGTTTACATTTAACAGATTGAACCTCCTTCTCAAAAATCCATTTAGAGCAGGTTCTACTGTATGCGGGATGATCACCAGAACAGTTGACACATTTCATGGGATGATCACAAGGAGTATCTCCATGGTCATCCATGGAGCATTTTGGGCATTTTGAGGGATTTTTGCAAGTGTTTTTGTGATGTCCAAACTGTTGGCAACCGAAACATCTCAGAGGGTTGGGGATGAATGGGGAAACGTTAACTTTCAAAAAGCCTACATTGATTTCGGAAGGAACTGTACTCCCATGGAAAGTGAGGATGATGGTTGCAGTTGTAATTTTGTTTCCATCTTTTGTGATTATAATTTTCTGTGCCTCACTAACACCTTGTTCTTTAAGATTGTCAACTATGTCTTCCATGGGAGTAAACTTCAGTTCGCTGCACCGGATGACACCCTTGATGGTATTCAGTGTCCTATGGGGGGATATTTTAACTGGAACATTGACTAGCATTGACGTCTTTATAAGATTTTTGTAATGTGATTCCTTTTCAACCTCCACCAAGATATCGCCTGATCTGAGATGTTTCACTTGTTTTGGTGTACCTGCTAAGCCTTGGATGCTTTTGGCAATGGCAAAGGGAGATAAAGAGGTGAGTAGTTTTTCTGGAGATGCGGGCTGGATCACTAAAAAGTGTGGCCAGAAATTCTTTGTTGAGGTATTGTCATCATCGGATAGATAATCTTCTAATGTTCTTTTTGGGGTTTTTGATGAAGCCATATGAGAGATGTATTGTTCGTCCGCTGTGGTCCCCAGCCTTACTTCGACTCCAACAAGGGGTATACAGAGGTGCGGGGCAGTGCCATCAGCGCACATGTAAACAGGGATACACACTGGATATACTCACAATTTATACAAATAAAAAGACATGTACAAACCCTGATTGGCCCATGAGCAATCGCCTTCTAGGAAGAGATCAAGATGGTCATTAACAACGGCTAAGTTGAACGACCACGTCAACCTCTCCCTAGGGCATGGCATTACCAGCCGATTGATCTAGACCGAGCCAAATCAGACCGCCTGTCTAGATGAAATAAGGGCCAAAGTGGCGTGTTGGGGATAATAGATCCGTAGATCCATCACCCCTCAACCACCAGGATCCCGTCTTCCAATTTCACAGGCCGCAGCCCACGGCAAACAAGCTGCCTCCAACCGGGAGGTACGGGGACTACATCTTAGTCTGACCTCTCCCCATCGACCTATCTGGTATGGTTGAACCTACCAGGGATTAGAAATCCCAACCAGCATAGCTCTCAGGATCCTAAAGGCACACAAGCCTCTCCACCACGACAAGGTGGTAGCCCAACGGAGAGGTGCCAAGTCCCTGAAGATATCTCACATCTATTCTTTGATTGTCCAGAAGCCAATATCGTATGGACTAGAGTACAAACCTGGTTAACTAACAGTACCAATATGAATATCAATTTCAATAAAAAGGCTATCTTGCTTGGTGACAAAAACAATGAGACTGTCATAAACACCATAATACTAATAACTAAACACGAGATCTATAAGAAAAAGTGGAAAGCAAGATTCCTTAACTTGAACTATCTCAAAAACTCATTTAAGAATCAGATGAATATTGAAATATATATTGGTACTATTAATAACAGGCTTCCTAAGGTTCTAGGAAAATGGCCATCCTTGTATAATGTGCTCAGAAACTAAAGCAATCACTGTATATAGTGTATATATTACCAAAATTGTTATATTTATCTACAATTGTCCTATGTATACTGATTTTTATATGTCTATGGTGCAATAAAAGTTATAAATTATATATATATATATATATATATATATATATATATATATATATATATATATATATATATATATATATATATATATATACATATATATATATATATATTTATATATATATATATATATATATATATATATATATATATATATATATATATATATATATATATATATATATATATATGCATGCCAAGAGCCTTAGTAGCTCGTGTTTCTTGTAATTTATATACCGACTTAAAATAAAGATTACATTTACATTTTATTTTACATTTACATTTACATCTGTCACAATTCCATTTTAAGGGTTCACTACAGAGGGGCTATGGGTTTCAACCAAACCTTACAGCTTAGCAGTGTAGCAAATTCCAAATCCTAGGCTTAATGATATCAACCGCCATTACTCAAACTGGATATGGCCCTTGTTTTTTCAATGATTTCACACGTGATATGACTATTGGAAAGGGTGTGATGCCTACGATTGAAGATGTCACAGATCAATGAGGGTATCTACACCCAACTTCATAAGGTAGTAAACAATTATGAATATGAATAATTATATTTGAAACAACATTATTGGAAGGAAGGAAGGAAAGGGTTTTTATGTTGCTTTCAAAGGTTCAGGTCAAATCCCGATGATTACAGAAGGACCATACACAGTCCTCCACAATGCCACACATTTATATAGCGACCCTGCCAAGCAGCTTGGATGGATTTCAGTATAACTAATACCTAAAAATACTAAAAACAATAACAGCAATAGTGATTATGAAACTGATAACTCTTAAAGAGTACTTTGCTGAATACAGATCTCGTGCAGCATTTACAATGACTAATGAAGTTTGTAGATTCACTCCAACAACACCACATAATGGCTAAAAATGTTATTTTCTTGCTTGACAGCTATTCAAAAATGATATATTTTCAGATTGAAAGAGCACAAATGGGCGAGGCTCTGAGTATACTGGATTGGTGGGAGAGTGTGGATGGGCTTCCACTTTATGCCAACCTTGCACAGAAGACATTTATGAAGATGGCCATCACATATGAGCTTGAAATAAAGACGAAGGTGCTTTTTATACACACGAAATTAATGTACATAATATACATCCAAACGCTATACAGTATACCTACTAATTTATTGTGGAAGGTCTTATTTCAAGCTATGTGTGTAAAACAGATTGTTCAACCTAGATGTTTTTATACAGCACAGACAATTATCATTATTCTGGTGGGACAAATATACCATGGCTTTACAGGGTATATTAGACCACTGGCTACCTGTAAAACAATGGGTGAGCACTGCATCCCTTGGGAGAGGTATGGGCAGCAGGTTTCATGTTTTTTGTCTCTGTGGTACAATGGGTGGCCTGTGCACCCTGTACATAATGTGAGTGCTAAATTTCCCTTCAAAGAAGGAGTATTCCACACTTGACAAGCAATCGCACTTGACAAGCAAAACCAAGTTGGGTGCACTGGCTTAGACAGAAACTGGTGAGTTCTTCTAATTTTCCTTGCTTATATAGTATTATAGTTGTCTTGTTCTCAGTATTCTAGTGGTTCAGAGTATTTAGAATGCTGCATGTTTGTATGGACTGTATGTCTATGGTAGAATTCCTATATATATTTCTGGATGCTAGGCAGCCATCTTGTTTGTTGACCATGTGTGTGGCTATGGGGGCAGCCATGTTTATTCCTGTGAACATGGGTGTTGCCAGAGGCAATCCATGGCTTAACTTAATCATACCTGGATTCATTCATTTTATAACTAAAGGAAAGTACATGCATGCATTTACTAGTTGTTCATAATCTGAAAGGTTGTTTTCTGTAGCAGCATTTACTGTTGGAGAATTATATGTGTATAACTCTAATGTCACATGATTTTCTTTGTACATCTGAGTTGCTTGTTGCATATCTGTTAATTATGTGAATGTTTTCCTGTTTTTAGAATGGATAGCTACCAATAAGAGAGATTGGACTAAGGGAATAACAACCTCCTATGATTCAGGGGTGAGTGTCACTTATAGATATTGTACTTTTCTGATGTAATCAGTAAACGGGATCTTATGTAACAAGCAGCACTTGTCCTCTCAGTATTAATCATCAATGGACTTCTTAAATAATGATGAAGTTATGCTGTGGTTTGGACTGTAATGTGTATTATTGTGATAATTTGTAAATGGTTATAAGCTATGTATGTATGATATTTGTGAATATATACTTAGTATGTTTCATGTATATTTTACAGGGTTTTTGTGAGGAAATAATTAATATTTTCCACTGTCAGCTGTCTTTGTCCTTGAAAGCCAGTCACATAATGCATATGCAAATTCAAAGGAGCATGCAGCCTAAGTCAAATGGAGTGTTCTTGAGATTGAATCTGACAGCTTGCTGTCTCTTAATACTACTGAGTTGGAATAGTCCTACCACTATAGGCGCATGGCTTAGAAATAATACTTCATAAGGAGATGATTCAAATATTCATCCGTCTTTGCTTTTTCCAGCAAGTGATTATAAAATTGTCGGGCTGCTTTCAGATGCAGTGAGTGTTAATAACCTAAGGTACTCAAGACCCTGCACAACTTACTATTGGGCAGTTACATGTTGGCAGAGAAGTTGATGATTAATGAACTACCAAAGTTCTCACCATTGCCACTTATGCTCTGTTTTTCCTCTTTTATACATGTCAGGTTCTTACACTTATCCATGATCATACATTGTATGTACTTCTGAAGCACCTCCAAGAGCCAATGACTGCAAGAAAACTAGCTAGTGTATTAGCATCATCCTTCCACCCAATTGGGACTTCAGAGAGGGTTCTGGAAGAGGTTGTTCACAACAACTTTGTGCACTTCATCCATGCCGTTGAAAGTAAGCATGACATGCCATAATGCTAGTTTATATTTAAAGAAAGCTTGATGCGCTTTAAGCATGTGGAGAAATGAATTGGATGTGTTTCACCTGATACACCATCTCTTTCATGCAAGCAATTACTCTTTACTATTTATACTCACTAAATGGCACTCCAAGTGAAGTTAATATGAATTTCAATTACAATAGATATAAGGAAAGTATGTCCTTGATGCAGGTTAACCTTGATGTTACTGCACATAAAATATTCATGTAGAGATTAATAGGCGTGAGTCTATCAATCAGCCTCCTCCCATAAGTGATAAACAAATATGCTGCCTGACAATGTCTAAGGGAACATTCAAATTATTTTAGCACATCCCAGGCCTCAACAGTACCCGGCCAACCCAGATAGTCAGGCGAGGCATGTTTGACCCAAGATCAGATTGTCCCTCCAGGCGTTCAGGTTACACTGCCAATTTGATAGGAATTACCTTGTTTAGCCTTGACCTAAAGACAACAAAATTTTCTTAATATTTGAACTTTAGGTTTGATGTTATTTCTATCAATCAAATTTTGGGACATCTACACATTTTCTCATTTTCTTTCTTGGCAAGAGTCTACTGGCGGAATTGGAGGAATTGCCAGCAGAGGATCTAACCTAGGAGTTGACAGTGTGGCAATGGTTTTCATTTTTGCAACAGGTTTGGATCGTATACCACCATGCGGACTTTAGCCAAAGCCATCCATTTCATTTGTTCACATATCCAGACTTCTGCATTGAGGGACTTGTAGTAATGAACTACAATTGTCAGTTAGCGAGAGGTATTTTGATCTTTTAAGCTTTCTCTTTGACATGTCTCTGGCCCTATTGAATGGCAATATATTCACAAATGTTAAAAATAAAGCCTAGCTTATCAAATTCAGGAAATTCATGATATTGATTCAAATAGTAGTCTGTTTGCCGTGCGATGCAGAAGTTGGCAGGTTGGACTCGATGATTTTATATATCTTGTAACAGATGGATCCGTTATTTAATGCTGGCAGACAATAATGAAAATCTGGGCCACTTTTACTTTCTGTATTTTCAGGAAACATGGGCCACCCTCAAACCCATGAAAATTGGCATTGTTTAAAGTGTAAATTTTTATATCTAGTTTTAGTTTGTTTGTAACTTGCCATATCTGTGTGATCTAGTCTTACTTGATAGCTTGTAAACCTACTAGTAATTTGAGTATTTTCTGTATATTTTCTAGTCATAATGCCCACGTTGATCCAGTGATGGATTTAAAGCGCAATGCCATACATGTCTCTCCTTGTATTTTTGTACCACTGTATATGATCCAACGTATTTATTCCCCAATTCAGAGCTCCCATTACAACTGCTAGTGATGTCTCAGTCACACTGTAGTCTGATTGACGTGTGATGCAGAAATTGGCAGGTTGAACCCAATGACTATCTATCTTGCTACAGATGGATACCCGTGAGCTATCGCTGGCATTCAACATGGGAAGTCTGTGCCACTATAACTCTGTCTGCATTTTCAGGAAACATGGGCCATCCTCAACCCAAGAAAATTGGAGTTGTTAAAGTGTCCCAAATAACTGAAATTGTGGTAGTGCTGAATGGCGACTTTCTTTATTATTTCTAGTTTTCATAACTTATACATTTCAGTGTGAGCTAGTCTTAGTCGTATAGCTGTTTATAAACCTACTAGTAATTTGTTTTTTTTCTGTATATTTTCTAGTCATAATGATCACATTGATCCAGTGCTGGGTTTAAAATGCAATGCCATAAATGTCTCTCTTTGTATTTTTGTACCACTGTATATGAACCGACGTATTTATTTCCCAATTTGTAGCTTTCATTACAATATCATACAGATCCTACAAACAAGCAGCTGTTATGAAGACAAAGAAGTTATTCTCACAACACCATTATGGTACAACAACTGTTAACTCCAAATTAATAACAGGCAATGACATGATAAAGGCAGCATGGTAGTGGGAGATCTGCATGATGAATTTCATAACATCACCCACTGGCTTTTATCAATGATCATTATAACATAAAGATGAATTACTTGAAACATGTTTTAAAATCAAAATAAAAGAATTTCTAGAATTCCAAGATAAGCCAGACACAGCACAACTTTCTCAATATTCTGTTAAACGTTGACAAAAGGGAGTATGAAATCTTTATAAAAAAACAAATGAAAATTTTACTATGAATGTAGGTCTACAAGTTAGAGAGAGCTTATCCATAATTGATCTACTTTCTCAGTTAAATTTCCACCTAAGTCGTGTGCTGTAAGGTACTATCTTGCAGACGTGCACTGTATTTCTGCAATTCATAGCCGGGTCGTGGTAAGGTAAAGTAGTAAAGTGTTTTAGCAAGGATATAAATATTATGAGGCGCCGTTGTGGACAAAAGTAAAAAGCACAGCATAAATGCATGTAAAAACTTTGAAATTCACTAAATTTTCAGTGAAAAATAAAGAAAAACTTTGAAATGAAATAATTTGCTCTATAAAAATGAACAAAACATTGGAAACTTTTCAAAAAATTTGAAAATAAAAAATACTTACTGAAATTTTCCAAAATATTTCTATTTTTTGTAAAAAACTTTGAAAAAACTTTGAAATAAAAATTTAATTCTCTATAAAAGTTCAGCAAAATAGTGATTTTTGTTTCACATTTTCTTTGATAATATAACATTTTTCAATGCCTTTCTTTAAAAATCCCAACGCTTTTTACTTTTTTTTTCATATAATCTTTTTTTTTCTCGAAGTTTTTCAATTTCTTTTTGGAAGTTTTCTTTCTAAATCTCACTGTAATTTTTATCAATTCTCACTGCGTTTTTTAGCCTCATCCGGGTCCTAGTGAATCACAAAAGCATGTGACGTCACTATATTTAAAATTTCCCGCGCTTCCACGTGCAAGCTGACAAGATGGCTGGACCAAGGGAGGCATTCAATAACCTGCTCACCGACGAGCAGTTGAGTCGCATACGGGACGCCTTAAGCGCCCCTCCTACAGCCCCAGCTGCAGCTTCCCCCGCTTATGAGTGTGTCAACTTTCATCACGATTGATAACGAATTGGCCGAATGCCAGTGGCGGCTGGTCAAATAACTGGCACACGCAAATAACCTCATTCTCGAGAAGTTTGAAGTGAAGGTCCGAGCCCCGGCGGGGTCACTCAGGTACAGAGGGGGGTCGCACCTGCGTTACGTATTTCGCGGAAGAAGGGGTATTTTTTTAAGACCTCCGCATGTCCGCGATTTTGTAAAAGAAGGGTACTTTTTTGTACTCAGGTACGAAGTATGGGGGTCAAAATCCCCTTACAATCCACGAAATATACGCGGCTCTCACGCCGAGTGACTCCTGAAGTGACTGGGCTTCCGAGTTTGCTGCCGCCACTTGCTGCCGCTAAACAAGCAGAGGATTATAAAATCTTCAGTTAAAATACGTGTTCCCGTTCATCCAATGTCAGCGTTTTGACAAAAGAAGGGGTGTTTATTTAGTGGAAAAAATCAGCGTTTTATTAAAATAAGGGTGCTTTTTTGACCAGAAATCAGTGCTTTAGGGGTATTTTTTAATTTTGATAACGAACGTATGCACCCCCTAAATACCCAAGTGACCCCCCCGGGGTCCGAGCAGGTCTAAATATTGCTCGGACCTCCTCTTCAGTAGACCTCACGGCTGGTCTGGGGCGTGATGAATTGGGATGGCTTCCTCCCAGGCTGACATTCGATGCCGAATGTCGATCGGCGGGGGAAGCTGCAGCTGGGGCTGTAGGAGGGGCGCTTAAGGCGTCCCGTATGCGACTCAACTGCTCGTCGGTGAGCAGGTTATTGAATGCCTCCCTTGATTCCAGCCACCTTGTCAGCTTGCACGTGCAAGCGCGGGAAATTTTAAATATAGTGACGTCACATGCTTTTGTGATTCACTAGGACCCGGATGAGGCTAAAAAAACGCAGTGAGAATTGATAAAAATTACAGTGAGATTTAGAAAGAAAACTTCCAAAAGGAAATTGAAAAACTTCCAAAAAAAAAAAGATTATCTGAAAAAAAAAAGTAAAAAGCGTTGGGATTTTTAAAGAAAGGCATTGAAAAATGTTACATTATCAAAGAAAACGTGAAACAAAAATCACTATTTTGCTGAACTTTTATAGAGAATTAAATTTTTATTTCAAAGTTTTTTACAAAAAATAGAAATATTTTGGAAAATTTCAGTAAATATTTTTTATTTTCAAAATTTTTGAAAAGTTTCCAATGTTTTGTTTGTTTTTATAGAGCAAATTATTTCATTTCAAAGTTTTTCTTTGTTTTTCATTGAAAATTTAGTTAATTTCAAAGTTTTTACATGCATTTATGCTGTGCTTTTTACTTTTGTCCACAACGGCGCCTCATAAAATATGGCACAGCAACCTGACTCTTACCTTCATTTAAAAAAGGATGGCCCTCACTTATGTTTAGCTTGTGATTAACTGTCAGGCATATATTACTTGAATGTGTGGAAAATGAGGCAAGAAACAGTCATTTAAATGCTAATACCTTAAATGAACTATTTAAGAAAGTTTTTCAAGACTTTCTAGGAGTTATATGCATGCCTATCGATATTTATTAAGGCTTTGCTACTTGTGACACACTCAAAATAACTCTTGTCCCCTTCCCACTTTTCCTTTTTTTTAACTGCTTCTTGAGCTGACCTGAATAGAACCACAGTTTATAATTTGAAACGTTTTACCTCAAATGACATTTTCTTGATCAAAATAGGGTACATGAGAGAGGGATGTGCCCATCCCGACTCTAAACCTCCTTTTTGCTAATTCTTTTGAATACAAAGAGCCAAACGTTCCCTGTGGTATCATTTACGTTCTCAAGGTCAGAAAAATGGATTTCACGTTCCCCATTTAGAAATCCTTCTCTTACAAAAGTCTTGGAACACACAAGGTGATCCGTTGTGCTCCTGGTTTACTAAAAGCCATTTTAGGCTTAATTGATGAGTATGGAGGAGAGTGACGTCATGCTTTGAGAGTCAAGAGGTGTGTGAAGGAGCTCCTGAAGAAGAGGTCTCTTAGTAGAGACCCAATATTCAATTGTTCCTCAGGCACTCAATATGTGCACTCACCCCAAAACTGCCTTTTAAGTCTCCTCCACTGGCGTACCATAACCTCCATTCTTATCTGCCTCACTGCGGAACAAAGGTAGGAGTTCAGAACCCTTCAGAATCTAACTGATGTCAGTGGACACCCTGTCGATGTTCAATCCCTCCCGCCCAACCTACCAGCAGCCCCCCGCAAGCCCTCTTCCCCCTAAAATTGATTTGCACATGCATATCTATCTAATGTTTGGTAAACTCCCCACTTGCCCCATGGAGGCCCAGTCCTTGGATCTCCTGGAGGCAAGACTAAAAGTAGGAGACCGCCACGTGGAGAAAGTTGCTAATTACTGCTTCCCAAATTACTGGCCTAACTCTCACCACCACCTCTATAATGACCATGACCATAGAGTACATGTTACCTATGGTATCCATCCCAATGATGCCTACCTTTCAAACTACGGCTTGTCTAGTAGCCCTTGTACTATGATGGAGCCCCGTTGTGTGGCTCTGGGGGAAGTAGGCCTAGACTTCTTCCGCGTATGCCTTTGTCCCTACATGGGCCATGGCAATAGTTGTGTGCCTAGGAGGATACCACAACGAAACGAGCTCCTTAAGAACCTCCTCCAGATTGCTAGATGTTGTATGAAACCCCTGGTTCTTCACTGTTGAGGAGAAATAAGTGATGACTATGAGGCAATATATGACATTCTCCAGATGTAATGGGGAGGGAGAATGATTGACCACCACATCCACCACTACTGTTGTGTAGGTACCATGGAAGAAGTAGAAGAATGGGCGGGTGCCTGCTTCAACTGCTATTTTGGTATTGCGGCAGAAGACATTAAGGTCCCTTCCCAAAGAGCCGTGGCTAACAGGCTGCTGTTGGAGACAGTCTCTCCCTTCATCTGCCAACTAGACAAGTCCTACGCATCTTAACTGTAGAGTCAATTAACTGTAGGGGTCTAAGGGATAAGCTAAAACGTTTTGACATCTTCAATAAAGCAAAGGATGATAAGATTAATAGTTTATGCCTTCAAGAGACGCATCTGACACAGGAAGCTAGTAATACTTTTAAACAAGTTTGGAATGCAAACTACATAATTGCAGGAAAAGCGAAAAATGCAGGGGGGGGGGGGGGGTGCTAGTAGCAATAGAGAATAACTAAGATTCATGTCACACATGTTGGGAAAATGGATGGGTAATAGTGATAGATATAGAAATCCAAGAAGTAGTTAGATTCCTTTTAGTGAATATCTATGCTCCTAATGATGATTCTCCAGAGTTTTTCAATGAACTATTTCAATACTTAGACAAGAAAGAAGTTTAAAATCTTATACTAACAGGGGATTGGAATCTAGTTAATAATTTTGATGAATATACCATTAATAACAAAAAATCAATAACCCACCAGCTCAAAAAATTGTCAATGAATATAAAACCAAATTAGACCTAATAGATATATGGAGACAAGCACATCAAGAAAAGAAATTTACTTGGAAACAATTTTTTTATAAAAAATGGCTCGTCTTGAATTTTTTCTAATCTCAGAACCCTTAATGGCCATTTATGCAGATTCCCAAATAAAATTTAGTTATAGATCAGATCACTCACCAATCAACTTAAAACTCAACATAAGCAATCATGAAAGAGGGGCAGGCAGTTGGAAATTAAACAACACACTATTAACAGATAAGGAACTAAGAGAAAAAATTTAACAGGATATAGAACTTATAATGTGTACCTATGCTTGTACGCTGTACAATCCAAAATATGTAAAAGCAGTTTTTAAAGAGAAGGAAATAGATTTAATGATAGAATATAGAACTCTTATGGGAAGTATTACATGCCCAACTTAGATTCATTTTTATCTCATATGCGTCAAAAAAGAAAAGAAAACAGGAAAAAAGGGAGAAGGAACTAAAGAATGAAATAGAACAGTTAGAGGGTGAACTAGCACGCCAGATAGATAATGTAGCCTGGGTACAAAATTTAAAAGAAAAACAAGTAGAATTAGAAACAATTAGGGACCATAAACTGCAAGGTGCTTAAGATCTCGTTGGCAGGCTATTCATATGGGTGAAAAACCTTCAAAATATTTTCTTAACTTAGAAAACAATTTTTTTCATATCAAAACATATGAAGGAATTACAATTAGAAAATATTACTGTAAATCATCTAGAAAAAATTCTGGCTGAAATGAGAAACTTTTATAATCAACTTAATAAGAAAAAAAATATCATGAATATTGACCAGACATCCTTTGCAAATATTGAAGGGAAATTCAATAAACTCAATAATGAAGATAGAGACGACCTTGAAAAAGACATAACCATAAGCGAGTTGCAAAATATAGTGAATAACAGTAAGAATAAAAGTCCGGGTCCGGACGGATACACTAATGAATTTTATAAAACATTTTGGTCAAGTCTGAAAGTAGTTTTATTAAGTTTATTAAACACATATAGAAACAAAAAAACAACTCAATGAGTCACAATTAAGGGGAACCATAACCTGCATCCCCAAAGGGGGTAAAAGCTGTAATCTTCTAAAAGCCTGGCGCCCGATAACTTAATTAAATTCAGTGTACAATTTTTTTTCCAGTATTATAGCAGATAGAATAAAAAAAGTATTACCAAAACTGATCCATCCTGACCAAAAAGGGTTTATTAACGGGAGGTTTATAGGGGAAAACACTAGGCTCACATATTACATTATTAACGAATGCAATAATCAAAATCAAAAAGGCCTCATTTTATTAATAGACTTTGAAAAGGTCTTCGACTCGATCTCTTGGGAATTTATTACAAAAACTTTACAATTTTTTAACTATGTTTTTAGATATGAGCCCTGTTGTGTCCTGCCTTGCTGGCTCACTAAGTCTAAAACTGACCTTTGGCCAATTACCTAATAAGGCTTCTTTCTGCTGCTGTGTAATGCTAATGACAGGGACTTTGCCACACCAGCAGAAGCATCTTCCCCTACCTCTATGGGAGGGGGGGGGGGGGGGGGGGAGTCTTTCCAATGTTAGATTTTCATATTGGTTAAGATGCCTGGCTCCTAAGTGGGAGGTTGCAGGTTCTAGTCTCCTCTTGATTCCCAATAGGGTGTTGGTCTTGTCGCAATATAGATTTGCAGCATTTTGGAGAGCTGCCTATGTTGCTTTTCCAACTGTAAATTCCCTAGTAGCTATTCCTGGAGATATGGGAATTCTTCCCTGTACCAGGTTTTAATCAAAGTAAAGTAAAAAACAATTCCTTCCTTCTGTGTTCTTATATCATTTGTGTTGTTGTATCTTCAGGTCACCATCAGGAAGAGCCGGAGGAGCTGGTGGAGGAGGAGGTGGAGGCCATGCCGGTGCCCCTGATGAGACAAACCCTGTCAACCACGGTGCTCCACTCCTCCACCATGGTGCTCCACCCATCAACAAGACAAAAGACTAAGGTAATTGTCATACAACAATACATATTTTCCAGATCTCGAACCTGCAACAGCTATTCAAACGTGAGTATTCAAATATTCTAGAACTTGGTGATTGTTTGCAAAGCAACAAATTAATAAACAAACAAAAATCAATAACATCAGTATAAAGTGTAAATATAGTGTGAAAAAATATGAAGAGCCCATAACCTAATCTTATCTTAGTCAAACCCTTTATTTTAGAGGTGATTTACTTTCAGAGAATCATTTATTATAACTTAAAAGCCTCCAGGCCTCAAACACATCAAATGCTTATAGCATGCAATTATTGTATTATAACTTAAAAGCTTCCAGGCCTCAAACACACCAAAGGCTTATAGCATGCGATTATTGATTGCTTCATTTCTTTTCATGATATTTATACAGTTATTTTACTTCCTTGTCTAGCCATCAAAAGTAGAAAGAAGGCAACAGAATACCTGACGAAACTCTGGCATATGAGCCATATGCAGGTTTTCTACATTTGAGTTTGTTTGATATGTGCAACGCTTAGAAAAAAGATTATGAGGACAATAAAAACTAAATACACCCATTTGAGCTTTAATTTAGCAGCACTGTACTTTCCTAGGCACTGATATCTGTTTGATTTGGAATGAGATGATTTCGCTGATACATTTTCAAGTAAGAATTACTAGCCCAAGTAAAGAATTAATATCTTGTCTCATATTATTTTCAGGATTCCAATATAAAGGAAAGGAAGCGCCGAGTGGTTGGCCGCTTTGAGTGGAGTTCAAGGCTTTGTCCTATCTGCCGACTGAACATCTACTCCAGGCGGCCAATGCCGTACGCCAGACCCACCTAGATGTAAGTATTCTATTATTCATTCAATTAGCTTTAATATAAGATGCATTTCTATTGTTTTTTGGTAAAATCTAATGAACTCAACACCTTTAATGAAGCCTAGTCTCGCAAAATACATATAAGGGAAAATTTACAAAAATGTTTATTGCAAGATAAGATCAAAGCAAAAGTATCATCATAAGGTAGTTGGCCATCTTGTGATTAACATTAAATGCCTTAAAGCTAAAAGAAAGATTAATAATAAACAATTAAATATCAATTTTAAAAAGATTTATCACATTCTTTTTCAGGTTTAAGGTAAGCCAAGGGAAAATGGTAAGTAGAAGTTATATTCTCCTACTCATAGTCAACCATGGTCAGAAATGCTTTTGGGATTGTGTTTGACCATGGTCTGACTCATGGTTGACCATGTTCAAACTGACCAAATTGTTTGGACCATGTTCGCCCATGTCCAATATATATGTCCAACATAAAGTGTAAGAATGCAGGAATTTTTGAAAACCCTGCAATGTAAGTATTAATTGGAAAGCTCCTGCTGAGTCCTATTTGATGAGTACCCATTTGCCAGGGTTTCTGTCATTTTTCAGTTTTTTTTCACATCATTTTCTATTGACCAAATTAGCCACCAGCCACACAAGAGTTAGTAGAACCGAACTATAACTTTTCTTCAAATATTCTGGGAATCCACACCTCTATAAGTATCATCAATCCAGTACTATGGTTATAATTTTCAAGGGGAATTCTGGGACTGAAAAGGTAAGGTGAAAGCAGTATCCAGCAAAGCTTTTCCACAAACTGCGTCTCAAAAAAGCAATTACAGTTGAATTTCTAAGACTTTGAGATAATATTGAACGACATTAGGAGTTTAAGTTACTGTGAATTGAATATGACAAGTCCTTAGGAGGACTTAAAGTATCCTGATGAATTAAAAGTTCTGGTCATGCTTCCAATACAGAGATAAATGCGTTGCACTTTTAATAAGAAAAATAATAATGATGTAATTCATGTAACATATAGCTCAATTACATCATTATTACTTGACAGATAAAATGCTACCCAAAAGAACTCCAATTTCGTGGTCATAAACGTCAGAGAGGGATGTCCCTACTCTGATTCGAAATTTCCTTTCAGATAAAAAGGTTTGAATAAAAAGGGCCAAACGTCCCCTGAGGTCCATATCATGTAAATCTTTCATAATTCCATATTTCCAAGTGGTGTCATTCACCTTTTCAAGGTTGAAAAAGATAGACACCACATGTTCCCTATTCGAAAATCCCTCTCTTACAAATGTTTCAAATCGCACAAGATGATTCATTGTGCTTTGTGTTTTACAGAAGCCACTTTGGGCTTCCGTAATGAGTGAAGAAGATTCAAGATACCAAACAAGACGATCATTGATCATTTGTTCAATTCTTTTCAACAATAACAAAGGACCATTATTTAACACAAATGTTATGGCACTATATGGCCTTTGTGTGCCGATATGCCTTTAAGGTAGAACCCTACCTGATTCACGGGTCATTTTTTACCTGAGCACCAGAAATAATTACCTGAGCAATAGTTTTTTACCTGAGCACCAGTAATAATTATCTGAGCAATTGTTTTTTACCCGAGCACCAGAAATAATTTCCTGAGTAATTGTTTTCACCTGAGCACAAGGAATAATGACCTGAGCAATCGTTTTTTATCTGAGCACCAGGAATAATTACCTGAGCAATAATTGGGTCTTTGGCGTGGAGGTTTTCCAATCATTAGGCGTGATTAGAGTGTTTTAACTAGAATTCGAGAATAACGAGAACCTCCACACCAAAGACCCAACTGTGGATGAATCTCATGTAGTTTGTTGTCTACTGCCTCATCCCACTGAGACTGCCATTTGCGTTTTAAAAGGGCATTGATGTGCTTTTTAAAATCACCATAAGGAATGGGAACATTTGTGACTCTTCTCAAAAGGTCAGCTCTGGCAGCAGCATCTGCCTTTTCATTAACCCTGATGCCAACATAACTTGGAATCCAGTCAAATAATATTCTTTTCTCTTGGTACTGGACTGGCTAATGGAGGCATTCCAGTATATAGACGTCAAGAGGATGTGTCCAGTCTTCAGGAAATTCAAACTTTGCTACGATGTTAGAATCAAAATCCTATTCTTCCAATAACTCTTTAATACGAATACCAAAAGTTGGAATGACTTTGGTTTTCAACCAAAATGGTCCCCATACCGAAGGTAAAAAATAGTTTCATAAACAGGGTTATTTGGGTTGGCAGCTATTTTAGTTGCAAATTGGAGGGCAAGCTTTTCTCTTCTGAGGTGAGGAGCTAGGAGCTCATTCGCCTCAACACAAAGACTCTGTGCAGGAGAGGTTCTAAAGGCACCAAGAGAAAGCCTCAAACCCTGGTTTTGAATAGGATCCAGCAAAGAAATATAAGATTGAAATGCTGCTCCATAAATAAATCACCAATTGTCTATATTCGAACGAACAAGGGCTCTATACAGTCGCAAAATAACTGAATGATCCCCACCCCAATCAGTGCTGAAAACTACTCTCAACAAAAATTCAAAGCCTTGACACACTTTTCTTTAAGCCCTTGATATGAGGTACAAATGTCAGTTTTGAATTGAGTAAAATGCCAAGGAACTTTGTTTCCTTTTTTACAGGAATGGGGTTATTATAAAGAACTAAATAGGGATCAGGATGAAGACCCCTTCTACGACAAAAATGCACGCAGACAGTCTTTGATTGTGAGAATTTATAACCATAATTGTCAGCCCAATCTTCAATTCTATTCAAATGGAGTTGGAGCTGCCTTTCTACGGCCTGCATGTGTTTGGCAGGATAGGAGGCACCAATGTCATCCACAAATAGAGACTTGTCAACACCATTTCGTATACATCTGGTGATGCTGTTGATTTTGACAATAAAAATGGTGACAGATGAAATGCTACTGACAGAGTAACTCCCATCTCGTGGTCATAAAAGTCAGAGAGGGATGTCCCTACTCTTGACTCGAAATTTCTTTTCAGATAAAAAGGTTTGAATAAAAAGGGCCAAACGTCCCCTGAGGTCCATATCATGTAAATCTTTCATAATTCCATATTTCCAAATGGTGTCATTTGCCTTTTCAAGGTCGAAAAAGATAGACACCACATGTTCCCTATTCAAAAATCCCTCTCTTACAAATGTTTCAAATCGCACAAGATGATTCATTGTGCTTTGTGTTTTACAGAAGCCACTTTGGGCTTCCGTAATGAGTGAAGAAGATTCAAGATACCAAACAAGATGATCATTGATCATTTGTTCAATTCTTTTAAACAATAACAAAGGACCATTGTTTAACACAAATGTTATGGCACTATATGGCCTTTGTGTGCCGATATGCCTTTAAGGTAGAACCCTACCTGATACACGGGTCATTTTTTACCTGAGCACCAGAAATAATTACCTGAGCAATAGTTTTTTACCTGAGCACCAGTAATAATTATCTGAGCAATTGTTTTTTACCCGAGCACCAGAAATAATTTCCTGAGTAATTGTTTTCACCTGAGCACAAGGAATAATGACCTGAGCAATCATTTTTTATCTGAGCACCAGGAATAATTACCTGAGCAATAATTGGGTCTTTGGCGTGGAGGTTTTCCAATCATTAGGCGTGATTAGAGTGTTTTAACTAGAATTCGAGAATAACGAGAACCTCCACACCAAAGACCCAACTGTGGATGAATCTCATGTAGTTTGTTGTCTACTGCCTCATCCCACTGAGACTGCCATTTGCATTTTAAAAGGGCATTGATGTGCTTTTTAAAATCACCATAAGGAATGGGAACATTTGTGACTCTTCTCAAAAGGTCAGCTCTGGCAGCAGCATCTGCCTTTTCATTAACCCTGATGCCAACATAACTTGGAATCCAGTCAAATAATATTCTTTTCTCTTGGTACTGGACTGGCTAATGGAGGCGTTCCAGTATATAGACGTCAAGAGGATGTGTCCAGTCTTCAGGAAATTCAAACTTTGCTACGATGTTAGGATCAAAATCCTATTCTTCCAATAACTCTTTAATACGAATACCAAAAGTTGGAATGACTTTGGTTTTCAACCAAAATGGTCCCCATACCGAAGGTAAAAAATAGTTTCATAAACAGGGTTATTTGGGTTGGCAGCTATTTTAGTTGCAAATTGGAGGGCAAGCTTTTCTCTTCTGAGGTGAGGAGCTAGGAGCTCATTCGCCTCAACACAAAGACTCTGTGCAGGAGAGGTTCTAAAGGCACCAAGAGAAAGCCTCAAACCCTGGTTTTGAATAGGATCCAGCAAAGAAATATAAGATTGAAATGCTGCTCCATAAATAAATCACCAATTGTCTATATTCGAACGAACAAGGGCTCTATACAGTCGCAAAAGAACTGAATGATCCCCACCCCAATCAGTGCTGAAAACTACTCTCAACAAAAATTCAAAGCCTTGACACACTTTTCTTTAAGCCCTTGATATGAGGTACAAATGTCAGTTTTGAATTGAGTAAAATGCCAAGGAACTTTGTTTCCTTTTTTACAGGAATGGGGTTATTATAAAGAACTAAATAGGGATCAGGATGAAGACCCCTTCTACGACAAAAATGCACGCAGACAGTCTTTGATTGTGAGAATTTATAACCATAATTGTCAGCCCAATCTTCAATTCTATTCAAATGGAGTTGGAGCTGCCTTTCTACGGCCTGCATGTGTTTGGCAGGATAGGAGGCACCAATGTCATCCACAAATAGAGACTTGTCAACACCATTTCGTATACATCTGGTGATGCTGTTGATTTTGACAATAAAAATGGTGACAGATGAAATGCTACTGACAGAGTAACTCCCATTTCGTGGTCATAAAAGTCAGAGAGGGATGTCCCTACTCTTGACTCGAAATTTCTTTTCAGATAAAAAGGTTTGAATAAAAAGGGCCAAACGTCCCCTGAGGTCCATATCATGTAAATCTTTCATAATTCCATATTTCTAAGTGGTGTCATTTGCCTTTTCAAGGTCGAAAAAGATAGACACCACATGTTCCCTATTCAAAAATCCCTCTCTTACAAATGTTTCAAATCGCACAAGATGATCCATTGTGCTTCGTGTTTTACAGAAGCCACTTCGGGCTTCCGTGATGAGTGAAGAAGATTCAAGATACCAAACAAGACGATCATTGATCATTTGTTCAATTCTTTTCAATAATAACAAAGGACCATTGTTTTACACAAATTTTATGGCACTAAATGGCCTTTGTGTACGGATGTGCCTTTAAGGTAGAACCCTACCCGATACATGGGTAATTTTTTACCTGAGCGCCAGAAATAAGCAAGCTTCAAACTTCTCTGTTTTTTTGTATCTAGGTTTGTAGGGCTGTGATGTCATTTGACAATGACATGCTTTGCCAACTATTTATCTTCCTTCATCTATGTGGTATAAGATTACATAATTGTTCGCTGGAGTGGTTGTGGCATTACACATGTCATTGTGGTCATGTGGGTCAAATGATAAGATTAGAAATGCATATACTTTGTTCATTATCGTCTTAATTTTTCTTATTTGTACAGGTCCAATTGTCGTATCTGTGTGTTGGGTAGGAACGGAAATCTGGGCTAAGGAGATGCTAGCAAACCTCAAACTTTAAAGAATATGCAATGACCATTCAGACCCAATGTAGTGGCAGAGTTAACACATGAAATAATACCTGCCATAGTAACCTCAGTTAAGGATATACCACTGTCAGCCTAGATCTGGCTAGCGACTAAACATAACAATAATTTCATAAATGATTTATGTTGGTACAAAATATGCAAGCTACCTTATCTGCACCCTAAACATTTAAAGATCTGGTGCATTTCTAGCTAATACTATTTTACTTATGAATTTCATTTCCTCTAACCATTACTGATTGATCTCCTTATAAATTGATTTATTCATTCCTTTGGCAGGCTACCCCTGTGGATGATGATCTTCCCACTATACAAAGACCTGGGGGAGCGGGTGCTCAAATCAGGCGACAACATGTATCTACCAGTAGTGTGGCATCTACAAGTACATCTGACCCTCAGACTAGCGATATTACAAACAATGCTGGTAATGATGACATTATATCAGGGATGTTTGTGTGATTACAGAGGCGGATGCAATAGCTTTTGAGGACTTTGAGATGCCAGAAAACAAACGTACCAGGTGGGATTACCTTTAGAATTATAGTAAAGCATATATGAATATTCATAACTGGACAGACTGTGCTTACTAAGGCTTACTGCGATTATTAATTTGAAAAGATTTCAATTGCTACAACAATGTAAATGGATAATTAGGGCTGGCGAGGCCCAATTAAAATTAGGGAGGTGTGTAGCCATATTAAGGGCTGTTACATGCTTGTAATTTTGACAGGCCTGCACATTTTTGCACCTGTTCATGTAAACACTGAACATTGTCAGTACGATTTATGTATTATTTATTTCTCTTTTGCTCATTTTCAACTCATATTCTGTAGTTCCACTATATAAGCACATTCAAGCATAAATCAAAGGGTTGGGGTTATGACTCTAATAGTCACACATAGGGGCCCAAAAATAGGAGCCTTTAGGAACCAAACTTACAACTGTTGTCTTACGAACTTAGGATGTAAAGGAAGAGTGATATGTCAAAGAATGCTTATGAATATCAGTAAATTATTATGATCATTTGATTATTTTATTTGAATAGACCAGATTTACAGTAACAATGGTAACAATTTGCTACTTCCTTCATATTTAATCTTTCAGACGTGAACAACCTGCAGATTGCAACACAGATCCTGCAAGTCTGATAAAAAGCCACATTGACCAGCATGGTGCCATAGGACACCAACAAGTGCATGTCAGTAGGTTAACCCCATTTAGGAGTTTCATGCGGGCGTGGAACTCTTCAGACATGGACAACATTCTCAAGATAGAGGTTAAATTTTTTGACAGCATGCACACTGTCAATGATGGAGGGCCGAGGAGAGACTTTCTGAATCGTTTGCTGAAAGACATCTTGAAACCAACAACTGGTTTGTTTGTAGACACTGGGAGCGGCATCAATGTCACACACAACGAGAAATTGGAAAGACACCATTACTACTGGGCAGGACGTGCAATAGCTTTCATAGCACTGGCTGGTGGTCCTTCTGTGGCCATATTGGCCCCTGCCGTGTACCAGTTTCTTGTTCATGGCTATGATGAGGCCACAACACTGGACATTCCCCCTGGGCATGCACGAAATATCATTGATAAGGTCAGACAATGTATTTATTATACCTCACGTGAAAATCGTAAGCTGTGATTGGCTTACAAAGGTTGGCCATTCCATCATGTCCACCAGCGAAATGTCCACCGGCAAAACGTCCACCATTCTCACTGGATCTACCGGCAGTCATTGTTGTTTTCATTGATATTTTACCAAATTGGGGTTTGTTCGGTATAATAAAACAAATATGCCATGCCAGTGTGGGTATCCTGATGAAATATCTCCCCTCGGGAGGATGATTTTCCCTCGGGCTCCGCCCTTGGGAAACCATCCTCCCTCTGGGGGACATTCCATCAGGATACCCACACTGGCATGGCATATTTGTATAATGTACCACAGTCTCAATCTTAGATTTAAAATATTGAATATGCAGTTAGAAATATTGGCAATATTTGCAGTGCCTGCGCCCTTTGATGTACCCACGCTCTTTGTGGTACCCCCACTCTTTGAGGTGAACGTACTCTTTGCGGTGCCCACACTCTTTTAGGAACCCACACTCATTGCTCTTTCAGGTACCTGCACTATTTGCGATACCCTCATTAATTGCTGTACCCGCGATCTTGCGGTACCCATGCTCTTTGATGTACCTGCCCTATTTGAGGTTTAGGGTATTTAGTATTAAGTTCTTGAGATTTAGCTGGGAGGTTAATGTAAGTAGATTAAATGAACTTTCTGTGGGAGCTTAAATGAACTTGCTGTGGGAATGATTTATAGTTTGTTAAGATTTTAAAATCAGGATATGCGAGAATGATTTATAGTTGGTTAAGAGTTTAAAATTAGGATATGTTTGACAAAAGAAGAATTATGCAATTACAATTTCAATTGCAGGTTCAGGCAGCCACATCAGACGAACAACTCACAAGTGTAATAAATACAGTTGATCCTATTACATGTGAAGATGGGGTATCTGTTCTGACTGCAGCAGGTGTGAGCACACTCATGAATTGTGCGAAAGTTCCAAATGCTGTTCGCAGACTCGTGAAGTATTACTCATTAGGCATTTGTCGGTAAGTGCTTGAACTCTCATAATGTATTCTTTGCCACCAAAAATTACTTAAGGGTTATTTTTGTAACTCTCACATGGTAAGATTATTTATTTAACCTTTTGTAACCCAGGATATATTACAGGATTTCAAATTAACCCATTCATTGGCAGAGCACCTGGAGACCATTCATTTGACCCTTTACCCACCAAGAATATATTAAAGGTTGTTAACTGAGCCCATTCATGTCCAGAACACATTGATTTTATTTATTTAATCCTTTGCCTCCCAAAATGAGTTAAGGGTTATTTCATTTACCCATTAGTGACCAATGCACCTTAAAATCATTCATTTCACCTTTTGCAACCCAGGATATGTTAAGGTTTACTTAACTTATCCGTGGCCAGAGGACCTCATTCGTTTGAACCTTTACCCACCCAGAATAATTCAAAGGTTATTAAGTTAACCTCGTCGCCAATGCATCTTAAGATCAATCATTTAACCCTTTGCCATACAGAAGTGTTAAGGGTTATTAAAATTAACCCATTTATGGCCAGAGCACCTGAAGATCAGTCCTTTACCCTTTACCCACCAAGAATATATTAAAGAATCTTCAGTTAACCCACAGTTTAATTCATTTGGGCCATGTTATTTCATTAACCGATTCATGGCCAATGCACATTGATACCAATCCTTTAACCTTTTGCAAATGATTTTTTTTCATTAATCAGATCTGGGTTGGAGGATTTCCAAGAAGGCCTAGACACCCTTGGCTTCCTGCAGCTGGTACGCAGCCACTACAGTGTTTTTCAGGCTCTCCCCATGTGTGGAAATAAACATAAATTAACAGGCCAGGAGCTATTGACCATGTTTGTACCAATTTTTAGTGAGATTGGAGAGAACCACAGACTAGAACAAGAGGAACTTATGGAGTTATGGACTGAGTACTTGGCTGGAGTAGATAGAGGTAAGGCCATGAAAAATTGTACTATATTTCTTATCACCTGCTTGTCCATCGCCCACCCATCCCATAGAGTTATTTTCTAGAATCTGCTGGCTTGATTCCATTGATGCATAAAAGGCAAAGAAATGTTGAAAACATGTGCATGTAGCTAAAATGGCTTGCAGTCCACATTTTTGGGCTTCACGTCTGGAAATTTGAAGAGAAATGAAATAGTTAATTAATGAGAAATTAAGACAATGCTGTCTACCCTGCGGTGACTGCCGTCTTGGTGCTGTGAATATTCTTAAGCTGAAGTTACTGTTATAAATGGGGTCAAGGTCATTACATTTGGATCTTCCCTAGATAGACTTATTGTGTCAACTAAATGAAAAACCTACACTGCTTCCTTCTTTTAGTTTCCGGCATCTTAGGCCTTCAGTCTTGATAGGCACATCTTTATCAGCATTTTTCCTATCAAGGTTTACAGGATGATAAATATTTTTTCCTGAAGAATTATATGCCATTTTGACTGTACTGTATCCTTAATGTGATAGAATACGATTTGGACAACATCTCTCATGCAGATTAACCTTTCAGTAAATGAATTCTCTTTCTCACTTTCTAGGTGTCACCAAGGTCACCGCGTCGCAGATCCTCCAATTCGCCTCAGGATTGGAGAATATTCCAATCAGTGGATGGGGTGAAGGAAAGGACCCATCGCTGCTGTTCATCAGAGATCCACAGAGCAACTTGCCGAAGAGCAGCACTTGTGGGCCCTCTATTCTGCTCCCTCAGTGCGAGTATGAGGGGGCAGACCATTTCCAGGAGAAAATGGACTACGCAGTTATCTAAAGTCCATTCATCCTGGGAAATTAGTGGAATTACTAATGCTGCACTCACTGACGGAGATCAAATCATGAGTTCACCACCCTTTTGACTTTCAAAAAAAGATACTTATTTTCCAGCCCAGCAATTTAAAAATAAATACTTTCTGGTGGAGATTCATTATCATTGACATTGACATATTTATTTCATTTTACAATGTGCTTATGAGGTTAAAAGGTCAGTATAACACTCAACACTGCTTGTATACATTGGAGATTGTAAACAAGACATGACAGCGATAAGCACAGGCCTCGACATTAAGGCTAGCCCTGTAGCCTCGGCTAGTTGTTGAAAGTCAGGGCTAGTAAATTCTGCCTGTGAGTAGCCCTGAGGGGCTAGATAGTATAAGAATATCAGCACTTAAAAAAGTATGAAGCCCTCCTTTGGCTCTGCATACCTGGATGATAATATAACTTAATTTACCTCAATACATTGTATTCTTTTCGTGTTATCAACAGAGGCTATGTTATCAACAGAGGTCATTATTTGAAGAGATTTATCATTATTATCAGGGCTAGCAAAAATATTCCAGGGCTAGTAAAAGTTACGATAACTAGCCCTGCTGGGCTTATGAAGTTTATTCTTAATGTTGAGCCCTGAAGCAGTTATAAGAATGTGTGTTAGTTGCACTGTTTTACATTTGTGTTCCAAACATAGACAAGGTTACAAGTTGACCACTTCAGGTTGAGCTCAGTGAGCCTGCCCCAGTATTCGAGCCACTGGAGTTCCTGAGTGGTGAGTTCAGCTCTAGGAAAGACTGGAACGGTAAGAATATAAAAGGAATTGATCCGTTTTTCAATAATAATGGATTGGTCTGTTAAAGATAATCAGATCTAGCTATGTGAATGTCAAAATAGGTTTATTGCAATCATGCTGTGAAACATGTGCACTGGTTATGTACGTCATTCAAATTTGATTGTAAGCCGTGAAATACTTATAAATCACAGCATGCACGTACATGTTTCTATGCATGTACGTAAGGTTATCAACTGAGCATGAGTACTTGTAACTAGTTTAGAGTTGGCTCAACAACGTTTTTTCTGTACTTCAACAATGGATGTTCCAAGGGTCTAAACCCAATATCTTGAGCATGTGTGGATATGCTAAGTTACATGAATAGCTTAATGAAAGTCAACAGGATTTTGATGGACTGCAAAAATCAGTTGCACACAATAATTGTTCTTGTGAAATTACATTAAGTCTGCATCTCCATAAACGATAACATGTTCATTTTTCAAGAATAAATATGATCATTCATCTCACTAATGCAATATTATAGGAGGAAAGTTGAAAGTATTAGTTTAGTTGTCGTAGGAATCTTATATCAAGGAATACTCAGGTTTATAGTTTTTAGTATCAATAGCTTCTAGTATTTATAATCAACCAGACCTGTATGTAATCACACAATGTTCTATTCTGTAATTAAATTGAACTGTCAGGGTTCAACGTTAACTTTGCCTGATAGGGTAAGTGCTAACTGAAATCCACTTAAGCAAATCTAAAACCATGGCACAAAAATCCACTTCCCTTAAACCCCAAAGTCAGTTGAAACCAATAAAAAGGTTCAAATAATTGTTCTTCACAAATGATAGGACTATTTTCTATCTATCTACCAAATTTTTCCCTAAGTGGAAAGAACTGAACCCTCATTGACTTATAACTGTTAAATGCCAACTCCACTTGAAAGGATTTTTCAGTTCAATGACGATATCTACCGTTAATTCGAAAACCGTTAATTCGAAAACCGTTTTGAAAACGGTAAAACGGAAAAGGGTAACAGCATCTAAAACCGTTTTACCGTTTTCAAAACAGTCAAAGCAAAAACAGTAACAGCGGCTTAAACCGTTTTGAAAACGGCAAAAGCGAAAAGGGTAACAACTTCTGAAACCGTTTTACAGTTTTCAAAACAGTAAAACGGTTTCAGAAGGACTTTCAGTCCGCTCTTGAACCGGTTGGTTAATTGAATGCGCCTATCACAGACACAGGTGCGGGAGATTCTAGTTCTGACATAAACCCTACCTATTTTCCCATTCCTGATATCATGGACGGTAGGGTTTAGTCCCATCTCTCATAAAGTATGTTACCAGTTTTCCGCCAAAATCTAAGGCAGAAGTATTTTGCCATAGGGGATCTCGGCACATACAAACAGCTATATATATAGTATATGGCAGTGGCGCCTGGTGAAAATGAATGTCGCACAGCGCCTACCGAAAATTGCTGTGCTCTGGGACCAATTGTCTACTATAGTCTGTCTGACCGCCTTTTCCACTTTTTTTTGTGACAAAACGTTCGAGTTTGCCATCCAATTAACTTGGCAAATTAAGTTTATAGGACTTCCCATATTTGGACACTCCTGATTTTTTTTATAGGAAATCATTTATCAATTGTATTTGATATAGGCTTTGGCCATCAAAATGAACTTTGTTTCTTTTTCTTTTGAAGTACGTTGGAAGTGCACTTTTCAGACAGACACTCAAGTACTGGCCATTTTTTACAAGTTATCACCCTATAACAGGTATACAACAGGAAATGCTGGGAGTTATTGATTGTCCTAAACATTGGTAAATTAAAGTGGTATTTTGATGACAAAATTGCTGAAACAGCAATTATAAGACAAAACTGCTGTTATCTGAAAGTATTTGTATTTGTTTTCAAAAACAATGGGTCCATTTTACTTGTAGCAAGAAATTACAAACACTTATGTAAATGTTAATGAATGACTAATGTTCGTGCATAATAACTATAGGACGAGTGCAAATGACATACGCTACAGCCGGCTTGATATCTTATTCATCGATTTCATATATGTTAGCCAAGCTTTCTGAAATATTGATACATAGGTTAGGTAGCCCTAAGTTTGGTGGCAGGGATATCTATAGGTGCTCTGGTCTTTTTGCCAATATGAAAAATTTCATGCTTACTGTCCGCAGGGCGGGTACTAACTAGTTAAGTATGAATTCATGAATCAATAGTTGTTTTGTTTTTATTTTTTCATTTCAACCATTTGAAATTAGCCCAAAGTATACCTTTATTAGACAAATATTACATGTACCTGGATGGTAGGGCCTTTTTGTGACTATTGTAAAGCTTTAACATGTCCAGCGCAGAACAAAGTAACCTCAGGGGAAGGGAATGGGTTCAGATATCATCGTTGATTCTTAATCCACATTAACCAATGATTAAAGATAATTGGTTTCGCATCGTTTTTCTTGTGTTGTCCTGCCACTGAAGAATCAGTGATAATTAATATTTCATATTTTCCATTCAATATAACTCTATCTTCTGAATGCAATTTAACTGCCAGTAGACTCACCGCATGGCTAAATGTTCTATTTAAAAAATGGCACAAACACCATAGTCAAATATGCAAACTTTGCAGAACAATAAAGAAAATGGTTCATTAAATCCATCATGAATGAAACATGCCATTCTCTAGCACATGTAACTAAATATTTCAGGCAAGCCAAAAACTACGGTGGGCAAGTTATAGTCTGTCTGACTGAGAAGTATCTTGTAGTCGTTGGACGTCACATGTGACGTCCACTGTGACACTGCGGCTGGAGCTCGGGTGTCACTGTGACAGCTCGGGTGTCACTGTGACAACGTAGTGTGTACCGGAAACGTCTGTCCAAGTGACCGGCTTCCAAATTGATCCGCTAGGTGCAGCACTGTAATTCGTCGAATTATACACAATCATGGCGTGTATAAACAATATCGTAGGATTCGATCACGCAAATTTGACATGTGTTGATCAGACAAATACTTGTAGACTTTGTTTTTCCTTCTAAGTACCGTTTATACACTATAGCTTTGTGTTCGTTGAAAGTCCGCCCCGGCTGCCACTGTGACAAGGCCGACTTCGCTACCGGAAGCGTCTGTCCAAGTGACAGGCCACTACCGGAAGCGTCTGTCCAAGTGACCGGCTTCCAAATTGATCCGCTAGGTGCAGCACTGTAATTCGTCGAATTATACACAATCATGGCGTGTAAAAACAATATCGTAGGATTCGATCACGCAAATTTGACATGTGTTGATCAGATAAATACTTGTAGACTTTGTGTTTCCTTCTAAGTACCGTTTATACACTAGCTTTGTGTTCCTTGAGAGTCGGCCCCGGCTGCCACTGTGACAACGCCGACTTCGCTACCGGAAGCGTCTGTCCAAGTGACAGGCCACTACCAGAAGCGTCTGTCCAAGTGACCGGCTTCCAAATTGATCCGCTAGGTGCAGCACTGTAATTCGTCGAATTATACACAATCATGGCGTGTATAAACAATATCGTAGGATTCGATCACGCAAATTTGACATGTGTTGATCAGACAAATACTTGTAGACTTTGTGTTTCCTTCTAAGTACCGTTTATACACTAGCTTTGTGTTCCTTGAAAGTCGGCCCCGGCTGCCACTGTTACAACGCCGACTTCGCTACCGGAAGCGTCTGTCCAAGTGACAGCGTTCCAAATCCATCCGCTAGGTGCAGCACTGTGATTCGTCGAATTATATGCTTATATAATTATATATAGATAATGTATACATATTTTTTGATTCTATAATCAATATGTACAGTAAAAACCATTTATTAACATCTAAACCATCCATATGTATATATCATGTATTGATATCTAAATGATTTGTAGATATTCATATATAGTTCACCATTATTTCAGATAACTTACAAATATTAACTTATTGTTTATTATTTTTTAATTAATGCTGTATGAGTATTTATAAAGCATTCACAGACATTTGTAGATATTATTTTAAAGATATTTATATATGCTGATAAGCGTATTTGATAGAAAATTTCTCCGAACTAATATTTTGTTCACAATTCCTTATATTTGATAAATCACATCATTTTCGCATATATTTTTGAGAAAAGTGTTTAGTTTCAATTCAATCCCACTAATTTTGAAAAGAAATTTCAGGCGGAGGCGTTTGAAGGGCAGCAAGAAAATACACTGGAATAAAAGATAATCAATAAATATGATGGTGCATACGATATATCAGTTAACTGTATTTGATCATTTTCTAAGTATTGAGTGCTCAGACTCTGAGCACTCATTACTTAGAAAATGCGTCTGGTGTCTTTTTGGACACCCAAACCCTTAAAAAGCAGCCCTCAGGACACCCAGATTTTTTGTGTGGAATTTCTTAAAATGTTAATCTCAAGCTTATACTTGAAGTTTCTTATTTCAATTTGATTCCCATGACATTGTATGAGGATATAATGCCTTATTTTGATAAATTTATACATATTTATGGTTGAAATGTGAGTATATTGTGGTCCCCCTTAAAAATTGGACGCCCCAAAATTTTACAATAGCCAATTTTAGGCACCAAGTTCGAAATCCTGGCTAAGACCCCTGGGCTCAGAGTAAAAAATGAAATGTGATTGCCCCCTAGACCTGTGCACGTTTTGGAAGTGCGTTCATGATTTATCAAAATTTCAAATATTTTACAAATATAAACGTATGTATCATTTTTTATATGAGTTATACACATTAATAAATCATTCATGAATATTTGTAAAAACCCGTACAGAACAAGTAGTTCTGGTCAATATTATTAGTATTCAGGATAAACAATACTTTAATGCGAAATTATCTTAAATATTACTATTTTGATATTGGTTTGAGGTGGCTTATGGGGATGGTTTGTGAGGGTCATTTTCAGGTTTTTACCTACCATGCATTCTAA
>OZ012688.1:12061247-12074442 GCA_963942565.1 Maea johnstoni | reverse complement strand
CTTATGAGTTCCCCTAGAACTTGTGGTCTTGATCTATGATACTTTTGACAATAACTTGGAAGTAAATAATTCTTCCACAAAATATTTAAAGAAGAGTTGTTAGTAACTGTCCTGATAAACAATTCTTTTTCAAAAAAAATTCCCCACCAATGCTTTTTACTGGAAATTCATTTCATCAAAATTGTCATGTTCTTCTTTGGCTCTGTACGCATCAATGGGTCAACCTCTCCTGCACCCAAAATATTCTAACTATTTGGTGATAACCTTTATTGTATTGTTGGCAAAGTATTTGAAGGAGAAATGTTGATTTAAACTCAACCTACAACTCTCCTTCAAACATAATGAGTAGTAATGTATTATTCAAAAAGAAGTATTTCTAAACGAAGCTTAGGTGTAAATACATTTGTAGAAAGCATTTCCCATTTTTCAAAATGAAATGCTTTCATTTGAAAGATATCTCCATAATAACCAGGTCTTTTAAGGCAGCTACAGGCATGAATGGGTTAACCCATCCCATTCATGCCTGTAGCACCCAAAACTGCCGGACAATTTTGTTAATATCTCTCTAACTAAAGCAATTTTCAGAAAAAAAATTCCTTGAGAAAAGTTTATTGATATCAAACCCACAACTCTCTGTCAAATATGTTGTGAATGTATGATCAATTAATTCTATAGTTATTTTCAAAAGTATCAAAGGTCCTGACAACACTTTTCAAGAAGATCTCCAGGCATGAATGGGTTAAATAGAATATTGAACACTGAAAGAAAGACCACTCTCCACACCCCCTGTTGTTATGATGATTGGGCCTGGACTTTGTTTACATGGGTAGCTATATCTGCACATACACACATCCTCAGCATATCAATATCATCACTCATTCACAGAGTCTGATTGATTTCACCATCATTAACCTATATGTGCCTTCCATTGCTGGTAGCTAACTTGGCTTCAAAGCAAAATGCTGCAAAGAAAATTCTGCAATATGTCTGAAACCCTGTCACATTTGTACTCACCTGATAGTACTCGACGAGAGCTTTCCAATGAATACCAATATGACAGGGTTAAGTTTGTTTTCAAAAGTATTTGTCACCTTGAAGTGTGGACAAATGCAGCCTCAGCATAGAAAGGGTTATTACTTAGATTGGAATTTAGGCCAAATTTGCAAAATATTTGAAGGAGAGTTGTAGGTTCGGATCTGGACAACATTTTCCCTTCAAATATTTACTTGAAAATGCTTTGGTCACAAAAATATTACCAAAGTAGTGAGGGTAATTTTGGGCACTATAAGAGGTACAAATGGAATAACCTATGCATGCTTATAAAACAAAGTTTTATTGATGAACAGGATTATCCAGATACTTATATTACTCATGAAAGTATGAAAGTTGCTTTATAGCAAAGCATAAATTCTTATATTTGAAGGGGTGCTGTAGATTGATACCTGAAGAATATTTCTCCATTTGCTCAGAAATATATCCTAAAAACAGGAACAATGAACAGGTTAATCAGAATTCATCCATCTGTGTTAATTAGCTAGCAATCCCAGCATGGCAGAAGAATCGATGGCAATAGATTCTTATTATGATGCTTGTGAGAAAACCTAATTGATGATAGGAGAATTGACTACATATCAAGACCTTGATTAACCTTGATGTATTTGTCAGAAAGTGCCTTTCTATCTCTGAAATCAGCAAACACAAGTTTTGCTTATTTTAATGGAGTTTAAAAAAGATACTTAATATATATGGGCCACTGAAAGTTTAAGGTGGGCACCCAAATACTTCTCGGTAGCCCATTGGGCCTCTAAGGTGTCAGAAACTGCTGGCACCACTTAGAGTGGGTTGACTTGGCAGGTTGTTTCATTAGCTGTGCTATGACACTAGTCCTTTCCAGACCACCAGTCACCAATATGTATAGGCACTTTGACCAGATATGTTGCTTGAATCATTCAAGCTATGCAAATTCTAGAATAAGCACTGAGGAGAAAGTGAAATTAGCTGTCTGTATGTCGTTAGCTGAGAGCTGGTACTGGTCCTCTTGAAACCACCAGTCACCAGCAGGCACTTTGGTGACTTAAAAAAGTTGTCAGGCGTGAATCATTCAAACCAATAAACTGAGAAGAAAACGGTATTTGGCTGACTGTATGTCATTAGCTGAAAGCTGACACTGGTCCTCTTCAAACCACCAGTCGCCAGCAGGCTCTTTTGAGAATCATCCAAATTGCACATGAATACTATGAGAGTTAGACTAGGTACTCCTTGTATTGTGCTATCTGTGGTGTCACACGGCCTGACATTGCGGTGTAATAACATTCAATGCAAACAAAGGCATCAATAACGTATCTGTCATTGCCACAGAGAGTGTGGTTTCTGATTGTGACACTCCAAAACTATAGAAAAATATTGACCCGCTACAGCGATCTCACCAATACCTTCAATAGCATATCTGTCATTGCCATGGACAGTGACATTTCTGATTGTGACATGCCGAGATTAACCCTTATGCTTCTGGTGGCTAATTTGGCCAAAACAAATGATGCAAAAAAACTAAAAAATGACTGAAACCCTGGCACTTGGATTGTGATCTGTGATTAGTCAGTGACAGCTATCCAATTAATACTAACATGACAGGGTTTAGATGGTTTTCAAAAGTGTTTGTTTCATTGTGCTTTGGATGAAAGTAGCCTCAGCATTGAAAGGGTTAAGAAAAACATCGACTCGGCTCAGCAATCTCATCAATACATTCAGTAGCATATCTGTCATTGCCATGAGCAGTGAAATTTCTGATTGTGGCAAGCTGAGACTAGAAAAACATGGACATGGTTCAGCAATCTCAAAACCATCAATAGGGTATCTGTCATTGCCATGGACAGACCATTTCCTGATTGTGACACCCTGAGACTATAGAAAAACACAGTTGAGAAGAGCAAGGTTAAAGCCAAACAATGGACTAGCCTGCTAATGCTGTGTCATTAATATTCCTGCCAGGATTGTTGCTTCAATGAAAGCCCCGCGTTGTGGTTAGCCCTCGGGAGAACACAGTTTGGCTTAGAAATGACGGCCCTTAGAGCACTTGTGGGTTTAGTCTGGGATTCATGGAATATCATTAGCTTCTCCTGTACATAGCGAGGTGATTTTCCAATACTGTATTACCGGTATTTTTTACAGGAATTTAATTTTTGCTAATAAGGCTTGAATTAGTTATAAATTCACCACTGAAAACCTGCAGACCTGGAGCTGAATGATTCTGGTTCAGGAGATCTTCAGAAATGAATTGGTTAAAGGCTCTGAAAACCTGTCGGTCTGAACCTTATCGAGAAGATCTGCAGACATGAATTGATTGAAAAAAATTCTCCACCCTGAAAACCTGTAGACCTGAAACTGAATGACTATGATCAAGTAGATCTGCAGGCATGAATTTGCTAATATCTCCACTGCTCTGAAAGGCTGTAGATCTGGACAAGAATGACTACATTTTAGGAGAGAGGTCTGTAATCCATGTCTCTGCTGCAAGCAAGCAGATCTTCAGGCATGAATTGGTTGAAAATTACCCACTGAAAACTTGTAGATCTGGACCTGAATGATTCTTGACAGGGAGACCTTCATGCTAACTCCCCACTTTGAAAACCTGTACACCTGTAGACCTGAATAACTGTTATCAAGGAGATCTGTAGCCATGAATTGGTTAAAAATCCCAGGACTGAAAATTGTAGATTCGGACCTGGATGACTATGATCAAGTAGATCTGTAGCCATGAATTAGTTAAAAGTACCAGGACTAAAAACCTGTATATTCGGACCTGGATTGCTATGATCAAGTAGATATGCAGGCATTAATTGGTTAAAAATCCCGGGACTGAAAACTTGTAGATTCGGACCTAGATGGCTATGATCAAGTAGATCTGCAGGCATTAATTGGTTGAAAATTCCCCACTGAAAACCTGTAGATCTGGAGCTGACTGCCTGTATTGAGGGGTATTCAGTAGAAAGGTCTCTTGTGAGGGAGAGTGAGAAGAATGATTGATGGGTAGTTCATCATCCAAGGCTGTTATCTTTGTGCCTACTCCACAGAGAGCGCACAGGGGAGCCTTCAAACTGATTACCAGTATAAATAAAGCATGCTAGAGAATTCACCCAAATAAATAGCGGAATCGTGAGATAAAAGAGTTGCTTAAGGGGTTGGAAAATGAATTTTGATTATGATCTTATTTGAAAAAATAAATTAAATGGAATGTTAGAGAGTTAGAGTATAACTTTCATATCATTAGTAGTACTAGATACATACTACTTTACAGTGGGATTGCACTTTGATCAGGCCCCTTGAAAGATATTGAAAACACACATGGTGAACTTTTTATCTAATCCCTGGTACTACCTATGTTTTTATGTAGTTCTATTCATGTATATATGAAGGCCAATATTCCTGCAGATATAGATGAGTGTGCTACTTCATCCAAGTATTGTGTACCATATTAATTCTGCGCATATTAAAGAATGTGGTCAAAATTTCATAAATTCTCAGTTTCGACCCCCTGTTTTCAAATCCTGGGGAAGACCTGCTGGCCAGCCTTGGATGCAGCAGGCTGCTGTATTATAACATGCTCCAGATAGCGTCTGATTCACCTGACTGATTCATCAGTCTGTGACCCAGTGATGGTAGTAGTAGTAGTAGTAGACGGTTTATTAGGCCTGTCTATGGCCGCAGGCAGGCAGGGCGAGTGGGAAGGGGGAAATGTAGATTTAACTGTGAAGTTTATGTTCTCACCAGCTGTTGTAGAACACACAGCAGTGGTAATGAATGTAGTGGACCTGATATGGTGTGAAACCCACCATGTTATCCCATTAATGCTCACAGAGGCCAAAATCAGCCTCACAATTTTAATGATATCTTGCCGCCAAAAGCAAAGTCAAGAAAATATTTGATTGAGAAATGTCAATCAGAACATTACCCACAACTTTCCTTCAAATATTTTGTAAAACCATTCTCAATTTCGAAGTTATAGTCAAAAGTATAATAAGTCCAGACGACAATTTCTGGAGGACCTCTTAAGTGTTAATGGATTATATCCCACTATCCCACACTTGTATTGTTATTCATGGACGTTTATAATAGGTCTAAACTGTTATGGAATTCTACCCCTCCACCTTTCTACGCCTGTAACACATACATTGTAAATTGTTTGTTTCCTGTGACAGCTGTAAAAGTCCGTAAAAAATAGTGTAGGTAGGTAGGTAAAAAAATCTTTGGATTCTTTTTTCAAAAAATACATGTTTCATGCATGTTTTATGTTGATTGGGAGTTTGAAGGGCAGAAACAACATTAGGGATACAGGCTTAAACCTCATGCTGCTGGTGGCTAATTTTCCCAAAACAAAAGTATGCAAAAATGCTGAAAAATGACTGAAACCCTGGCAAATAGGTACTCATCTGAGAGTACTCAGCAAGAGCTTTCCAATGAGTACCAACATAACAGGGTTTAGATGGTTTTCAAAAATCTTTTTTTTTCTTGCGCTTTGGATGAAAGTAGCCTCAGCATTGGAAGGGTTAATGCATCAGATGTGAGAAAGTTGCCAGTGGCTTGGGGTTAGCCAGCTGGCAGCTCATCTTATGAGGCCAGAGATGAAGCCATTAGTAGATTAACAGAGACCCGAAGATTGTTCTATCTCTAGTACTATTGTCTTTCTAAGTGTCAGTCATGTTAAAGCTGGGGAAGCAAGGGGATACGATGTCCCCCACCCCCACCCTCCTCACTATTCACTATGTTGAATGTCACTTTTCTTTCAATATGAAATGTTACTTTCTTTAATTTTATTTAAAACCAATAAGGTATATCTGCCTCTTTGTTCGAAGAACGTCCTTCCAGAATGAAATCCCTACACATAAATCCTGGATCTGCCCCTTAAATATGGTCAGCTATAGAGTTCTCCTCTCAATCATGTCAAAGTATGGGTTACAATTTGAAAAGCTGGAGTGCCCCTTTAGCGACAGTTTTCAATTTTTTAAGGTCAAAGGCGGGGGCTTCAAGGTCAAGCCACCTGCAGCAGTGTGGTATCGGTTTCCGCAGAATATGACTGTGGGCATCCGTATTTGATTAAGAGAAGTCGCCTGCTTCTAGGCAAGGTCACCGAGGTGACAGACAACAAAAGACAGGAGGGGGTGCAAATCTACATTTACAGCCTCGGCTGCAGACACGTTGGCACCGAACCCTGCCCAATTACCCCATGATCTAATCAAGCAATGTATCAGTTTTACTTTCTATTGGCTTAATTTCTCTAATGCTATTTCATGAGTGGGCTATCTGTCATACGTCCCCTGGGTAGCTGTCAGAGAACACCTGGTAGGTGCAGGGAGGGTGGAGCACCCTACCGGAGCACCCTATAATACACATGACGGGAGCCAGGCACAGGGTAGATAATTGAAGACAATGGATATGATCTATAGGAGTACCACTCACTCAACAGTAGTCATGTATGGTTTGCTATAATGAAAGGCTGATGATAGCGTAGATGTCCCATATACCATATGTTGATTAAACTGTACATCCAAAGGCTTTATTCTTAAGTTATTTTCAAGAATATCCTATACATACATGTCTTGTTCTAATGAAAGGTGGATTAAAATGGAAATAGACAATAGAAGACAATGGATATGATATATCGGAGTACCACTCACTCAACAGTAGTCATGTATGGTTTGCTATAATGGAAGGCTGATGATAATGTAGATGTCCCATACACCATATGTTGATTTAACAGTACATCCACAGGCTTTATTCCTAATTTTGAATTCAAAAATATCATGCATCTTCCATATCTATGGCTTGTCTTAATGAAAGTCTGTATATAATGTAGGCCATGCAGTTCCATACACTATTTGTTGATTTCGCATAACAACAATGCGATATTGATATTTCCTTAACGATATGATACCCTAATGATATTTTCAACTATACTGCCCACCTTCAGGAGACCTTATTTTATTGAATTCAGCGCTGTCAGCTTCAGACATTTTGCTGATATATAGTGAACTTCCTTTACATGGAGAAGTCCATGTAGCAATTAAGTTGATTTTATATATATTTCAAATCTTTTTAACAATACAATATACCTAAGTTTTTTGATATGATAATTTTTCTCATTCGATACGGGTATTTGGTATCATATTGAGTCCCAGTACCTATCCCTATAGTGAGCATGAAAGGTTTAACCCTTTAATGCTCACAGTGGCCAAAAGCGGCCTGACATTTTCATGAAAACTTTTAAGCAAAAACAAATTTGTGAAAATATTTGAAGAGGAAATGTTCCTTGAAACATTTTCAACAGCTCTCCTTCAAATATTTTGCAAAATCAGTATCAATTCTAAAGTTATTATCAAAATTATTATAGATCCAGACGACAATTGTTGGAGAAACTCTTTAAGCATTAATAGGTTAATGTGGTACGGGTTGATGACACTTGTCCTACTCACCACAGTCATATTGCTGAACAGCATGTAACTGACACTAACTGTCATAGACTGTACTTGTTCCAAGAAAAGTCAAGACCTGTTTGTGCCAAAAAAGAGTCTGTGTTGATATTTTGGTATTGATGATGGACAGCCACATATGGGACAGCTATGCTGATGTTTGCCTCGCATGTCTTCACGTCCCAGGCAAGTTAACCCATTCTTGCTTATATGGACACAGACATTTACCTATTTCAAGGTCATATCTCCATATCAAAAGCATCTTGTGGAAACTGTCTAATTGAAAAATGTTAATCTTCATGACCCTGTCAATTTAATTCAGACAGGTATGTAGCTCCACTTAGTGAGATAACTGTAAACAAATCAGAGATACTGGCTGCTCAAATTAATACTTGATGATAATGATATACATATTATATATCTGTAATATAACATATAATAATTATCTTTTGATGTAATCAAGACTTATTTTTACTGATATGACTTAAGAATTTTAGAAATTTAGAATTTTGCTCAAAAAGAGAGGGGTGTGTTATGCTTTTGACTTATGACTTGCAAATTGAAAATTGTGCTTGGAAAGGACTGTGCTGGGTTTTTTTTTTTTTTGGGGGGGGGGGGGAGGTCCCTGACCCATTGACCAGTGGAACACGTTGCAGACCAGACAGGGGCCAGACACCAACAGACAGCAGTGACAGATAGATGACATCTGTCTGCTCAGGACGGTTATGTATTGTTGTGCGCAGTAATCCTTCTAGTACTGTTTCCCATCTATTCCAAGGCTACCTCCAAGGCTGAGGGGTCTAACACATCACATACTGCTTGCTAGCCTTTAAATCTATTCCCTGCTTTCTATATGCATCCAGGCCACTTAGGCACAGAGGACCATCAAGAAAAACTTCAAATGAAAAATGTCACAATGCAAGTTAATTATAATTGCCACCTTTTTCCTGAAATAAAGGTTAGTCACCAGCGTATTCTTAATTGCGTACCAGTAAGTTTATAATTCAGGGTTTTCTTTTAATCAATAAAGGAAAAAAGTGTGAAAAACTTCAAAGTAAATTCAAAGTAATTGTAATTACAGCCTCTATTCTGTGATAAATAAATCAGTGGCTTACCCTTTATTTACTATTATTCTTGTTAGTTAAGTGTGAAAAGTTTGATTTTTAAAAAATGCTTTGTTATGTCTATTTATTGCAATGGTTTTGGGGATTAATGTAATACATTGCTTTCACATGGCACCCTCCTTTGAAGACATCTTTCTTATAAAATCTCCTATACCTAGGACAAATATTAATCAGAATGCAGTTATTGTACCTACAACAAATTTGACTTGAATATTTTGCGAATTTCTTCTTTATTCCAAAATTACTCTCAGACACTTCCTACATATTGAACTATGCTTATGAATACTTGTAATGCTTGTTTAATTTCTAAGATACTTCAAAAGTATCTTAGATCCAGGCAAATGTTTTGAAATATGAATACAAGCATGGATATAAGTGAAGCTTGAGTGGAACATTCCAATCCTTGTTACTATGGCATCTTTGGTTTTAATTTGAGGGTAGGTAGCATCCAACAAAAATAGGGTTGGTATAGATAGGTAAAAAGGATTTATGATTAGTGTTCGGAATCGGTCACAATTTTCAAGATCGATCATCGGTCGTTCAGATGAACGACCGATGACCGATTAATAATCGAAGTTGTGTACATGGTTTTCCGTGTCGCCATTGCTGTTTACATAAGCCATAAGGTACCGCGACACCTAGCGGTATCAACACACACTAGCGTAATTGCGTCATGCGCATTTGCGCTATGGTGTGCCATTAACCACAACAACAATGGCGGCATCGTAACATCGCCTCGGCACGCTCAGAGAGGTGGATCTGGAGCGGTCCAGCAGTGTTTCCTCTTTGGTGGGGCAATAAATAAGTAACTAAACTTTTTTTATCAGATTTTCTGACAGGCAGGACTGCCGAAAGTCCAGTTATTTCTTTGAATAGAATTTTTATCCATGTTCGTTTTTTTGTTCGAACATGTGAAATTGCGTTCGATCATCATAATCGGAGCCACAAACGAACGCTGTTCGGCTTGTTCAAACAATCGGACGAACACTATTTATGATAAAAAAAATTCTTCAAAAAATGTGTGTTTTATGCATGTTTTATGTTGATTGGGAGTTGGAAGGGCAGAAAAAAAACTTAAAGTTAGTTTTTTTTTGAGTAAAAACTGTTCTAGGGTCGGGTTACAGGAAACAAGCAACTTTTTCTTTTAGGCCTCAGTATCAGTAGCAGCATCATCCCCGTCATCATCATCATCATCATCATCGTCATGGCAGCAATCACCCCTAGTTACTGGTATCACAGGAAACTGCTATTTGTTGCTGCGGTTGACACTGGCAGCACAACAAGCAAGTCAATTACACACTATTGTCCTGGGTAAATAAAAAGCTCGCCGGATCACAAGCGCTAATACCAGTTGCCCCACGGGACCATCGTCCCGATATTCAACGAGATGAAACAGATAATAACCCGTCCTGATCAGACAGATTGTGCGAGATTAATATTCTAACTCACCGCTATTGATTTTTGACCAATAAATGTCAGTTTTGATATCAAAAAAGTGCCTTAGTCAGCGTGCTGGTGCCAGTGACAATTATACAGCACAATGCATGGATTGGCTGTCGTGTATATTTCAACCAAATCAAATATTAAATCTTCTCTTTATATTACCAACAATTGTGAGAAATATCTCAATATTTCAAACTTATCAGATAATGAACTTTATTGTGGAAATAACACAATGACTAAGAGTGTCGTCTGTATTTCTATCCTATCAGGATTTTTTTCAAAATAACTAACAATTGCAAGTGTCTTTTATATTTGAAACTTATCAATTATTGAACTTGATTATGGAAATAACCAACAATAGTGAGAATGTTCCCTATTTTATCTAACTTATTAACTATTGAATTTTTTTAGCTACTTAGGCAGGCAAATTAACCTCACTGCACATGGTAGATTAAGCATAATGCATATTTAACAATATAAAGTACGATGTTTGCAGCAAGTGAATGAAATACTAGTCATGATATACTAAACATAACCAAAGGGAATATGTGAAACACTTTATATCTTCTAGCCAAAATTCTAGAGAAGTGTTATTTTTACATTAGAAGATACTCTCTATTAATGCTCGGCCGCTACAACATTATTGTCCTCTTTACTGGTGCAATCTGTTGCATTTTCATGACATATTCTCATACGCTTAATATGTGGAACATTTACATGCTTGTTTTAGACTAACTTTTTGCACTTATTTAGTAGATATTGTTCACATGGGACCCAGGGAGCCTTGTGGTTGAATGGATAAAAATCCCTCGTGCTCAAAAAATGTTTATGAAATCATTTGAGATCAATATAACTAATGTGGCCTGACAACCTCAGGCTATTACCTCAATACCCAATTAACTCCCCAAGTAGACAACTCAAACGCCTGATTTCATACACAGATTGGGTGGCAATTGCTATACCACAATATAACAATACAGGCTCTGTTGCAAACGCCTGATTACATACAGAGATTCTATGCTTGTGACTAGTGGTGGCAATTACTAGAACACAATACTGGTCTTGTTGCAAACGCCTGATTACATACAGAGATTCTCTGCTTGTGACTACTGGTGGCAATTACAGAACACAGTACTGGTCTTGTTGCAAACGCCTGATTTCATACACAGATTCTCAGGTGGTGATGGTATCAGTGGCAATTATAAGACCAATACAACAATGCAGGCCTTCCCTTGTTGCGAATGCTAGATTTCATTCAGATTCTCTGCTTGTGCCTTTATCGGTGGCAGTTACTAGAACACAGTACTGGTCTTGTTGCAAATGTCTAATTTCATACAAAGATTCTCTGCTTTTGACTGTAGTGGTGGCAATTACTTGAACACAATACTGGTCTTGTTGCAAACGCCTGATTTCATACAGAGATTCTCTGCTTATGACTGTATCGGTGGCAATTGCTAGACCACAATACAACAATACAGGCCTCGTTGCAAATGCCTGATTTCATACACAGATTCGGTGGCAATTACAAGACCAGTTAGACCACAATACAACAATACAGGCCTCGTTGCAAACACCTGATTTCATACAGAGATTCTCTGCTTGTGACTAGTGGTGGCAATTACTAGAACACTGTACCGGTTTCGTTGCAAGTTACTTTTCTAATACAGAGATTATCTCCTGATGGTATCGGTTGGTTGCGAACGCCTGATTTCATACACAGATTATCTGCTTGTGACTGTAGCCTTGGAACAATTTCTCATTACATCTTTGAAAATCAGATAAATATCATATATGCATACCATTCTGATATGACAAATTTCAAGAGTAACTCTTTAGGAGGAATGGGTTAATTTCCATGATGCAGCATAATCTTGGAATTCAGGCATAATTGTTATACAAAAGAAATTGATTTCTATGGTTCATGTATGATGTAGGGCAACTCTTGCAGGGCACGACGTTAACTTTTGCAGCAAACTTGCCCCGTAGGGCAAGTGAGATTCAATTTTCACTTGCCCTACGTCAACTTTCACTTGCCCTTGAAAACTTGTATGTTTGATAATACTTCATTTAAAACCCAGTAGAACATGGTTCTGGCATGTGAAAGCATATTTTCAAGGACAAGCATGGATGCCAGACCATGAAACTTGCCCACATTCTCAAAAGTAAACCTGAAATATACAAAGCATACTTTTGCCAGTGGGGCAAGCAAGATGCAGTTTTCACCTGCCCCACAGCTATAATTTACAAATTCTTCTTGCCCGGGGCAATGGGGCAAGCACCAATGTCGAGCCCTGTCTTGAGCAGGAATGGGATAGTTTTCTAGATGCAGCATAACCTTTGAATATTGGTATACTTGTTAGACAAAAGAAATTGATTGATTATTAGGGTTCAAATTAGCCTGCCTCACAGGCCATATTTAAATGTCATCCCTTGTGGATAAATAGCTCTGCGGTATACTAGGAGGGTAGTTGGAAATATACCATTACAACCCCCTCGTGTGGCAATTGTACGAACTAAATAGCCAACAGAAGTCCCTATGTAGTATAGGTGCAGGCATAGATTTATATGTATTACATATTATGTAATAGAGTAAAAACACAGTAAAGCCTAGTAGCTAGGCTAGGTTCACATATGATGTAGATGAACTCTTGAGCAAGAAAGGGTTAAATCCCCAAATGCAGCATAATCTTTGAATATAGGCATAATTGTTAGACAAAAGAAATTGATTTCTCGGGTTCGCGTATGATGTAGGGCATGGATGAGCATGAAATGTGACGTGTCAATCGGCCAATCGCATTATGAATCAGCCGGCAATCATTAGATCAAAGATGATGTAGGGAGATCAGCTCAGCCAATCAGAGAAGGGAGATCCGGGCCAATTACTGCTGATTTGAGATAAATACATTGGCCCATGCACTTGCATAAAGCACCATGATCTTTAACCCAGTCATGCCTGGAACACCCAAAACACCAAATATAACTTTGGATTCAATCATAAAATTGAAAGAAAGAAATTTGAAGGAGAGTTGTGGGGTGATTCCTATCAACAATTCTTTCTTAAATACTTTCTAAAAAAATAGTAATGGTAATAATAATTATATTAATAATGATAATAATAATAATAATGATAATAATAATAATGATAATAATAATAATAATAATAAT
>OZ012688.1:12033747-12058747 GCA_963942565.1 Maea johnstoni | reverse complement strand
TGGTTATTTTGGTGATATCTCTCAAACAAAATCAATGTTCATAAGATATTCGGAGTAGAAATATTCATCAGAAACCAATTGAAAAGTCTCTTTGAAATATTTTTTCAATGTGTGATTAGAGTTAGAAGCAGTCTCACTGGTTTGACTGGCATAAACATACCTCAAAAAGGATCATGGTATTTTTCAAAAATAGTGTTTCTTTTATGAGGAGAATCGCAACTTTTGATGAAATGTCAAGGATGATGGATAAAAAATCATTTTCATGGTGTCAAACCACCTATGATTTTTCATTATTATCTGGACATCTTGAGAAGTGACATTTGGTCCTACGCAACCTTTAAAATTTAATACGCATAAATTTACAAAATGTATGTCTAGATGATGTTTGTGTTCACTGTATTGGGTTCTGATCAATATGTTTCCATTCAGATATTTCTTTGTCACAAAGATAGTTTCAAAATAGCCTGGATGGTTTTGGATCCTACGAATCGGTTTAGAGGGTTAATCTGCTGTTGGCATAGCCCCAGACAAACAGTCAAAACTGTTAGATATAGGCTCATGTAAACAGACACTGACACGTGCAAGAAAGAATGCCTCCCCAGGAACATATCACCTGGTGTGATGAATCAGAACTAAAAAGTTGACTTGCTTTTTCCATACTGCAGTGTTATTAACCCATGCATACTTAAAGTTTGCCTCCATATGTGCTATCTGAGAGTATCATGGTACTTGGGGAAATACATTTACAGCAATCCAAACATTTGAGAGAGTGTTGTTGGTTCGCTTCTGACTAACTCATTATTTTTTTCTCTAAAAAAAGGTTTGGTCAGAATGATATCACTCGAGTAGAAGGGTCATTTGTTGAACTATAGACATTAATGGTTTAACCCATTTATCCATAATTTTTCCTCTAATATCTAAGATACATTTTACAATAACCAGTAATTGGGAAAGTTTTTACAAAATATTGATGGGGGGTGGGAGGGCGGGGATCGTGGTGTAGTGTTCTGATGAACATTTTTACCTTACACATATATAAAAAATATTTTCCCAGCCTATAAGATTTCAACAAAATTGTCCAGCTATCTCTTGCCGCTCTGAGCATTAACTGCTTTGAGTAACAGGCAAAAATCCTTCAGGCAGTTGTCTCTGAGAAAGGAGTATAAGTTCAACACATAATTAAGTATTCTGTGAGCCTGCTCTAGGATATCACAAAGGCCCTGCAGGGCAATGTCATATTCCCATCTTATCACCTCACAGCTCATGCATGATGGCCATGATTATTTTATTTCATTCATTTATTCATGATTGGAATGTGCAGGGTTATTCATTCATTCATTTCCTTCTGCTCAGAGATATCAATAATAGGTAATGTACATCTCTGTCTGTGATACAGACCAGGATCAATCAGCAGGAGAGAAATCAAACTAATATGATGTTCAATACTCTTAGGAATCTTCTCTTTCTTTGAAAATTCATGGCTTGATGAATCATAATTAAGCATCAATGATAGAGTGAGTGGGGGGGGGGGGGGGTAGGTAAAGTTTAGTTAACGACATATATATATATATATATATATATATATATATATATATATATATATATATATATATATATATGTATATATATATATATATATATATAGTATATATATATATATATATATTTATAATGATTATATTATATATATATATATATATATATATATATATATATATATATATATATATATATATATATATATATATATATACACAGCTCACCGAGCATAACTACCACAATGGCTTTCAGATTTGTTGCCCTCTTTACATAAATACTGCAGCATATCATATTGGTACTCTATTCTGATTGGTCCTGGAAGATTAAAACAATGAGTCGAGTCGACACCCCTGCCTTCGACCACTCACAAGCATTAACTCTACCGCAAATTAAACACACTACTTAATATAATTTAATCCTGTACTAATTATCAGTTCACTTAAAGCAGAAATCAGATCAGGTCCCCCAACCAGACCACAGAGCTCAATATTACATTACCCTAATGCTTGCGACTTCAAAGTCAATTATGCAATAGTAGTTACCCCCGTATCACCTTGGAACGTAAATTTAGTAATTACACATTTTGAGATCCATATTTGATTATTATAATGGAAATGATAGCGGTTGATTGCTTGGTGTATCTTTCAATTGTTGTGAATTTTTTTCTGCAGTTCAGGACGTTCGTTTATCATTTTTTCATTATTATAATGGAAATGATACTGCGACTGATTGCGTGGTGTATCTTTTAACCCTTCCAATGAGGAGGCTACTTTTGTCTAAAGCACAAGGACACAGATATTTGAAAACCATCTAAACCCTGTCATGTTAGTATTCATTAAATAGCTCTCGCTGAGTATTCTCAGATGAGTTAACCCATTTGCCATGGTTTCAATCATTTTTCATGTTTTTTGCATTGTCTTGTTTAGCCAAATTAGCCACCAGCAGCATAAGTGTTAATTGTCGTGAAATCTTTTCAACGATTCAGGTTATTCGTCTTTTTTTCATCCGTTCTCCCTGGTCCCATGTGCTCTGATTGTTTTTATCCAGGGCGTACTGATTAGGCTAATTGTCCTAGTCCTCTCGGCCTCATTTGCATTACTCATTTGCATAATTAAATTGCAGCAGCTGCTTGCTGTATCAACTACAAGCTTGGAACGCACACACGCATGCACACATTTTGAAATCGCCACTCATATCTGTCATGTTCCAAGAGGGACAGTGTTTATTCTGGCTCAGCCCTATCTTTACTCAGGAAGATAGATTGTTCTTATGGAATACTGTTAGCTTACTTTCATTTGGGAAATTTGCAATTAACGGAAATTCAATGCAACAGAGGAACTGACTGCACTCAAGATGGGACGTATCATATCAGGTAGTACACTATTTTTGCTTTGATTGATATTCTGTGGTCTGCCCAGCATGAAATATGACAAGGACTTTATGTATGCATAAGGATGGGTATACTGGTACTTGATACAATTTACCAAATACCAATATTGAATGGGAAAAATTATTGTATGGAAAAAGTTAAGTATCATATCGTATCATTTTTTGGACTTATAAAAATTTAAAATACTTTTGAAATTAACCTTACTGCTAGCAGGATATATCTGCACAAATGCAGTTCGCTCTTTGTTAGTGAAATTTCCAAAGCTGACAGGGCTGATTTTAACAAAATAAATCCTTGTAAGACAGACAGTGTCGTTAAAAATAATATTAAGGTATTGAATTGTTAAGGGAATATCAATACCCTATTGTAAGGTGAAATTTTTAAAATTAGGCCTAGGCTCCTAGTCCCTGAAAAGTTACCATTCCCTTCTGAGCTGTCTAACTCGAGTGTGGTGTAGTACCAGGTATGAAAGATAGATGGTACCTTATTCCTCTAATTTACTAGCCATTTCATACTCAAACAGAGTCCCTTTTTTCCCTGGTGAGATCAATATAAACTAAAATGGGCACTATGACCACCTTGACAATGTGGTGCCAGGTAACAGAAAATCTGAATACAGAAGAAGTTTCCTAATGATTTAATAGCATAGAAATCTAGGCTCTATTATTGAGAGTGTGAGTTTGTGTGAGTGTTTGGCCCGGTAGACCTGAACCCACAGTTGCAAAACAACATCAACTTTGAGTGAATGCTTTTGCCCTGGGCCAATTGTGTTCACATCTCTGAGGTACGTTTCACTATATTTTGAGCCCTACCTTATAATTAAGGGTTTTCTCAGCATACGTGGTCTCAATCTCTCATACCATACAGTATTATGGAGAATGTGAGTTTGTGTTAGTGTTTAACCCAAGAGACATGATTTGAACCCACAGCCACAGAACAACCACACGTGTGTGTGAGGCCAGACCTGAGATATTGAATCCACCAGGTACAGAGGCTACAATCCAAGTAACATAGCCTAGAAATCTAGGCTATATTATGTAGAGTGTGAGTTTGTGTGAGTGTTTGACACAAGAGACGTGAACCCACACCCGCAGAACAACCACAAGTGTGTCTGAGAGTGGCAAACCTGAGATATTGAATCCACCAGGTACAGAGGCTACAACCCAAGTAACATAGCGCCTAGAAATCTAGGCTATATCATGTAGAGTGTGAGTTTGTGTGAGTGTTTGACCCAAGAGACGTGAACCCACAGCCACAGAACAACCACAAGTGTGTGTGTGTGTGTGAGAGGGCAGACCTAAGATATTGAATCTACAGGGTCCGGAGGCTACAATCCAATTATTCTGAGATTGCACAGGGAGCTGCAGGGCTGTCAGAGTAGACCACAGGGTCAGGGTAATTACTGATAGAATTGCCCACTGATAATGTAGAAATAGAAATGGTAAGTGAAATATACACATACATGTAGTTAAGTTTAATCGTAGCGGTATGCCCTCTCACTTTGGCACGCATGTACTTGTGCTTTATGTTTTGATTTGAGCCATATTAGATTAATTAGATATATAGATAATGTTGTTCCTGTATGGCTTTAACCTTTATGCTGCTGGTGGCTAATTTGGCTAACACAATATGATGCAAAAAACAAACAAAATGATTGAAACCCTGGCAAATGGGTACTCATCTGTGGGAACTTGGCGAGAGCTATCCAAAGAATACCAACATGACAGGGTTTAGATGGTTTTCAAAAATCTTTGCGTCTTTGTGCTTTGGATGAAAGTAGCCTCAGCATTGGAAGGGTTAAGTATTACTGACATATGTTTCACTCATGATTTCACTTTGTGTACATTCTCATGTGTATTTGGATGTTTATTTTTTATCACTTTGGGCTCCAGAAAGCAGCTTAGATCTGATCAATTTAACTACTTCGGTTTCAGTATGGCTATTAGATATATTATGCATCAATATCCTCTTGAAAATCATGTTATGAATGCTATGAAAAAACTTTGGACAATCTTGAAATAAACAAAAATAATCAAAACTATTTGGTGTTTGAAAAATGTAGGTTGAGTTATGATAACGTGTTTGTTCCAAGATATGCTCAAGTCTTGATATCTTAAAAATCTCCTGGCAGTTTTTGGCCCCAGCAGGCTTGAAAAAGTTGAGTAGATTTACAGATGATTTACTCTCTCTTGTTTTTTCCTGTTGAGTAGATCGCACTTTCTTAGCCCTCATAAATATATACCAGAATAGACTCGGCATTAGACGTTCTATAATCTAGAAGAACAGATCTCGGCATGAAATGCTGTAAGCAGGTGGAGTAACCCCAAGTGTTTTACGTCACTTGTGGAAACCACACTGACTTGAGAACTGATGGGAAAATTAGTTTCGATGTTTGCCACAAGATGGCTTTTCTGGGTCAGTGGCTGATTCCAATATCCGTTAGGCTCTTTGACGGAAATCTAACAAGCACTGTTCTTTTTGCGTCAGCTGTTTTGCGTCATAACCGAAAGATTCTCATGCTTCTCAGATTTCATTCATTTTTGTTTTGTTATGTATGATGTACCTATTCTTTATTTTTTTGTGTTTTTAAATTTTATTAGTTCTGGTCATTTTTAGGTTGAATTTGCCTATTGTTTTTAGATATACCATTCATTATTTCTTGAAAGATAACTATTGGCAACTGTGGCAATTAAATCTGAGATGTGTTTAAAAAAAAATCTGAAGAAATATATATTCTTAAAACTATTTTTTAGTTTTTAAAATTTTGAATTCTTGGTGGATTTTTCAGTTGGATTGTCCTGTTATACTTGTAAGTAAATGAGAAGCAGACATATGTTCTTATACCAAACTGTCTTGGAATTGAATTTGACTGACAATTTATTTTGTAGAAATTTATGACAATTATATTTCCTTGGGGTCCTGTTGTTTTATTTTCAAAGGTTGGAGTGTCCAAATAAGGCCAGGAAACCCAGCTAACTAAGGCATAATAAATATCTTATCCTGTCACAACACTATTAGGTTCCATTCTGGGCAAAGCAACTTGAACTTCTCTCAGCATGTGGCGCCCTCTTTATGCAGAGTTGTGAACTAACCAGTCAATGTTCCAGGGTTCAATACTATTATTTGGAGACAAAGCTAAATGCCTATTATTACCTGAGGAGTCACAAGTCTCCTATTGTTCCCCCACAGGTGTAATGGACCAGGTATGACATAGAAATATAATAGCACACCTATCAGAAACACAATGGAAATATAACAATAGATATTGATCTCATACCTAGCCTATTGTTTCATTGTATCAGGAAAAGCCGTACAAGAGTCAGCGTAATTGACTACTTAGGTGGCTTTAATTAAAAACCTCATCCAATTTCCTTGATTAAATATGCTTTCTTTCTGAAGTATCTTTAGGTATCGTGTCTGTGATATTGTGTGACCCGGGTCTGTGATACTGTGTGACCCGGGTCTGTGATATTGTGTGACCTGGAGGTGATAAAGTGGTGTAATTTATTGGAATTGAGTGTGTGTGTGAAGACCACAAAGGAACGTGCTTTATTGTCATCCAACACTGTATCCAGGGTTTTTTGTGTGGTGTAGTCAAATGCTGTAGGAAGGCACACATGTCTGGGTTGACATTGTATCACTTAAACTGTTTTATTTTATTTCTTAACCCATTTATCCTTTCCTTGGAAAATTGTCACCTGCATCCATGACACTATTGAAAACATATTTGAATTGAGAATGACTGGTAAAAATATTTGGATAATCTGATCAACATTTCTCTTTGAATTTCTCTCAATATACAGGCAACTCTGCCTAATCCGGACTGATTTGAACCCTAAATTTCTGTCCGGATAAGGGAAAATACGGATTATGCGTATAGGAATTATATGTATAGGATGGGACTGGAACCTTCCAATCTGTCCGGTTTAGACGAAAATCCGGATTACACATGTCCGGATTAAGCAGAGTTGCCTGTATCTTTGAAACTAAAAATGAATATGTACCACATAACATAAATCAATTAAAAGATATGAAGCAGGCATAGTTTCAATAATTTTCATAGATATGGTAAGGCTACATGTAGCATTTTCCACCCCTAGATTATAAATACAGTATTTCTTGACTAATTGCATCTCAATTTCACCTCAGGGTCTTCTTTAGCCAACAGGTACTTTAGTTAACCCATTAATGCTCAAGGTCTTTTCCAGAAATTGTTGTCTAGATCTTTGGTAGTTATGACAATAGCTTTGGAATTAAGAATGATTTCCCAAAATATTTGAAGGAGTTTTGTTGGTGCTATTTTGTTTAACATTTCTCCATCAAATATTTTCCTAATAATGTTACTGCTTGCAGGATATCATCGAAGTTGTCAGGCTGATATTGGTCGCTGAGTATTAATGGGTTATTTTGAAGACTTTGAAATGAGTCATCAAGAATGCACATCAATCCTAAAAGTATACATCTTATCTCTGGTCTTGTATTCTGTATAATGATATTGATCAAAATAAGTGCCTGAAATATATAACTTAATTCAGCACATTTAACGTTGATCAAATAGAATGAAATGCCTGAAAATATAACTCAGTTAAGAACATTAATAAGTGCCTGAAATATATTACTTAATTCAGCACATTTAACGTTGATCAAATAGAATGAAATGCCTGAAAATATAACTCAGTTAAGAACATTTAACTCTAAAATTTATCGGTCACTTTAATGGTATGCAAGTTGATCAAATAGAATAAAGTTCCTGAAAAATATTACTCAATTAAGAAAATTTAACTCTAACATTTAACGGTTACTTCAATGATATGCAAGTTGATCAAATAGAATGAAATGCCTGAAAAATATTACTCAATTAAGAACATTTAACTCTAACATTTATTGGTCATTTTAATGGTATGTGAGTTGATCAAATAGAATGATGTGTCTGAAATATATGACTCAATTAGTAATTTAACTCTCACATTGATTGGTCACTTGAGGTTTTATTATGGGCCGGGTTAATGGTATTAGTATGGAACATGATATGGTAGCTTAGTAGCAGAGAAATGTTCTCTTCTGTGAGCCAGACACCTGCTTATTCTCATGTGCTACAAATTAACACATGAATGCCTCTAGTGCCCAAAATTGTCTGACAAAGTCTGTAATATCTCTCTAACAAAAGCACTATTCAAAACATATTTCAAGAAGAAATGTTCATGAGAAGCTGACTAACAACTTTCCTTGAAATATTTTTCCATTTTATGATTAATTTAAAAGTTATTTTCAGAAGTGCCTTAGAACCAGACGATACCAGTCAATGAAATTTCTGACACCTGGTTATTCTCATGTGCTATATGATAGTGATAGAAATCAGACAGATTAACACATTCATGCCTGTAGCGCCCAAAATTGTCTGACTATTTTGATGATTTCTCTCCAACAAAAGCAATACTCAAAAAATATTTCAAGAAGAAATGTTCATTAGAAGCTGACTAACAACTTTCCATGAAATATTTTTCCTATTTATGATTAATTTAGAAGTTATTTTCAGAATTACGTTAGGTCCAGACGACACCAGTCATTGAAATATCTAGGCATGAATGGGTTAACTAAATCAAGGCTTAGGACCTCCATCATATTACTGAGATTAAGAAGCCTGGTTTTTGTATGGGAAGTAAGAATCTGGTATCTCCTATGGGATTTTAACATCTTACAGAAGCCAGAAAACCCATTACCTTAGCCCTTATCATGCTGTGAAACCTATGAGCACTGCTGCACACCGCAACAATTATTGTGGTTTGCAGGATAAGGGTTAAGATGGGGATTTAAGGAGTAACTGAGATTAACTAAATCGTGTCTCCAGACAACCTCCATATTCCTAATATTAAAAAGTCAAATTTATGTATGAGTTGCAAGAATTGAGGTGGGGTAAAGATATTGTCCAGACAAGACCCATCTTCTCTATCTCGATATATTAACATCTTGCAGTGAGCGTAAAGCACAACCTTTTTCCTTCTCTGTGGTTTGGTTATAAGATTTTTTTTGTTTGTCTATCATCATTTTTTCTGCCACATAAAGGCTAATTCTTGACCAGCCAGTTGTAAGTGGTGGAGGAAATCTGAATACCTAGGGAAAATCATCACCTAACCCCAAGGCACTGGTAACATTCTTCTAACATGCCCAAACTGTTTGATTTTTGATATATGATGGAGTAAAGAATTTATCCAGTTCAGCCCCTACCCCTTATCCTTTAGGCAGTTAAGTCCAACAGTTTTACAGAAAACCTGTTACTTATTAGTGGGTTTTTGAATTTTGAATTTCAATATTCCGCACTTATTCCACCATACAGCGGCTAAATCATGACTAGCCAGTTGTAAGTGGTAGAGGAAACTTGAGTACTCAACCAAAACATCGCTTAACCCCAAGTCACTGGTAACTTTCCCACATATGCCAGGGCCTGTATTGAAACCTGGGCAGTGGTAAGAGATAGCTTGTAGTCAGTGGCAACACCATAGACCACATGGCCTTCAGGGCAGGCCCACTTTATACATGGAAATTGAGACTGGGAGGGGCAGGTAAAAAAAACTACAGTCTATAGGCTCACACAAGATATTCAAGCCTCTCAGCTTGTAGAAATCTCATACATTACCTCCTCCAATACCTATTCAAATCAAATCAAAGTTATCATAGGAAATATCATTGTCAAGAATGAAAGAAATGAAGAAAAAAATAAGAAGAAAATGTGATTATAAGAGCGTGAATCGGGCAATCCTAAAAGTGATCCATTATGTTTGAGTTAACCACATGGGGGTGAAATTGACATGAAATGTACGTTGTTGATGGAAGGAATGTGTTGTTTTTCCTAGTTGAGCTTGCCGGCTGCCTGGTGGGTTTATACAGGCCCGTTACCAACAACACCATCGAAAACACATAGTTAGTTGTCATAATAAACTACTATTACAACTGTGACTACTACTACAGTACTACTGTTCAGAGAGAGAGAGAGAGAGAGAGAACAGAACAGCGCCTCAAACAAGAGGATTGTTAGGTCACATGGATATTTGGTGTTTTGTATTCTGTTCCTGGGAAAATAGTTTCTGCCTCAGTACTGTGACAGGAGTAACATTAACCCTATAGGCAACCTGGATCATGTGGCGGCGGTGGGTTCAAATGTAGAAAAACTGAAATACAATCTATTGAGCAAAGAATTTCAAAGGTTTTTCACCTCCCATGTTTAAAGCTTCCCATGAAAAAGATACTATGATACTAATAAAAATATCTTGGAAATTAAACATAGATACCAAGTGTATCTAAAGTAGATTTGTAGGTTGAGTTCTGATTAAAAATTCTCCTTCAAATATTTCTTAACTCAGAATTCATTCTTATGTGGGAAAACTCCTCTTAGACTCTGTAAATTATCAGTTTATGTCATTGCTTATTTTGAATGACGTTCAGTATTTTCCCATGATGCTGTATTGTTTTCATTCCAGTAGCCTGCCGTGGGATGTTGGTTTGGTCTGTGGCATAGATTACATTGTACAGAATAATGACTTGAACACATCAAACTATTGTGATAGTACTACTATCAAGCAGATTTTTGAGGGTAAGTTTGTGAGAATGAGAACTAGAAATGCTGGACATCTGCTAGTGATGACAGATGAAGGGGTCACTGGCCATTGGTCAAAAGATGGTTAACCCTTATGCTGCTTGTGGCTAATTTGACCAATACAAAAATATGCAAAAAACCTGGGAAATGACTGAAACCCTGGCATATGGGTATTCACCCGAGAGTACTCAGCGAGATGTATCCAATGAATACCAACATGACAGGGTTTTACATGTTTTTCAAAAATATTTGGGTCCTTGTGCTTCAGACAAACATAGCCTTAGCATTGGAAGGGTTAAAGGAAGGAAAATGAAGGAGTTTTTAGGAAGGAATTGGCTTTTGCATCGCTTACAACAGCTTATGTCATATTTCGATGATATAGAAACCCAGAAACAGGAACCAGGAAGAAATACCCTTCCCTTCACAACTAGTTCCAAGGGTTTTTTCAGTTGCAGAAGCACTGTAGACAGCCCTCCACTTGGGAACCAAGTATCGTAATCACTACAGGCCACAGTGCATCCCTGAGGATAGGTCAAGTAAAGAACTGGAGAGAACCTAAGTTGAAATGGTAACCCTATTTAGTTCTTTAGTTAGTCACCAGGTGGTGTGGAAGTGTACTGTCAGTTTTCTGATGATTATAGGAGGATTGTGAAATTCGCTGTTGGAGCAAGTTTGTCTGCTTGATTGCCAACCTTTATTTAAGCACTGTACAACAAACATGATTACCAAGCTTTAACCCTTACACTGCTTTTGACTTATTTGGCCAATACAAAATGATGAAAAAAAAACTGAAAAATGACTGAAACCCTGGCACATGGCTACTCATATGAGAGTGCTCAGCGAGAGCTATCCAATTAATACCAATATGACAGGGTTTAGATGGTTTTCAAAAATCATTGTGTCCTTGTGCTTTGGATGACAGTAGCCTAAACATTGGAAGGGTTAATGGTATTGAGAAATCATAGACTAGTAGCTAGTCTAAAATGTCGGTATGCCTGATATTCCGCTGAGTGTGTGGAGCCTGTGACTGTGTAACTGATGAAGTGTTGGTGCTAGCGATCCTAGACTAGTAGCTAGTCTAGGATGTCTGTATGCATACATTCCGCAGTGTGTCGGGATATGCCTAAGCCTGTGACTGTGTGACTGATGAAGTGTTAGTGCTAATGATCATAACACGTCATCTGTGTTGTATAATATCCCTAGTAGCGCTAGTGACCTGGCTGTACTGCTGACCACTGACCGCTGGCCATACTGACCGACAGTGCGAGACACAACAACATGGGCACAACACATTCCTTGCCTGTCACTTACGGACAGAGAAAACCTGCCCCCAGTAGCCCCAGTCCCATCACATCATTATTATCATTAGGCCTAAAAAAAGAAATTGTTTGTTTCCTGCAACGGTCCGGGGAAAAAAAAGGGTAGGTAGGTCGGTAAAAAAAAAAAATGGTCAAAAATGTGTGTTTTATGCATGTTTTACGCTGATTGGGAGTTGGGAAGGCGAAAAAAACTTTGGGGTAGGGATTTATTTGAATAAAAACTTGTTTGGGTAGAGTTACAGGAAACAAGCAACTTTTTTTAAGGCCTTACACCCTACTGCTGCGGCTGATGGTCAGACCAAACAATTACACTGTATCTCTAATTATCATATGCATTGCCTACAAGCAATTTGACTCATCCCATAGAAGCTGAAACCAGCCCTATAAGATTTTACTCAAAAAAGACCAAGTTTTGAAGATACCTGATGGAGAAATGCTATTCAAAGTTTAAGTGATGACTTTCCTTAGATTTCTGAATATTTCATTATTTATCAATTTTCACAACTGCCTTCATTTGCATAATCTATGGATGATCCTAAGCCCTTTGCTTGTGACTATACGTGACAAGAAAGAACAAGATTCAGGCCATGGTATGTATAAAGGTTCAAGGAGCTGAAGATCTCGGAAGAAAATACAAATAGTATTTTATGCACACCAAGGATTTCAAGTGAACATTTATGAAAATTCCATGACTGCAATCAATCCTTGCCTAGGAGGTAGGCAGCTTATGCCGTTACCAGCTACTCATCGCATAGAGACAATGGGTGCGGAACTTGTAAGATTTCTACTGCTGCCTGTGACTTAGAGAGTGATGGTGGTTCTTAATGTACAGTGACTTCTTGTCCAACACAATATCCTTTCTTGCGCAAGCTCATTTCCTGCATGTCCCAGCTTCAGGCTGCCTCCTGACAAGTTGCAGGCACATCTCCCGAGAGCCTGGGACATCCATTCGGACAAGTTCAGCCTCACTGCACAGAGAGAGAGAGAGAGAGAGAGAGAGAGAGAGAGAGAGAGAGAGAGAGAGAGAGAGAGAGAGAGAGAGAGAGAGAGAGAGAGAGAGAGAGAGCTGGAGAGAGAGAGAGAGAGAGAGAGAGAGAGAGAGAGAGAGAGAGAGAGAGAGAGAGAGAGAGAGAGAGAGAGAGAGAGAGAGAGAGAGAGAGAGAGAGAGAGGGGGGGGGAAGGGAGACAGTGACATTGAGAGGGAAAGAGAGAGAGAGAGAGTGAGTGAAATTGAGAGAGAGGGAGAGAGGGTTTCAGGGATGGGGAGGGAGGGAGTTGAAGAGAGTGTATGATTGTGAGAGAGAGGTAAAGAGAGAGAGAGGGAGCGATCATGAATACCCTCATTTCTAATTGACAGTTTAATGCTCAGCCTATTTCTAACAAAATGGAGTCACGATTCTTACCCCTAAATGACAAAGTGCTTTTTTATAGCAGAGTATTTGCGGGCAATATCAACAAACTCCCTCCATCTGTCGTCAGCCTTGTAGGTCTGCTCTGCTTAGGGGAACCACAACTATGTGAATCACGATCCAGCTCCGCACACTTAGCCTACATGCTCACCTTCACCCAACGACAGGAAACCGAGAAACACATCTCGCCAGTTACACCAACACTTACATCTAACATCGTCTTACTGCAATTTGGGAGCTGCTATATATAGCTCAGAGGTGTATTTATAGCTCATAGAGGATTGATTGACTGGATAACGGAGAAGCGGGAGTTTGGCAGTAATGTCACTCACCATTCCTCTGATGTTGAGATTTTCCCAGCTTTGCTGCGCACTGGTTTTATAAGAGGACTGGGCGTTTGGCTGTAATGTCACTCTCCATTCCTCTCATGTTGAGATTTTCCCAGCTTTACTACGCAATGGTTTAATGGGCTAGAAATGAAGCCTAGAATCTAGGCTCTAAAGATGTGAGGGTGATGATACTGTTGTTGTGATGATGATGATGATGAGTATGATGATGATGAGGATAATGGTGGTTATGAACTCATGATAATGAAAGTGGTGATTTTGGTGATGATGGTGATGATGATGATGATAATGATGATGTTGAGGGTGATGATGATGATGCTGATGCTGATGACGTTAATGATGATGGTGATGATAATCATGCTGAATTAGTCTTCATGATGATGATGGTTATGAAAGTGAATGTGCTGATTGTGATGATGATGATGATGATGATGATTATGATGATGAAGATGAGGATGAGGATGAAGGTGATTGAAGTCATGAAGGTTGCGATGACAATGATTGCGGTGATGATGAGTATGAGGGAGGTGGTAAAGTAATGATGATGATGACCATCAACATGGCCATGAAATTTACGAGAATAATGATTTTTATAATGCATTGTCAGGGGTTAAGCCTAAAAAACTGATTACTTGTAGTATGTTATCAATTAAACAAGCTGATTTATGTGTTATTTTTTTCATGAATGTAACAGTTATGAGTACAGAAGTACCCAGTGTATACGTTACTAGATATATAGTGGGTATATTATATGTGTGTAGATAGTTTCTGAAGGCTGGCAGACTGTGGAATGCTGAAGATGATGTCTGTTGCATCTTTAACAACATTTCCAGTGATAACATGTGGAAAATATCATAATTCATCTTCACTTTTTAACGCATAACATACGTACCACCCAGGCACCATGCAGCATCCCTCGTCCTCTCCTTTAGGTTACTACTCATGGGGAACATGCAGAACTAAAAATCTAGGGAATGCTCTGTCGGTTTGTGGCATAACTTTAACCCATAGTAGTTTTAGAGTTACTCTAAAATTTACGCCTGGATCTTTGACACTTTTGGTAATAACTTTGAAATTAAAAATCATTTTACCCAATATTTGAAGAAGAATTGTCAGTAATGATCAGATGAACATTTCTCCTTCAAATATTTCCCAGATAGTCTTTTGGTTGAAAGATTTCACCGAAATTGTCTGGCTGGTCTTGGTTGCTGTGAGTAATAGAGGTTAATACAACTATTTTTAGCCTTGACAGCCAAAATTGTATTGCTATCCACATTTTCAATTCCAAAGTCTTTATTACTTCAATATGTTGAAAAGGGTATCTTTGCATGATTTCTTAGCCTGCTGCTATCATTTGACCTCATATAATTGATACAGTTGCCTTCTTGACACCAGAATAATTGAAAAAATGTACATTTTACATTTTAGAAATAAATATTTGAATAGAGATTAGGTCAGCTTGAAATGTATAAATGAGGTCTAAACTATAATTTGTTTTAACACTAATCCTGCTTGATATTAATTATGGTATGTTCCCCAGTCATTTTATAGTATTAGTTATGCCAGCCCATGTTTCCAATTGTTCTCAGTATAATATTACAGCACTGTGGATGCCTTTTGTAATAGGCCTGGAGTCCAGTACCTTATTGGAAAATTGGGTTATTATACAGTAACAATATGGGTTTTGTTGGCTACAAGGAACATCACCATTTGGTCCAATGAGAGTAAGAGGCGGAAATCAACAATATTTTTTCCTTTTTTATTCAAATTCCATGGATAACGATGACAAGAAATGAAACTTTACAAAATAATTGTAAAATATCCCATATTGTATTTTCATTAAAGAACAAGTGTTTATCATAACTTATAGTTTGAGTCAGCCGGAATGTTCAGGTTTGTTCTAGATAATATCAACAATATTCATCTTCTAAAAACAAATTTCAAAAAACAAAGGAAATGTAAAACCAACATATGTTGGCCTCCTATTTATAAAGAACAAGTCTAACAAAAAAAGTTGTAGTCAGCCTGAAATGTTCAGGCTTGTTCTAGAAAGTATCAACAATATTCATCTTCTTGAAGCAATTTTTTTTTTAAATGTGAAAACAACAAATATTGTTCTCCTATTTACAAAAAATAAGGTTAACTAATTTTATTATAGTTTGGAGTCAGCTGAAAATGTTCACACAGGTTCGTTCTAGATAATATCAACAATATTCATCTTAAAAGAAATTAAAAAACAACAACAACTAAAACAATGTATATTGTCCTCCTATTTACAAAGAACAAGTCAATTTAAAAAAAGTTGTAGTCAGCCGGAAATGTTGAGGTTTGTTTTAGATGATATCACAGTAAGACATGGCACCCCTAGATATTTACCTCTGCATGTTCCCAATTTCCCTGAGCTATTACTTCCTCTTGTCAGCTGATATGTTCAACCTGTTATGTGGCAGTATAGCATTATGGCTCTGTGGATGCCTTTTCTAATAGGCCTGGAGTCTTCTAGGATAGTCAAAACATTTGGGTGCCATATTTTAACCCTTTCAATGTTAACCCTTATACTGCTGCTGGCTAATTTGGTATTTGCAAAAAGATGCAAAAAACCTAAAAAAATACTGCAACCCTGGCATATGGGTACTCATCTGAGAGTACTCACTGAGAGCTATCTAATGAGTACCAACATGACAGGGTTTTGATGTTCTTCGAAAATCTTTGCGTCATTGTGCTTCGAACGATAGTAGCCTCTTCATTGGAAGGGTTTAGGATTTACCTTTCTCCAAAGCACAAGAATGTAAAGGTTTTTGAAAACCATCTATACCCTATTATGTCGATAATTACATTGGATAGCTCTCACTGAGTACTCTCAGATGAGTACCCATGGTCCAGGGTATTCAGTCATTTTTCAGATTTTTTGCATCATTTTGTATTGGCCAAATTAGCCACCAGCAGCAGAAGAAGTACACAACCAGATATTCTGCTAAAAATACAAGATCAAAAACACTTATTTATTCAAAGGTGTTCATGTCCTAGCATTATGTTGAACTTAACCCTTTCAATGATATGCTTTAAAACTTATGTCCAGGGAATTAAAGAAAATAAAAAACATTTGGGTCTTGAAGTGTGATTTCAAGGGTTTTGATGTCCAAACTTTGCTCAGTCATTTTGCTGGTTTAACCCATTCATGGATATCCTTGAACATTATCATCTCGATCAGGAATACTGTATAAAATAACTTTAAAATGATAGAAAATTCTCAAAATCTTTGAGTCGGGGTTGTGGGTAAGGTTGTAATAACATTTCTATTTTAAATATTTCAACAAAAATGATGTGATCAAACTTATATATACAGTGAAATCTCTCTTAAGTGACCACCTGCAGGATTGGCCACAACCGGTCAACTTAGAAGGGTTCCCTTTACCATAAAACTGTTAGGAAAAAAATTGTAAGGGACTAGCACTTAGAAAATATGATCACTTTAGAGGGGTGCTCAACTTAGATTGGTGGTCCACTGTATATCACTAACATCCTTTGGATGTTTTTGGGCACTTCAGGCATGAATTGGTTAACCCATTAATGCTTAAGATTTCCTCTAGAAATTGTCGTCTGCATCCAAATTACTTTTGACAATAACTTGAGAATTGAAAATAATTTTACAAAATATTTGAAGGAGAGTTGTTAGTAGTATTCTATTTAATATTTTTTTATCAAATATTTTCGCAACTATGCTTTTCCTTGAAAGATCTGATCAAAATTGTCAGGCGGCTTTTGGCCGCTTTGAGCATGAATGGGTTAAAGACCTTTGGTCACTGGTAGACCTATCATGAGAGCCCCTGCCGCGAGACTGCCATTACACACGAGGATAATAAAGAGAAATGAGCGAGGGGTCATGTGACATAGATAGTGCCGCCTGACTGGTTGAGAGGGATAGTTTTTTGCCGGCAGATGGTCGGTTTCGGCTCTGGGATCTCTCGTAAACAATCAAGGTCAGGGGCTTTCCTTATGGGTCACTGGGCGCAATTTGCATGTCGTCAAGAAGTCCCTATAGTGGGAAGCAAGATAATGCGTAAGATTTCATAAATATTGATGTAGTAAATTATTAACTTGTAGCATCCCAAAATTGTTGCTGACACTTCGGTTTTACCATTTTGACCAGAGTAATCTTTTGCAAAATATTTGAAGTGGAAATGTTGCTCAGAACCAAACTACAACTCTTCTTCAAATATTTTGTGAATTTAATCTGTTGTTATTTTCTATAATGTAACAGGTTTAAATGACACTTATCATGGAAGTCTCCAGACATGAATGGGTCAATTTTGTCTCGATGTTACATCTGTTATAGACTACACTAAGATTATTATGTTTTAATTCTTTTAGTAGTTCCCTTTCCTACATTTTATAGGTCACACAATCTGTTTTTTTCTAAATACAGATATACTGCTGACTCAGCGAAAACTGTCAAGGTGCAAATTCCTAGTTGCATTTTCCAACTGAAAAAAAAAATTTGACTTCTTTAGTTTTGAATGAAATTAGGGGATACAAAGATGAACCATTACAAATATTCAGGCCTAGAAAAAAAATTGTTTGTTTCCTGTAAGGGGCCGAAAGAAAATAAGGTAGGTAGGTAGGTAAAAAAAAAATTCATTAGTTTTTTTATCAAAAATGTGTGTTTTATGCATGTTTTACATTGATTGGGAGTTGGGAGGGCTGAAAAAGCTTAAGGGTAGGGATTTTTTTGAATAAAAACTTGTTAGGTTAGGGTTACAGGAAACAAACAACTTTTTTTTAAGGCCTCACTGACAAGTCTTGGTTTTAGTGATGAGTTATGAAACATGTTGATCAGTATATGCAGAATTCTTATGCACTTTTGTTTTACATTCCATGTCTGTGGCTGTTCCCTCTTCACTGATGTCTGTCTACCTATCTGCACTACCATATCCAACATGGCTGACATTTATACCATCAGGTAAGTCAATAACTTCATTAGAATATATTTACAGTTGTTGTCTTATATGTATCAAATGTTGCTTGGATGTATTGTAGTTTTCAAGAAATATGGCCCCCCTAATCTCATGAAAAATGAAATTAAAAAAAGTCCTACCAAAGTTATGATGAATTTACAATATGGTAGTTGGTGCTTAGTATGTACCTAGTGACCGGTAGAGAACAGGTTTCAGCTAAACGTGCTGCCATCATAAAGCCTGACAATTTTGATGAAATCTTGCAGGCAGAAACTTAATTAGTGAAATATTTGATGGAGAAATGTTAATCAGGTCATTACCAACAACTCTCCTTCAAATATTTTGTACAATCATTTCTAATTCCAAAGTTATTGCCAAAATTATTTTAGATCCAGACGACAATTTAAGCATTACTGGATGAAAGGAGGCCCCTTGCTGTGTTTGCTGGTGGGGTATGTATGATAACAGGGGGAGAGTGTCAGGAGCAGGTTAGCACAGCCAGAGAGGTCTCTACAGTTGGAATGTGGTCCCGCTGTCAGGGAGCAGTCAAACTGCTGCTAGTCTGCTGAGTTACAGTGCTAACAGCTGAGACACTAGATTAGTCTATTAAATAATGGGTTAACCCTTTCAATGCTGTGGCTACTTTCGTCCAAAGCACAAAAATGCAAAGATTTTTGAAAAACGCTTAAACCCTGTCATGTTGGTATCCAGTGGATAGCTCTCATGGAGCACTCTCAGATGAGTACCCATTTGCCAGGGTTTCGATCATTTTTCAGGTATTTTGCATCATTTTGTATTCGCCAAATTAGCCACCAGCAGGGTAAGGGTTAAGGGTAGCTACGCATAGTCGTAGCATACATACTAGGTGTTACTCTGTTTTACAATGACAGTGGTTTCTCGTTTTGAATCAAACAATTCTTTATCAAATATTTGTAAAATTGATAATCAATAATGATTGATGAACCATGTCCAAAGATGTCCGACCATGAGAGCAGTCCGGATGCAGATTCCTGCAGCAGTCAAAAACGCCCAACTATTTTGGCATTTTTTTTTTGTGATAAGAGTATTTTCCCAAAAATTTACAAGGAAAAAATCCAATTCGCATCTCTCCTTCAAATTTTACATGAATTTATAATTCATTCCAAAGTTATTGCACAAACCATTTTAGATCCAGATGACTCCATGGCGATCTCAAGCTATGAATGTGTTAAACATGAATGCTGTCTTGCAGAATAGGTCTGGTTCGAAGTGTACCACCACTTGGACGAATACAAGTGTCACTTATTTCAGTATGATGTAGGTGACTTTTGTCCTAGTTTGTAGAAACCACTGACAAGTCAAATTCTTATTTACCCATACTTGTGGTGAAAGCACCGGCTAGCCCATACACACTGGGAGTTATTGTTAAGTGTTGTTTGTATGTGTGATTCTTTAAAAAATGATTATGGAGTAAATTGTAGAATCCTAGAGTATTTAACCCTCATGCTGCTGGTGCCAAATTTGGCCAAAACAAAATGATGCAAACAACCTGAAAAATGTCTAAAACTCAGGCATATGGGTACTCATTTGTAAGTATTCAGTGAGAGCCATCCAATGAGTACCAACATCACAGGGTTTAAATGTTTTTTTTAGAAATATTTGTATCCGTGTGCTTTGGACAAAAGTAGCCTCAGCATTGGAAGGGTTAAAGAGGGGTTGCAGATTTTGTTGGGATCAACATTTTCCCTACAAATGTTTTCCAAAGTATGCATTCACTAGTATAGGCAGATATCCCCAAGATAGACAGAAGTATAGTCTGAGCCAGAAGTGCATCTCGGCATCATTTAGACACCCAAATCCTTCAGGACACCAAAAATATTTTTTCAAGTATGGCAGGTCCCGACAACACTTATCAAGTAGATCTCAGGACAACAATAAAATAGGGCTGGGCCATCAAACTATATGGGAAGATATCTTCATGATCCCAGCAACCTCTCCACTTGTAACATTGTCCCTATCTCTCTCTTGTACATCTCCTAGCTACAGCGAATTCCTCTGATATCACAGGCACCACAAACACTCTGACGGCTCCACCTAAATATCGCAGCCAGAAAGCAACATTTTAATCTAACATTGTATTCTACAATGGTGCAGGTATGAAAGAGAAAATAAAATTAATTTTTCACCTGGTCACTCCAATCATTTCTTGGCAAAAGGCTCCACCAAATTATCTCAGCCAGAAAGCAACATAATTATCTAATATTGTACTTTACGATGGTGCAGGTGTGAAAGAGAAAATGAAATTATTATTCACGCGGCCACTCCACTAATTTCTTGGCAAACGGCTCCACCAAAATATGTCAGCCAGAAAGCAACATTATTATCTAATATTGTACTTTACGATGGTGCAGGTGTAAAAGAGAAAATAAAATATTTTTTTACATGGCCACTACTCACCTGCACCATCGTAGAACTGAATTACATTTCTGTAAATTGAATGTTTTAAAAGGGACTTCATGTGTCTGTAGTAGATACCACAAATGCTTTGTCAAACCTCAGAAAGGTAGCAGGTATCATATAATATTGTACTTTAAGATGGTGCAAGTGTGAAAGAGAAACTAAAACTATAAAACTATTTCTTTTGACTTGGCAACTCCAGAGGAGTAGATATTGGTGGAATATTTATTTTAAAATTTTTGTTGCCATTTAAGAAACTAGCACTTGAGCCCGATCGGCATGTAACCAATGAGTCATATTTGCCACTGCTACTGTCTTAAGTTGTTTGTTACAAAGTAGTATTACACACCGTAGCATTGTTTGTCTAAAAAACAAAGGCGCTGTTATGACAACATGACTATTCACTTCTAAGAGCAGTTCTAGGGCTTCAAGGCACGTTCCACTTACCTTTTTTTGCATCACTTGGTTCTCAACTGCTCCGAGAAAAATAAACACCAATATGGCAAGAAAATAATGCATATCTGTAACATGGGAAAATCAATATGGGATGTATTATAACTTTTTATATTTTTGAGATGTAATGACTTAGAAGGGCTTCAGTGCTGATAGAATCTATTTGGTTACAGGATTCATTGTTTTTGTCACTTTTTCTGCCATTAATGGCTATATTTTGGTAAGCCTGTTATTTATGGTGGAGGATTGCCTAATATTCACAAAAACACCATTTTCAAGTTATAAATGGGGATAGGGGGGGGGGGGGGGGGAATAGCAAACACCAGACACTGAACAGAGGTGAGACATGGAGAGTAGTAGGCATTTGTGTTAGACCTTTTGGCCATGGGGGGGGGGGGGTTGCTAACCTTAGACACTGTACAGAGGTGAGACATGACCAGTAGTAGGCATATGTGTTAGACCTCTTGGCCTTAGGGGGAGCACCCTGGAATTAAACTATGAGAGATATGATGATATGTATCACATATGACATTTAAACACATACCAGGAATCGCAGCAAACATTGTTAGCTGATATGGTATCATAGACAAACCAGACTGTTACTCATATACTGACCCTGCAGTGTTATGAAGGAAACAGGTTCATCTGCGATAATGGTAGAACTGTCATGTGGACAAGCCGCTCTGGCAGAAAAACATCTATTGATAAAGTTATCGGAGTGTCATCTGTCTATAGGATCGCACTTGATGACCTAAGAATTATCAAAGTATCATGGGAAATCGGGCAAATAGGGAATAATGGCAATGGTACCCTGCCCGCACCCTTGCTTTCATAACAGGGATTTAGGGTTGTATTTGATTTGATTTATAATGGAGTGAATACAGTATACCGTGTTGACATTTTGGCAGTTTAATTAGGGTGTACTTTGCGCACCCCTGAAGTCCACAATTATCAAACTGTGCGCCATTATTTGGACATCCGATCCCTATGCTAGTTTTGTACAGCACCTGACATCATAGCTTGTCGTTCAACATCAGTACACATAATTAAACTGCGCACCAATAAAAGAGAAAGAGAGAGAATGAAGGAATAAATGAGAATGAATAAAGAATAAAAGAGAATGAGTGATGGAGAATGGGGAACAAATAAGAGAGAGAATAAGAGAGATAGGATCATCTCAGTTCCCTTCTTTTTGATACAGAGAGACAGAGACCGAATAAGGTCAAGAATTCAGTCTAACGTTTTCAGCTTTAACCCATTCATACTGGTAGCAGCTGATATTTTGGCGATATCTCTCTAACAAAAGCAATTTCCAGAAAAATAGTTGGAAGTAGAAATGTTGCTCAAAATTCCACTCACAACTCTCCTTGTGAGTTTACGATTAATTCCAAAGTTATTTGCATAAGTACCGAAGGTCAAGACTACACTTGGCTAGGGGATCTCAGGCATGAAGGGGTTAAATAGACTGAGTTCTTGTTACCGATCTTGCTCCCGACCAGGCTTCAAGTAATTGTGGCCTACAAACTGTCACTGCCCAAGGTGACAGATTTCAGTCTCTTAACCCTTATGCTACTGGTGGCTTGTTTTGCCAATACTAAATGATGCAAAAAGCTGAATAATGACTGAAACCCTGGCAAATGGGTACTCATTGAGAGCTATCTAATGCATACCAGCATGATAGGGTTTAGATGGTTTTCATAAATCTTTGTATCCTTGTGCTTTGGACAAAAATAGCCTCAGCATAGGAAGGGTTAAAATCCTTGCCTGCAGATATTGGCCAGTAGCAAGAGGACATGCGTACGTCACAGCACACGGTCACTATGTGTCCACCATCATCTCCGGCCGCCGACAGCCTCTAGCGGTCAGTCAGACAGTCGATCACGATCACGGACCTTGACGGCTGATCTGATGTGAGTGACGCAAGATCAGCAGCTATCGGCGTAGAGAATGGTTGTAGCGATTGCTGTTGCTGCCACTGATGACATGCACAATTTCACTGGCTATTTGGCAGCCAGTCAACTGGCGCTGTCTCTACATATACACAACAGGAACACAGCCTGGCCTGATGCAGCACTGTGAGCTCCTAGGCTGCCTCTGCTGCTGCTGGTACAGTGGGTCTACTACTACATGTACTACTAGCACAGTAGGATATGTGTGAGGGGGACCATTATCACTCAGTTTAACACAAATGCTACATGGATGTACTACCACTACTACTACTAGTTCTGTGTGATATATGTTAGGTGGATCATTTAAGCGCTTAGTTTAACATGAATGCTACATGGATGCACCACTTCTATTAGTACAGTAGGGTGTGTGTGAGGTGGACCATTATTGCTCAGTTTAACATGACTGCTGCATGTATGTACCACCACCACTACTGCTACTACTACTAGGACTGTAGGATATTTGTGAGGCAGATCATTTGTGCTCAGTTTGACATAAATGGTACATGAATGTACCACTACTACTACTACTAGTATGATAGAGTGTGTGGGAGTCATTTGAATGCTCAGTCTAACACAAATACTACAAGGATGTACCTCTACAACTAGTAGTATTTTCGGATAGGGTGTGTGTGTGAGGGGGGACCATTATCCCTCAGTTTAACACATCGCTACATGTGTGTTATCTCTCCCGTGGGGTGTATACATACACAGGCTACTGGTCACACACTGGCAGCAGGCACTGACAGAACAGCAAGGGAGCGATCCGACCCGATCCGATCCGATCCGGATCACCCACCATGTGACGGTGACCAGTGACATCGGAAAATGACAAATTCCAAAGACGTGGGTGTCACACTCCTCTGATCCTCCTCCTCATCATGAGGATGACAACATAAGATGACTTAGTGATGCTGTGGCAGCGCTGTGATGCCATGATGCTGGTGCTCTCAGGGAAGCCTGCAAGGTGTCTAATATAGGCGTGTCAGTTTGTGGCTCAGTTTCAAGTTAAAGCCCATTCCGCTGGCTGCTGGTTTTCCGTCGCTACAGCTACAGCTACAGCAAGCAGGAAGTCACGGCAGCTCTTGGAAGGATTATTTCTTGTGAAGTCTTAGCGGTACTAAGTACGGCCAATGGAAGGATTATATAAGCAAGTATTTGACAGGACGAATCATACATCCACACATGGTGCCATCAACGTATCATCTTAAGGATTGTCTTGGATTATCTCTTAACAAGGATATACTAGTATAAGGATTATCTTGTAATAAGGATCTAAACTCCGCAGGTCACTGGCATTCAAGGGTTCATCGAAGCATTGGACATTCTTCATTATGTGGATAATATATATAACCAAGTGCAGTGTTTTGTGTGGTATTTATCTTAGTTGATATTATGGGATTTCTTTCATTGGGAACGGGAATCGGAAGTATCATAAAAATGTGAGCATGGTTCACATCACATGTGTTTATGCTGGTCAAGTGAGGAATGTGAGAATCTTACTTAAAGTTTATCATTATTGGGGATGATACAATAAAGTACTACAAATGCGAACCAGAGAACGTAAAAATAGGAGTGTCACAAGTTTGTATTATTCCATATGTAAATGAATAAA